>OU342968.1:15827500-16372500 GCA_910592155.1 Ypsolopha scabrella
GGTTTTAAGGATAGTTATTCCCGTTTATTTAGCCCCCAAAAAAATATAAGGTGACTTCTAATTATATTTTTTATGACTTGCCTTGGCCCGCGACTACGCCCGCGTCTATTCAGTCTCTGCCCCGTTTTCGGCTTGGGCGTTTTTTTATGAACATCCCACAGCCTGAATGTTAACCACGGTCACACACAACAATGATAATAAAAAGGTTGTTCTCGAGTTAAAACGGAAAATACAGATAGACAGACAAAAATTCTAAATGGTAGTTTTGGTTTCAGTACAATACGAACAGTAGGTAATAAGAATAACCCATTCCATAAACATAAAAAAAAAAATTTTTACAGAGACGACTTTTTACCACTTTATTATTAGTAAGTATATAATTTTATGCTGCGATATTAGACGTAAAGTAGGTAATGAATAGGATATTATTGTAACAAAATTTTATATACGAGTATCAATTAAAATAAACATTGAAAAGTTATAAAAACACCTCGAAACCGCGAATTTTCAGCGAGCCCGCTTCCACTGAGCAGGACAGACAAGTGTGAAATGAAAGCGTTAGAGCAGGATAGATCTTCTCTCGTTATAGAAAAAATAAACATTGCCTACATCAGTTCCCTTTTGGTCAGTTTAATGCAACATGTTTAGATAAGGTCGTACATGTTACCAGAAACCCTGGGTGTTTGTTGCAGCCATCTGTGTAAACATACAGCCCTCAAGGTTAAAAACAACACGAGAATGACATAATTGAATTTATATTGCTTGTGATCTTGCATGTATACTCTTTTAGGTCACTTATAAAGTAAGTAGAATTCTAACTAACTAAATAGGTACCTATGTGACATGTTATTTTATTGATATTTTTGAAATGTTTGCATGTTAACTTACTATTAGCTGAATAACGCGCTTTCTACCTATATATTTACTTTGTTCCATCCTATGTATTACTTTTTTCGTTGCAAATAAATAAATGATTTATGAATTTTATGATATACTAGCTTTTGCCCGCGGCTCCGCCCGCGTGTTATTCCGTTTAACGACATGCTTTTTCCCGGGATAAAAAATGGCCTATGTGTTAAGTTAGGGTATAAGCTATATTCATTCTAAATTTCATCCAAATCCGTTCAGCCGTAGCGTGAAAGAGTAACAAACATACACACACACAAACTTTCGCATTTATAGTATTAGTGTGATTACTTACAAATTTGTAACAATTACAACGGCTATATATACTAATTATTGAGTCTTGCATCAATAGTAATATTTTATTGATTGCTTGATTGTGAGCTGTATCATCAGTCGAATCCAAAGTGACAAGTGTATGTTTGATTCTAATTTTAACCCTTATATGTGGGGCAATAAGATCTACCATGGTGATTTCTGCTGTCAAAAGCACAAGTCTACTCGACATAGATTTGATTTGCCAATATTGTAATTTTAAGGCTGTGTTTTAAGGTCTTTAATATTTAAGAAACTCTACTTGTAAATAAATTAAACTTTCTACACCTACATATGTATGATGGACTTTCATTATATTATCCTGTAAAATTGATATTGCCTGCTATATTTGGTTTTAGTAATCATGAGAATTCAACGTATTGAACGCTCTCGGTCGCAGGCATGGTGGAACACCTGGTTGTGCCTGTCTGAGAGCTGTCTTAATCCGAATAAATTTGGGAGGGGTTTGCGAGTAATGTCGGGTGTTAGCTCCACATTTGAGCCTGCAGTCAGCTCAGCCACTTTGGTCACGTCACGTCAAAAATAAGCAAGCGTTTTTGATGGATACCTACTTTATTCCTTTATATACAGGGCTAGATTGGTTTTAAGTGTGTATGGATGGCCAAATCTGAAGCTATAAGGAATATCGTAAAATGCTCAAAGGAGTCTCGGGTCCGATTTCGATGAAAACTAAAACAGTATCATTAGATTTTTGAAGAATCGAACACGTTGATTAAAAAATTACCATACTGTATATTATTGCACCAAAAGCTCTAAGCAATGGGAATTCGAATGGTCCAGAATACCATAACAGCACCTAGTTGTCGATTTTTTTGAAAGGAATAGACTTTTTTAAGGTCATATAAAAGTATACATTTTTTGCTCCTTAAAATACAAAAGATATAGATGAAAATATTCAGGAACTGAATAAATAGCTTTGATGACGTAATAGTCATGTCATTTAGGCATTCCAGGAAATAGGCCATTGCCCACAAGAAAAAAAAAGTAATGTCAAAACCAACTTCTGTTTTTTTTTATATTCAGTAATCCCCATCTTCAGGTTTTATCCTCATTTTTTTTCATTCTTTTTTTTCGTCAAGGAACTCTCCCTATTGGGCCTAAACGGTATGACTATTACGTTATATTCCCATTTCTCCAAAATGATTTTCAAAAAATAATTTCCGTATAAAAAATACCGTCTGAAAGTTAAAGAATGTATGTATCTTCATGATTTAGCCTATATTTTCAGAAAAAAAATACAAAAGGGCCTGTTACAATTTATGGTTGGGTCGAATTAGCGGAAATTGGTTAGTAATAATTAGGGATTTACATTCAAATTCTATCATTTTATGATTTACATTTTGATTGCATTCGATTAACAAACTTAAAAGCGTATTTATCGTAGTAATCGAATGTTATCAAAATGTAAGGCATAAAATAACATAATTTTAATGCAAGAACCCTACTATTAGTAGGTAATCAATTTCCGCTAATAGCTTTAAAACGCAATTTTTGCATACTTTTTATTTAAAAGTAAGGAAAACAATATTATGATGTGCATTTTGCACCGGGACTCGGTTTTACCACCTTAAATATAAGCCTTTTCCTTTAGTTTGCCGTTTGACATTACTTCCCAGAATTTAATCCTTGTAAGCGACACGACACTATCAGATGATATAATATAAGTACAGTGTTTTTTTTTAACTCAACTGGTTCAATGCCCAGTTTTTATCAAAATCGGCAAAATTTATTTTAGTTTTTATCGAAATCGACTTCAAGACTCCTTTGAGCATTTTTCGCTATTCCATACAGTTTTTAGATTCGGTCATCCACGCCCAAATTGGCTTTGCAAATCAATTGTGGAATTGTGTAAGAACATTGTATTCATTTGATAGCCAAAACCGTACGTTTTAAATTGTCAAACTTTATATTTTATAGATATTATCAATAACTATATTAGTGGCTAATTTGCTTAGCCGAATAGCGGCTTGACAATCGAAATTCTAAGTTTTAAGCCGTCTATATGATTCTTTTACACAACTGCACCTCTGTTTTAGTTAATACAATGACATTTACCTCCTCTAGAGATATCAGTATTAAATACTTGGTTGTCCACAGTTTTTGGGATGACTATTTTCGTTTGCTCTTTCTTGGGCTTTTCTAGGTTATCAAGTGCTGGGTCCTCTTCATCATCACTATTTGGATTATCTGGAAATGTATCGTTTCCTTCTTCTGAATCTGGAAAAAGAAATATTAAAAGAAAAATGTTTTAATAAATACTTCTTGTATTTTGGTGTAGAAAAAAAAACTAAAAAGTTCATAGTTCACAGTTTTATGTATTTATGTACCTAAATTTGACCTACATTGCAAAAATAAAGTATTCATTTCATTTCATTTAAAAATACATAGTCTCGACTGTAAAATTCAAGGGACTGTCCACAATCATACACTGGCATTTCAATGGTGATTATTACATCCTAATGCAATATTGCATATTCTATACTTTGGGCACAAATATGGACTAAATAATGTGCATTCCTAAGCCCACAAACTGAACACAATGACCATGCAGGTTCCAACTCGTCACTTCCAGATTAGTCATTGAAGCATAAAAACCACTAAATAATATATCGTCACAACATTAATCCCTGAGGGGGTGTCAGAGGTGTTTATATAGGTATATTTAAAATATACATTTAAATTACTTGAAATCAGTTAGAACCCGTTATAACTAGTTAGTGCTATACAAAACTTCGGGGGTCGACTCGCTCCTCTCCTAAAGGTGTCAACCTAGCTGCTCATCGTCGCTGCCTATATTCGTTTTTTTTTTATACACCTAGCGCTAACCAGTAAAAATGGGTTCTAACTGATTTCGGGTTTTCACTATAGCATAATTGTTATTAAATTTTAAAAATATATAACCAATCAAATCATGTCCAGACGGTAAGAAGCAGACTAACTATAATTTGCAATGTGAATGCAGCCTATAGTATAATAATAATATCTGCATCCAATAAAATCCATCAAATATAATGCAACTAGTCCCAAAACGTCGTATTTTCCGTACTAGGTCGACTCGGTGGATAGACTATTAGCTGCCTATATTCTACTTCCATAATATAACATAATCTTTCCCTCACAAAAGTTTGAAAGTTCTTAAAATAGTTTTTTTTCCACTTTCAGTCTATTTGCTGGTGCATAGGCCACCACCCATCATCTAGCTGAATTTATTATGTGATATATTAATATTTACATGGGCGTAGCAAGGTACCAGCAGGGAGGGGCAGCTGCCTCCCCTTAGAAGTGGTCTATCTAATTTTGACGAGCTTCATAGCTTGCAACGCTTCTTAGAAGAGTCGATAATATCCAATTAAGAATTCCACTGCTCATATGAAACTCATACTTACCTATGTTAAAAACAATGATCAAAACCATATAATCTAGGATTTTATTTGTCTGCCCCTCCCTATATACAATCCTGGCTACGCCCTTGAATATTGATAGTATCTGGTTTTGCTACATCATAAGCCCATAACAACAAATCTATCAAAACTGGTAACATGCTTAGCACCAAGGCCATTTTAGGCCATTATTGCTAATGAGCTAGAGGCCACTAGAAAAGAAATGATTTATTTTTGGAAAATTCTCCAGGGCTAGCTCACGACATGGTATATGGAAAAATTATATTAGTTACCTGCTTCACTACCCATATCATCAGGGTCACCTTCATTTGCCTGGACGGGTGGTTTATTAGGAATAGTTTCTACTTCGGGAACACTTTCTTTATTAGGGGGTTCTTCTTGTGCAGCAATTATTTTGGTATCCAGTCCATCTTTAGTTGATTCTGGTCTTAAATTGCTGCTTGTTACTTCTTGAGCCAGCTGTGGAACATCCTTTACTTCATCCAGAGCATCCTGATCTAGTCCAGGGCCAGAAACTTGACCATTTGATGTCAATTCTGGGTTAACAGCCTTTGTTTCTACAGATTTTGGCACTTGCTCAACTTTTATTGCATCTATTTTATTTGTACCTAGTGTTTCGTTGACAATTGCTTTTGTACTCACTTTGATATCTGTACTGACATCAGATTTAACAGACTGGGGGTAAACTCGTTCATTAATCTGGACCTGAGCATCTGATTTATTATTAAATATTAAGGTATTGGTGCTCACTATAGCAGCACTTTCACCAGACACAATATTACTGTTAACACTGGGCTGAACTGTGGTCACCTTGGCTGCCATCAAAAGCTCTGATCCCCACTTGAAATATTTGCAATAAAAGTTAACATCATCACTATCCACATCTGTGGTAGTACAAAATTTTAAGCAAGTGACATATTTATCCAAAATTTTGGGCATATTAGCCTTATATTGAGGGTAATTAGGTATATCTGTAATATTCCAAGTTCTAGTTGAGTTACAAAGGTGCACAATGTCGGTGGTCTCATTGATTACGGCTTTGTAGTCTTCTTCTTTCACTTTAAGTTTCGCCGAAGCGATTGCAGAGCAAAGTTGGCTGTTGATGTCATAAAACAACAAACATTGGAACTGATTTCCTTTACCGTACGGTGGTATCATCATCATGTTGCAGTGATCCTTTTGATTTAGAATTTGTGTCGATAAAAATTCACTTTCGCAATTGTTTGCAAGGTTCTCCAGTGATTTTACCAGGTTTGCAGTGGAAGGATCCAACGGAAGTCCGAGCCCCCGGCCGTATGTATTTATTACTAGAAGTGCTAACACGTACCGAAACATAATTTTATGATTAAAAATTACTACTGATTACTGAGAACAAAGTGCTATATTGCAATTAATTATTGTATGTATGTATTCTACCCTCACTCACTCAACTCAAGAAGAAACCACTAACAACACATATAGTGACATATAGCCTGATATAGCGTTCCGAATGGGCATAGCAGTGCTAAACTGCCCGCGAATGGGAAATGGCGTTCATCACTGCTTAAACTTATGATCCATTCGGAACTCTTTTGTACACGACGCGACGTGGATGATTACACTTGTCAGTGACAGAAAAATTTACCATAAACACAATATTAAGAAATTTTATTTAATTACGTGAATACCAACAAAGGGTATACTTTAACTACGTGTTGTGTGTGCAAGAGTTATTTGCTCCTCATTGAGAGCAATTATTACTTGTTGGTGTGTTCTTTCGTCAAAAATCCTTTTTTCTGGGCTCGTAATTAGTTGGTACAGTAAACTTAGGTCCACGAAGCGAACTAAAAACTTTGATTCATCGTTTAATATTAAACTCTTAAACTAAGAATAGCCCATTTTTGAAATTGCCGCCGGCCGGCTGCCACTTTTGATAGATCACTCAAAGTGCTTACGCTCAGAAGCATGGGCGATGATGGCACAACATGGCGGCCTTAATGATGTCATTCATGACGTCAAAACAACCATTTTAGGGCTATCGTTATCGGGCTAACGTTGACTCGGAATGACGATAGACAGGATTATGTTTTGAATCGGAACGCGCTGACAGTGGCAGACCAGTGACAGCTTTAGTTCTGGGGTAGGCACGAAGCGCTAGAATCACTCGCCATAGTCGCCATATTGGCAGTTGGCAGCCATCTCGCTCTGTCATCTGTCTGTCTATGTCTGTCACTTGTCATGGCCGTTTTTCTTCATTGAGGTTATAGGTATATTTTGTTTTCTCATTGCTTTTTGCTTGAATTGAGTATCAAAATAAGGCAATTATCAGTCATCGTGCGTACAGAAATAATAGAAACTGGTTTCAGTAATAAGTACCATTTGTCTAACAGAGAGAGACTTGGATAAGGGGCGATGGTTTCTGCAAGAAAAAACTGATCCAGAAAAACACTAATTTGACCGGACCGGAGGCAATCGCCTGCAGCATGGATATGCATACATGGTCACCGAAGATAATTAAACAGCATGGCATACATTTAATTTCCTGAGGTAGGTATATTTGCAACCTTTCTTCAGGAACTTGACTACATACTATCTATATAAACTGTCTTTAGCAAAATGGTTAGAAAACTTGGTTTATTATACATAAAAAACTCAACGAAGGTTTGGAGCAATCCGTATGAAAGCACCGAGGAAAAATAAGTACTGTGCCCGCTATTGACACCAATGATACTTTGGGAAACTGAAATATGTAGCTCACTAACATCCATAATTAATAATTGTAACACCGGCTGGACAGACTGCTGACTTAAGCTAGCAACAAAAATTCTGTGCTGATTGATTGCCAACATTTTCCGAATGCAGCGATGTTAAACTGGAAACTCTTGATTAGAATGTGCCACGAACAATGGCACAAAAAAGTAGTCTCTAAGACAACTCTTTAAACAGTACTGAATGTAAAATCGTATCTGCATGCTTGCCAAAGCTTTATGACCAGCAGGTCTAAAAAGGCCTCTTTGGGTAAATATCATTAAAATGAGTCAACTGATAAATCGTAGCAGAAGCTCCCTACTTAATTTTGTTCGAGTACTGTTAGGGTGTTCAATCATATAAGGTACTAGCTTTTGCCCGCGGCTCCGCCCGCGTCGAAGAGATTTTCGTGGAAATAAGGAAAACAAAAGAATATGATTTTTTGAACGACAATATGCAACGTTTACCATGTTTTACCAAAGTGCTAATAAATACCAACTAAATAAGCCTAAACTCGAAGAGTCTGCTATTGTCCGTTGAAGAGATCCCGTACCCACCTTCCAGACCGATCATCAGACCCTGGTCACCATGTTTTACGAAAGTGCTAATAAAGACCAATAAAATAAGCCCAAACTCGATGGGTCTACTGTTATCCGTTGAGGACATCCCGTACCCACCTCCCAGTCCCGTCATTAGATCCTAGTCACCATGTTCTACAAAAATACTTATCAATACCGACCAAATAAACATAAACTTGAGAGGTCTCCTAAAAAAACATTTACCAGTGGATGATTGACACCCCGACGATGAGACAACATACGTACGACTACGCAAGGCGTACTTAACACACGGTTAACTAAAAATCTTACTGAGTGCTTAAAGAATTTTTAAAGTCAGTTCAGTAGTTTTAGATATTACCCATTATATGCAAACAAACAAATCTTTCTTCTTTATATAATAGTGTAGACAAACTTTAACGTGAGATGATTTGAACCAGACTGCGTCAAATTCGATATTAACATGCAGCGCCATCTAATGTATTAAAATAAAAACAATTTCAACGCCAGCTTACTGAGCCGTTATCCAAGATAGCTTCCCAGAGATGGCGTTTTCTAAGCACTTGAAAATAAAAATATTTTAGGTATTGGTCTTTGCTCAGCCAAGAAATATACTTTCAGCTTTAATATTTTTTTTACAAAAGGAAATATTTTTTCTGAAAATAAAATAAAATAATAAAAAATAATAAGTGAAAACAAATTTTACCAGTCGGGGTTTGAACCAGCGACGATCGACTATGCTACGGCAGCGAACCTTCAATATGTCTCACTAAAATTCTCATTGCGCTGCTCCCCTTTGTCATAGCGTGATGATACATAGCACTAAACCTTTCCGAAGAAATGCTTTATCTTTCAATGAAAACTGCATCGAAATCCATTGATTGGTTCTCAAGTTCTAAGCGAACGAACAGACAGACAGCCAGACAGACAGACAAACAGACAGACAGACAAACAGACAGACAGACAAACAGACAGACAGACGTTGTATTTTATATGTATAGAAGATAGAAGATTTGTGTATTCATCATGCAGGTACTTTAGCAATAAGGAAAGGTATAATTTATTATATGCATTAATTAATTAATTTTATCATTTTATTAAAGTTGGTGCCCATCTACAACACAATAATGTGTTCAAGAGACTTATAGTTCAGACACCTGTGAAGACTGAAATGATTAATTGATGGGGAGAGGTTTAGTAAGTTATTATTCTTTTATATCCGTGTAGGGTATCACATCATTTCAATGGTCTTTAATTAAGGCTGAAATAACTTTATTTTATTTGAGAAAATGTTGGTATAAAAGCTGTGGACTTCGTTATTCCTCTTAATTTCTATTCCTTTAAAATATTTTTTTCTAGCCTGCATTTATCATCTGTACTGTACAACTTATTAATAAAGAATTCTCTGCTGGAGACGGAATTTGGATACCTCTAAAATATTGCTGAAAACTTATTTTCCCAATCTTTATTTCAAAAGTTTGAAAATGAAAAATCGAAATATTTCATTTAATATAATAAATTACAAATATCTTGATATTTCGCATTTCAATTGAACAGAAAAGTTACAGTTTTTGTATTTGCTCTAGAACCCTTAGTGCTCCAGTGAAACTTTGACTTAGTAGGTCTTTATCTGCAAGATAAGATAATGGTTGTATTTTAATTTTTCAGACCACTGCTACAGTTCACACCGTAGACAGGAACCAATGGAAATTTATGTAGCGTTCCAAATCACTTTTCAAGGTAGCGTTCCAAATCACTTTTGTAAGATTAAAATATTGCTCGCTGTCAGACAAAATTATATCGATGCTGGTTCCAAGGCCTAGATGTTTTGGAACCAGCATCGAGCTACTTTTGTCTGACAGCGAGCAATATTTTAATCTTGAAAAGTGATTTGGAACGCTACCCAAGATTAAAATATTGCTCGCTGTCAGACAAAACTAGCTCAATGCTCAAAGTAAATGTCTTGGAACCAGTATCCAGCTACTTTTGTCTGACAGCGAGCGATATTTTAATCTTGAAGTGATTTGGAAAGCTACTTTGATGTTGAAGAAACCTTAGAATTTGGATCAGGAAACATCAAGCAAAATTCAACGACAGAGTAATGCACTTAATACAGATAAAATTTCGAGCCTAAAAATAGGGTAGCACATAACAATACTGACATTGTATAAATTATAAATAGAGTGGTAAGAGAAATAGAATTATAGTATTTCCATAAATTTTGGTTTTATTTCCAATCTTTATTAAAAAGTGAGAATTCAAAACCCCTGCATCGATACTCGATGGATTTTCACATCCCTATGGCATCGATATCGATTTTCTACATTTGTAATGTAGCCCCATCACTATCACTAAAACGACACTAGCGCTGGGTGCTTACCCATGTAACCAATGGAAATCCATGATTTTCATTTTCTGCTCATAATAATCACATGCTTATTTTTTATATCATCTCTGGTCATAATCATCACACTCATTCCGGGGCAATCGAAAAAAACTCGATATCGAGAAATCAAGCGAGAATTCGCAAATCTCGCTTCAAAACATAAAAATGCTATTCTAGCGATTTCGCTTCGTCAATTTCTCGACTGTAAATCCGTCGAAATTTCACGACAGGTCTCTAGTAGTCGAGATAGAAGTTTCGATCGCTTGTTACAACTACAAAAATTAGCAAATTTTAGTTTTTCAGATTTTCTTTGTTTTCTTTTTTGTAAATAAATTAATTTTACTTTGGCTACCTTAATTGGCTTTGTTGTTATTTAATTTACGTAAGCAAATACTGATGATGCAGGGGAATATGGTTATAAAGGAATTAATCGCCCTTTTGAATATTTTGGTACAAGGATTTTCCGTGAAAACTAAAAGAAAATTATAGCAAATAAAAAAAAAAGAACATAAATGATAAAATTGAAAAAGTAAAAAAGATATAATAAAATATTTTTACATAAAATTTGTTTATATTATCTTATAAATATTAAAATAGTCTTCGGTCATATTATATATTAAATATAACCGAAAACTATTTTTACATTTATTATATTATAAAAAAAATATTATAAATAAAAAATTTATCATTATTTTATAATATAATATTTACTTCTTTTTTATTTTTCTCATTCCTCAAATAATAATAAAATACTTTTATTTAATTTAAAATTTATATTTAAATAGTTTTACGGTTATATTATATATTATTAAATATTTTATTGTATATAACCGAAAACATATCATATATTTATTAAAAAAATAACAATAAAATTATGTAAAAATATTTTATTATTATTTTATAAAATCTTTTTTTAACGATTTATTTATTATTATTATTGTTATTTTTATATTTTTTTTATAACTAAAGAAGCTTTTTCTCATTTGTGTTTAATCTTTTAAATTGCTATAATTTTCCTTTCATTCTCACGTAAAACTCTAAAAGTAAAAATCATGAAAAATTTAAATTTTAAAAATAATTATAATAATCACGACTTTTTTTCTACTTTATTATTAGTATAGCTTAGTATTTTTTTATAAACAGTGATTTTAAGATTTCAACTACCATTTTACTTTCCCCAAAACTGACGAAATACTGAATAATAATCTTAGGTGCGTGTGTCTGACTCGCACTTGACCGGTATTTTTTTATTACATACACAAATTGTTCTTTTAAATTAAAAGTGCGATTGGTATTTTATAATACGAAAATGCCTTAATTCGCAGGCCGTGAATGGAGCGAGTTGTTTACTCGACACCTAGAATACAGTTTTAGACCATTGTCGAGAAATCAATCGAGAAAATGTATTGAAATTGAAGAGTGAACTTAATCTCGACAGTTGAATTGTTTCGATCGATCCCGGAATTGCCTTCCTGGTGCCGTCCGGTATTTTAATGTCACAAGAACAGTTAAAGAAAACGAATTTGCACGTTAAATCACAAATAACATCTGTTAAATACGATTTATGTCCTTCAAATTAAAAAAAATTTAATTGATCACGGTAACAAGCAGAGTTTAAAAAAATACTAAAAATGACAGTGTTATTGTAGGAGTGAGCGTTACTACAGAACGAGTTATTTGCAAAATAACGGGTAACGTGTTTCGGCTGACAAATGGAAGAGGTTATTTTAGTAACGAGTTTGTTTTGTATGAAATCACTTCTTGAGTCTTTGCTAACTGTGAGAAACGTGGCAGAAGCAGGTAAGTATAACCTTTTTTTCAAACTGTTTACCCGTTCGGTAATAAAATTTTATTGTATGCACGTGGGGTGAATTTCCAAATTCCTTTTTCGAGTACCTACAGTTTCTAGAACAATGATTAATAGATGCAGAAATCGTTAGGCCTACTATTCAGTGTTGCTGTCATTATTTAAAAAATATATAAACTTTATAACCTAGTCCACTTATAGTTGCGTACCTATTTGGAAGGTATTTGATATATTTTGATCTTACGAACATTAATGTCATTTGTGAATAACTGACAATAATGTAGTAAATAAAATAATATAAACAGAAGAAACATAACTGAATCAACAATAATTACCTAAGTTTCTTAACTTTGGTGACAGGTGTGAGTATATATGCAGCATGTACTTACTTTTTACCTAGCTGCTGACAAGAAGGTGCTAACAATATTTTGTTTAAACATTAGTTTAATTAAAATATGGTCTAGAGACGCCGAATTTAAATTTTGCAGTTTAAAAACCAAAATTATATTTTAGCATATTATACGAAACATCGCTTATGCAATCAAAAAGGAAAAATTACCAAAAAAATATGTATTTATGTAACTCCATATAAATATGTTAAGAAATATGCAAAACCTAGCTGATAACAGCTAAGATGGCAGTACTTTTTTCTTTGCATTGTCCGTTATATGAACAAAGGTACCTTAAATTGAGTTTTTGCAGGACAAACAGGTTTGCAACCTTATTAGAAGGTGATACATACCAATGGTTTTAAAATGATGAAATAGTTTAAGAGTTTGTGGTGTTTACAAAAAAAAACACAGTTTTGGGAAGGTTGAAAGAATAACAATTTGAAAGAATCCCACGCTTTCTATCAGCCATTTGGTAACTTTTAAAATAAAAAATATTGGATTTATTTTTATTAAGCCAGTTTGCAATAATGAGAAAACTTCGTTATAAAACTTCATTATGAAGATGGCACCTAATGATGATGAGTTTGCAATAGATCTCTCAATATCGCGACTATTTGTACAATAACAATTTGCATAGCTTTTTATTGCTTTCACTATTTTCGTAATAACACAAATTTACATATGCCTCAATTGATTGTAAATAAATAACAGACAAATTTATTAAATAATTTGCAAATAGTGTAATAAAAATGAATCGATCTAATACGACTGTTCTATGGGATTATTTCAATAAGGATAAAATGGCAAAGTGTAATATTTGTGGCGATAGTTACATATAATTAAAAAAGAAAACGGCTTATTTGACGGCAGGTTTAAGAAAGAAACATATTGATGTGCACCAAAAATGCGATTGTACCGCGTTATTCTGTTTGTCTGTAACTAATTAAGTGTCAATAAATTAAATGAAGTTTTCTACTAAAACGCCATTTGTATTTAGTACAAAAAAGACTATTCAACCATTTAAAAACTTATTGACTTACATTTCTTATAGTTATACTGTATTGTAATGTATTAAATACATGTTGTACCTATGTATATTAAGTTAGTTGATACGAAAATTGTAACACTACGCCTAAAAATCTGCCAACCCAAAACTAAATACCATTTCGGTAAAAACCTGGGCTGAGTTGAGTTTGATCGCCCGCTCACGCCCGGTGATCATGACATCTCTTTTGCACGCGTTGATTTTGTATCTGCTATCTTGCTGTCAGTGATGAGCGGGCGATCAAACTGAACGCGGCCCTGTGTTTAAATAACTACAAATTCAAATACAACATTCAAATAAAATAAACGTAATTTTGAACCTGTTACCGAAAGCGTCATCAAGATATGATGCTCTAATTCCGTCAACTTCAGTTTCCCTGGAAATAACGCGTTACTATAGTAACTCGTTTTCAAAACAGTTATTGGCTATCAGTAACTTCTTTCGTTTCGTTACCGCAGAAACACGTTACGACGACTCATCCCTAGTTATTGGTGTTACCCATATAAAAAATAAAAAATTAGTGATACCATACCACTAGTTCAAATAAAATATCAATATCAAGAATGCCATCTAGTGAACTAAGCCGAAACTAAATTATACCCTTTTCTTCGATGCAAAATGTTTTCGTACTAAGTGAAAGGACACTGGTGGTGAACTGATGACTGGTGTGGTGACAGTTGACAGACGGCTGAGATGCTTTCCATGCAGATAAGCATGTTTGCGTTTAAATACTATGTACATAGAAAACACACACATATTGACCCTGAAGTTTTTTTTATGCTGGGCTCTAGATACATTGTCTTTAATGCCGGTAACTAGAAAAAATTGTAAACAGTCTTGTCTCTGTACTTTTAATTCGCACTTTAATGATAAAGGAACTTTTATGGCGAACAATATTGATTATGAAATGGCCTTTAAGCTCGACGATAATGATCAGTCAAAGAGGACGTTGCTTCTGCGTTCCATGAATGATGATGATAGATGCACAGCACAGACTTGGCTGTATTGTAGATGATGCACAGACATTTTTTGGTTTCTGACCCACGGACCAACTAACCGACAACATTTAATATGGTAAGTGTTGACGCAGGTTCATTAATAATGTAGGCGACACACTTTTTGGGTTTGTACTGTTGTATAATTTTGCTAATTTTACAAAATTGATGGTAGAAATAAAATTGATTGTAGCGAGCGAGCGACACGAGTGCTCTGGAGCTCGGTCGATGGCAGAAAAAAAACGTGTGTCCGCGGTGCGATGGCGGCGCTCACGCAGCGCCGGCCGGGCGCTGCGCGGGTTGCGCTAGATCGCGCGTTGACAAGCTGGCCCCCTTGGATCAGGAGCATTCTGGTCCAACGTCGTTGGTAGTAGACAGAGCCTGTTGTAGGCTCGTCTCAGGGTCCCCGAAGTGGTGAAGACATCGGCGACGCGGCTGATGCCGTCGCTGCCTGGATATACTGCCGTGACCCGCCCTAGCAGCCATCTGTTGGGGGGCAGGCGATCGTCCTTGATGAGCACCATCTCTCCTTGCTGCAGTTGTCCTCTGTCCGTGCGCCATTTGCTGCGGGTCTGTAGTTCTGAAACGTACTCCTTATAATAACGGTTCCAAAAGTGTGTTTTTAGCGCTTGCGTTCTCTTGTATCTCGAGAGCGTGTGGAGCTGAGCATCCTCAACCCGAGGAGCAGGCAACATTGTGAGAGCACGTCCAATTAGAAAATGCGCTGGTGTAAGTGGGACAAGATCTGAAGGATCGGAAGACATGGGCGTGAGAGGCCTAGAGTTAAGTATTGCCTCTATCTGAACCAATACAGTGTTCATTTCCTCATAATCTAAATGAGCCATAGAGAGAACTCGTTTTAGGTGATGCTTTATAGACTTGATGGAACCCTCTGCTAGGCCATTGAAGTTCGGACTATACGCTGGGCAAACCTGAACGTTATTTCATTTTCAGCTGCGTAAGACATTATATTGTTAGAGTTTTTCTTTAAAAATTCTGTAAGTTCATTACAAGCACCCACGAAATTAGTTCCATTGTCTGAAACAATGGTGGCCGGTCTGCCTCTGCGGGCAATAAATCGATTCAAAGCGGCAATGAAGCCTTCAGAAGTCAAATCAGTGACGAGCTCAATGTGTACTGCTTTCACTGCCAAACAAACAAACACAGCTATATATGCCTTCTTTAACTGACAGCCACGACTTTTTCTGTTCGCTATCAGGATTGGGCCCCCATAGACGACGGCTATGTTAGCAAAAGGATAGTCAGCTTGTAACCTTTGCAGAGGCAAGTTACCCATGATAGGTTGGTAAGTTTTACCTGAGAATCTGAGACAAATAATGCAACTTTGTGTTGTTTTTCTACAAAGGTTACGACCATTGACTATCCAATATTTGTGACGTAGTGTTGATAACAAAAGCTGTGGTCCAGCGTGTAATAACACTTGGTGATAGTAACGTAGGTACCAGTATTTTAGTGATATGATGCGATGCGTGTAATAATATAGGGTGCTTTGTGTTATAGTCGTAGTTGGTATTTGATAGTCGGCCTCCAACTCACATGATGCCTGAAGTGTCAATGAAAGGATTTAAGTTTAAAAGTTTGTCTTTTTGTGACAGTGGGTGATTTTGAAGTAATTGTGAATACTGTTTACCGAATATATCACTTTGCACTTGCTTGCATAATACTAGCAACGATAAATTTAATTCTGTTGTAGTTAAATGACCTACATTTTTATTTGTAGGGTTTTTACAATTGTTAATAAATCTCTTTAAGTATGCTACGATTCGTTTATTATTAAAAATTAGAAAATTTACCAAAATTAGAAAATTTATTCATTAAATTATCGTCATGTGACTCATCAGCTGACAGATAACATTTAAATTTAATTTCCGGTAAATTTTCAGTACTTATATGTTGTGGCTGAGTGGGCCATTGTATTTCTGTTGCGTGTAGGAAATGCGGACCTCCCCACCACAAAAGTGAAGTTTTAAGTTGTGATGCATTGAGACCTCGAGAACCGATGTCAGCAGGGTCCATATCTGTGGGTACATAATGCCATGTTGTAGGATCTGAATTTTTAGTAATTTCATTAATCCTGTTATAAACAAACAGTTTTAATTTTTGTTTGCATGATCTGATCCAACCTAGTACGATAGTTGAGTCACACCAGAAAAATTGTGAATCTATTTTTAAACGTAGTGAACTGACTACCTTTTTGGCTAGTTGGGTAGCTAGAAGACCACCAAGAAGTTCCAGTTTTGGCATGGTTAACTTTTGCTTGAGTGGCGCCACCCTGGATTTCGCCAGTAACAAATGTACATCTACATTCCCATTACTCGAAACTGAACGTAAGTATATACATGCAGCGTAACCTTTTAAAGACGCATCGCTAAATGCGTGTAGTTCCAACCTGACACAAAAGTCACATATAACTCGACGAGGAATTTCAATTTTTGTGATTTCTTGTAAGTGTTTAACGAAGTTATTCCACTGCGACTCAACTTCGGCAGGTAACTGACCGTCCCAAGTTATATTTTTCGCTCACAGTGCTTGTAAAATGAGCTTGGCCTGTAACATGCATGGATTTATTAAGCCCAGTGGGTCAAACACTTGTGCAATGGTGGATAAAATTGTGCGTTTGTTTATGTTGTGAATTGGTGTATCATTGGCTAGTGAAAATAATAAGTTATCTTTTTTGCATGCCCAAAGTAGACCCAATGTCTTTGCACAATCGTCTTTGCATAAACTTAGTAATTCATCATTATCGTTTTCATTAACTATGTTGGTTAGTATGGACGGCTTGTTTGACCGCCATTTGCGCAAATGAAAATGAGCGCCCTCTAGCGTTTGAATAACGTCCTTGCACGTTTGCGTCAAGGTGTTTTCGTCATCATTTCCTGTAATGTAGTCATCAACATAGAAATCGTGTAGAATTGTTTCATCTACATCTCTGTTAATGCATTCTTGGCCCAACTGTACTAAACATCTAGTCGCGAGGTACGGCGCTGACGCCGTTCCGTACGTGACAGTATTTAGTTTATATTGTTTTATTGGCTCAGTAGGATTCGACCGCCAGAAAATCTGTTGTAAACTTCGTTGATCGTTGCTTACGTAAATTTGTCTGTACATTTTTTCTATGTCAGAAGTTACAACAAACTTATGTTGTCGGAATCAGATGAGTATGCTTAGTAAATCATCTTGCACAGTGGGACCAATGTGCTGAATTTGGTTGAAAGATTTGCCTGAAGTCGTGACAGCCGAACAATCGAACACTGTGCGACATTTTGTAGTGAGACTATTTTCACGCCAAACGGCATGATGAGGCATGAAATATGAAGTTTCGTTAGAATATGTGTCATTGTTTTCGGACATATGACCCAAAGCCAAATATTCATCGATGAACTCCACGTATTTTTGTTTGTATTCTGGATTTTGTTTGAATTTACGTTCTAAAGAATTGAATCTGATTAGAGCCTGTTGTTTTGAATCACCTAAGCACTCGGGAGATTCTTTGAGTGGTATTTTAACTATGAATTTGCCATCTGGGTGGCGTGTTGTAGTTTGTTTGAATATTTTTTCGCATTCACTCTCACCTTTAGTATGGATTTGTTGAGTGGTGGGAACTGATTCCATCTCAAAGAATCTATCGAGTTTTTCCTCAAGCTCATTGTTGCTTATGAAATTGCAGTGGACTGTATTATAGGATTGCTTTGTGTGTATTTGGTTTGATTTAGATACTTCAACGGAACCTGAGACAAGCCACCCTAGTTTTGTTTCAACTAAGGTTGGTTTGTTCTTGCCCAGGTTGATTTGATTGTTAGACAGAACCTCCCAAAAGAGGTCCGCACCCAGCAGCATCTGCACCTCAGACGGCATGTTAAACGTTGGATCAGCGAGGTGGATGTGAGGGGGAATAATAAATGTGCTACAATTAATTTTTGAAGCAGGAATTAATTGTGTTATTTGTGGGACAACAAAACAATTGACGTCAGTTGTGTACCCATTGCTTAGAAGTGAAGATATAGATATGTTACACCTCTTTGTAATTTTTGATGCTTGCTTGTTTAACCCTTGAACAACTATGGACGTTGAATAAGTGGATAGTTTAAGTTTTCTTTGTAAATTTTCCGTTAGAAAACTGGAAGTACTTCCGTTATCAAGAATTACTCTAACTTGGAGCGTTTGACCATCACTACCAGTTACGTTAAGCATGGCTGTGGATAAAAGTACCTGACTATAGTGTGTAGCAGACAGTGTGATGTCACTTGGCTTTGGTTGTGTATATGTTTGCTCTTGTACAGTCGGTAAAACCACACAGTCACTTGATGCACTGGATGTGCTTTGTTCTGATTGAACACGATTTTTGTGTAGCATTGTATTGTGTCGTTGTGTGCATAGCCTGCAGGAGCTCAGTCTACAACGTTGTTCGTCATGTCCTGAACGCAAACAATTTGTACAAAGGTCTAATTGTTTAACCCTTTCGATGCGAGTTTCTATTGGCATTGCCTTAAATTTTAGGCATTGATAAATGGAATGAGGATTTTTGCAAACAGGACATTTGTATTTATTTTGAGATTGTGGCTGCGTCTGTTTCTGCATGTTATTCACTATGAATGTTTTAGGACGATTGTGAGATATGTCGCTGTGTCTGCGGGGCTTAGATGTATGTGCCTCTTCCATGGTTTCTAGCAAGTCGGCATGGTTCCTTAGGAACGTGTTAAACTCTTCTAAAGTTGGAATATTTTTAATATTGTTACGCTCGGCTTCCCACTCACGTAAAGTGTCGTGGTCCAGCCTGCTAGTCACCATATGGATGATGAGGATGTCCCAGTGTTCAGTGGGTAGTTTAAGAGTCTTCAAAGCTCTTAAATTTTTGTTTACTGAATCTATTGTGTTTCGTATAGCCTTTGAAGACTCTTGAGCGACTGGGCTGATGTTGAACAATGCTTGCAGATGATTATTTACTAGGATCCTTTTATTGTTATACCTCTCACAAAGTATATCCCACGCAGTTTCGTAATTGTCAGAAGAAAACTCAATCGATTTAATGACAATAGACGCACTGTCTTTTAATGAATTTCGCAAATAATGAAATTTGTGTATGTTCGATAAGGAATTGTTATCATGTATTAGTGATTTGTATGTGGCGTGATATTCTAACCAATCCTGATAACGTCCAGAAAATGCAGGTAAATGAATTATTGGTAGTTTTATGTTTGGCCCACCTGTGAGTGCAGTAGCGACATGAGACCCCGTTACCGAATTGTCCCGCGCCGCAGAGGCAGAGTCCGCCGCAACGTGCCTGCTGAGCAGCTCCTGCGCAGCAGCCACGGTGCGGAAGTAGTTCGTCTCGAAGGCCTCCCGTTCAACAAACTCGTCATCTGGAATGTCCGATATATTTTCGATATCAGTTTGAGTTGAATCGTAAACATTGTAAATTTCTTGGATTTTACTAAATCTTATATTTAATTCATGAATTTGCAAATCATTTATGTTTTCATCTGGCAAAAGCGGCTCTAAATAAGATTTAAATATAGTGAGTTTCGACTTGAAAGAGGCTCGCGTCTTCTTTAGTGATTTTATATCCATGATTACTTTTTTAACAAGTGAAAAGCAGCCAAATGAAACAAAGCTCAACTTACCCAGCTGTGAAAAAATGTATTGAATTAGCACACGTTTAATGAAATTTATTTAGGTGATCGAGCTAGTGAAACGATACTTAAATTTTAAATGCGTGTGATTTGCATAGATTGCGCGAAGCCGAGGCAGAAGAGTACCAGCAAGCAATGGCAAACAAAGAACAGCACCGCGCCGGAGCGCAAGCGATGGTCACGTGTCCGCTCAAGCTCGCCCGGGTCAACGACACCGACGCGCGACGTGGTGCGCGAAGTGAACTTTGCACCCACGCTTGAATTCTGGAATGTTCGAAATAAAATTAGAAATGAACAATGAATTGCACTATATTGGTGCATAGGCTGATGGATGGATGGATGGATATTAGTGCATAGAACGCAATATACTTAGTGATTTATAGAAAATAAAAAAAAAAATGAAAAAAATAAAACCTTAAATTAAATGCTATGTGGATGCCTAATTCACTGGTTTTCACCTAAATTGTAGAAGTTTTAGTGAATGACACCTTTATTAGGTAAATTATTGACCAAACAATGTATTGTGAAAACTGAAATAACTGATTCGATATTATAGAAACGAATTACCTAATTCGTAGGGTAAATTGACAATACATTTAATTGGCAGAAATGTTATAAAAATTTGTGAATAAAATGATTGTGCAATATTATTTTAATGAAATAATTGGAACGAACTCACAAACATTACACTGCAAACCTCTGTTCCTGGTTTTTGACTTGATGCTTATCCTGGATAGATATTCCTTGATGTAATTGCTTTCAATTTGATTTGATTCCGCCGTTATTTTTCTTGCTCGTTGATAGGCATTTGCCGTACACTCGAAATGACCTCGTCGATACCACGTCCTTTGTTCTTTACTACGCAATGGCTGCTCAGCTTGTAGAATCTAGTAAAGCGTCGTATCCGGCTCGAACTTGATTGTAGCGAGCGAGCGACACGAGTGCTCTGGAGCTCGGTCGATGGCAGAAGAAAAACGTGTCCGCGGTGCGATGGCGGCGCTCACGCAGCGCCGGCCGGGCGCTGCGCGGGTTGCGCTAGATCGCGCGTTGACAGTAAGTAATAAATGTATCGATATAATATAAATAGTGTTCGGGTAATTTAACAAAAAATATCGAAATCAAGGTAAGAAATAAAACAAGTCACATTTTTTTTATTAAAAAATTAAGATCCGCCGTCATGCTTCAATTATAAACTTATGAACCTTTACTTGGAAACCGATTTTGGATAATGTTTCATTATTAAGCATGATTTTAAGTTATTGTGCAGGAAAAGCTTATTAACATTAAACTATTGTTGCGGAGTGCCATAAAAAACATTTATTGGCGTAACTAAGATTTGTAGCTTAACAAATAAACTTATTAAATAGGCCTATTAAATAACGCCTTAAAATGTTTTTTATTTATTTATTTTATTTATAACACTTTTTGCACATACAATAAAATCAATACAAAATATCAAAACAATCAAACATGATGTACAAAGGCGGCACTTATTGCTAACAGCAATATCTTCCAGGCAACCTTTGCAAGCAAACAGAAAGATAGTTGACAGAATAAAAAGGAAGGAGTAAATGCTAATCAGTGAGGAAAGATCAAGCTAAAAATATATATCTAAATAGACTTATCTAAGACGTAAACTTACATATACAATACATGAACATACTAATACATACCTACATACATATAATAAATAAACATACAAATATTATAATACTGCATATTTGAGTTCTACTTTGATGAGTATTCGGCGGAGAAAAATTCCTTCACTTTAATTTTAAATAATTTTATATTTTTCAATGTCTGTATTGACAAAGGCAATCGGTTCCACAGTCTTGCAGCGTGTACCGTAAATGAGTCACTGTAAAAACCTGTTTTGCTTACGGGAATGGCTAGTCTTCCACTATTGAACGTGCGCATTTCACGCCCACGTTCAGTAATAAAGGTGAAACGTTCAGAGAGGTACCTAGGAGCGGAGGGATTGTTTATGACACTATGGAGAAGAGAAAGGATGTGAGCATTTCTGCGAAGACGAATAGGGAGCCAATTTAACTGAGAACGGAACACTGAGACATGATCGTACTTACGAAGAGAAAAAATGAAGCGAATACATAAATTTTGAAGCCGTTCGAGTTTATTGAGAAGTTCCTCAGTGAGGTCTAAATAACAAGAGTCTGCGTAATCTAGGATTGGGAGAAGAAAAGACTGTGCTAGCATAATTTTGGTCTTGATTGGCAGAAAACTCTGCATGCGTTTCAATGCGTGAAAGGTACCGTACATCTTTCTACTTAAAGATTATGTGGAGCCCAAGATAGCGTTCTATCAAACGTTACTCCTAAGTTTTTCGCTGTATCTGTGTAAGGAATTACAGAATTATCAAATACAATCCTTGGCATTTGGTCAATGTCAATCTTAGACAACATACGTGAACTACCTATAATGTTTTTTATATACCACCTTAAATAACACAAAGCGTATTTTCACACTAGTACATTTAGTAAAAAAAAATGAAAATGAAAATTTGTTTATTTTCTTCACTTACAAGTGGAGCTACATAGTTGATCCTTTTAAGTACATAAAATACCTGTGCCAGGATACCCCGCACTTCCATATCTAAGTTTTACAAAAATAAACGTGTCTTAATTTACAATTTTACAGTAATAATAATAATCATTATTAATACTATTACAAAAATTAAAACTTAAATTAAAACTTAAGCTAACCTAGTTATGCATGCAAATGTTAGTCTGAAGGTGTGAGAGAATATGTAAAAGGTGGTAAATGGAGAGGTATGAATAAATGAGTCCCTAGCCCCACGACCGAAGTCTTGGGGTCAGTATTAGCTACTAGGGAGGGAGTGTATGTAACAATGTATTCTAGTTTAACATTTAGGGGGTGTGAGAAAGGGAGTGTTTATGTGTATGTGCAAACATTTAAAAATATAGGATAAAATATATTTATATATATAAATTAAAATTAAAAGTTATTTGATTACTTGCAATAATTCCTCCACTTCAATATAATTTAAGTTTCTTAACCACGCGTGACTGTATTTTTACAGTCATATAATTTAAGTGGGTAGATATTTAGTAACTTGTTAACCTTATTGTATACATAAACAGACTGTCGCTTGTATTGGTGACTTGCAAATGTTGTTTTAACACTATACATGTCTACTGTGTAACTTCTTCTTTTTATTTTATTATTAGATTTAAAGGGCATAAATTTATGTTTTTGCAAGAGTAGTTGAAGTATATATAGTTTTCTAACTGTAAGTACTTGAGTAATGGAGTAAAGTTCATCTGTAGGAAATCTAAAAGGCTTGAAATACATGACTTATACTAAAGATCTCTGTCCTCGTTCAAGTGCCAAGAATTTTGTCTTACAAGCACCCCCCCAAATAGGTATGCAGTAGGTTAAAATTGACTGCCCTAAAGCTGTGTAAATTTGGACCAACAGTTTGTTCGACGCAACATGTCTCAGGTTTTTAAAGGTATAAATAAGTTTTCTTATTCGACTTGTGGTAACCTCTAGGTGTGGATGCCAAGATAGGCGTTGATCAATAACAACTCCAAGGTATTTAGTACTGGTTACTTTATGTATGAAGGGGCAGTCACATTGTTTTAGTGTGTAGTCGCATTTGTGAATTTTAAGGCTAAAGTTATTAGGTTGACTGCGGTTATTAATGGCGAAACATATATAGTTCGTTTTAGAGGTGTTAACGGTAAGCAAGTTTTGTTTTAGCCAGGTAGCAACCTTAGCTAAGCCAGTTTGCGCCACATAATGAACTTTATCCCACGACTTTTCTGTAAAAAGCACTGCTGTGTCGTCAGCGTATGAGAAAATCTGTCCACTGTCAATCCTTAAGTTGCATAAGTCATTTATATAAATTAAAAATAGCGTAGGACCGAGAACACTTCCCTGTGGGACTCCAAAGGTCACTTGAAGGTCATCACTAATATATTCACCAATTTTGGTTCTTTGTTTCCGATTACTTAAGTAGTCTTTCATAAGACACAATGGAGTATTTCTGACACCAATCCTTTCCAGTTTTCGTATAAGAGTGGCGACAGAAACGGTGTCAAACGCCTTTTTTAGGTTAAGGAAGACAGTAAGGCATTTTGTTCCTTTATCCAGTTGTTCAACGATTTCTGATGTTAAATCCCTGACTGCGTCTTGAGTGGATTTTCCCTGTCTGAAGCCGTATTGGGAATTTGACAATATGTTATATTTGTCGAGGTACTTTGTCAGTCTATTGTTTATTAACTTTTTCAAAATTTTGGAAATAACCGATAATATTGAGATTGGTCTAAAGTTGTTGACGTCATCTCTGTCCCCACTCTTATACACGGGGGTGATAATGGATTGTTTTAGCAGTGAGGGGAAGATTCCCTGAGAGAAGCAAAGATTAGCCAAGTGACAGATTACCGGGATAATGTGTGCTTTTGAAAGTTTTAGAAATTTTGTGGGGATGTTGTCATAGCCTGGCGCACTGTCTGATTTTAGGTTCATAAGGATATGGTTTACTTCAGTTTCATCAGTATCAATGAGTACGAAAGAAGTAGGTTGGGAATCAAATGTGAGAGCAGGAGGATTAGTTATAAGTGTAGGGTTTTTTGTCAAAATGTCTTCTGCCAGCTCACGTCCGATGTTGGCGTAAAAGCCATTGATTAGGTTTACTGATTGTTTAGGACACTTAGCACTATCAAGTAATTCTGTATTTGTCGTTTTAGATTGTTTCAGATTTGTAATATTTTTTATGTTATTCCATAGCAATTTAGGATTTTTAATAGATTTGGCCAACAGTGACTTCTCGTATGCGCGTTTTAACTTTTTTATTAAATTGTTACAGTAGTTGCGATATCGATATCGTTTATACGTAATTTTCAAGATTTCATCAAATGAGTTACTTTTTTTTTTTTTTTGCATATTGTTTCTATTTCTTATGCAGCGAAGTATACCAGGAGTAATCCATGGTTTAATTGTTCGTTTAGATTTAGGAAGAGATTTTAATGTTGTATTTTCCTGTAGAGATTCAGTTATCTTTTGTATTAGTGATTCAACTACGGTATTCGGATTTTCATTAAAGAGGAGATCAGAATTTTTTTTGCTTATGAGGCTGTCAAGAGCTTTGTCAAAGTCTACATATATGTTTTAGTTTTTGTGACTATGTTAACCATTTTTATTTTAGAAAAAGAAGAGAATACCATTTGATGATCCGTTACGGTAGTGTTAAATACCGCTAGGTTGGTGGAAATGTTATTCTTATTTACATTTAGCATAACGTGATCTAAGCAATTGTTCTTTCTTGTAGGGAGTGAATGTCCAGGTAAAAGACCATATGTGGTTAACATATTCAGGTAATTATGTCTATTTTTTTGTTCATGACTTTTGTCATCAGTTTTAGATATGATATTAATGTTTATATCTCCAGCAATAACGATATTGCTATGGTGTTTAATTGTAGCCAGATGCATGCTGAGTGACTCAATAAATTTTTGAGCATTTTTATTAGAGGGTGATCTGTAAATTCCTAGCGTGACAAAATTAAAAATCTCTAATTGCAAACAGGATGCATGTTCGATTTTAACTTCCTTGACTTTCGGTTTTAGATTGCTTTTAACAAAAATGACAACTCCATCATTTTGGTTTAAATGGTGAGATGTAGCGAATGCTGTGTATTTTTTTATTTGCGGGATGGGTTTATTACGGTCGAGTTGACATTCAGTCAGTATCAATATATCCGTCTCAAAATTTAATTTAGCTAAAGTAACCTCGAGATTACTGATATTTTTATAGATGCTTCTTATATTTTGAGTGATAATTGTTAAGTCTGTTTTGTTTATTTTTATATGTTGGTGAATTTCTTCGATATCGCATATTACAGAAGTTGCTGCTTCAATTTCGTCTATTTCTTTCAATCTTGATAATGTACTATTCATGTTTAGATTCCTTGGAGAATATGAGTGTGTCTGCAAAAACATGAGTAAGGTTGGTATTGTAGATTAGGAGCGTTGAACCAAAGAACAATTCTGAATAGAGAGGTATAATGTTTGTGTGCGGGCGTGTATGGATGTATAGTATAGTGACAAAAGGTTTAAGGGAGTATGTGTGGGAAAGGGGTGTGTAATCGGTTTTGATAATAGGTAGTGTATAAGTTTGCAATTACTTAGTTCCGAATGATTAATTCGTAAGAGCTTAGAAAATAATTCAACAATTAAAATTACAATTATAAAGACTTCGAGCACAAAATTACGTTTCACAAGTGGCAAGTTTCGTCATTTTTCTTGCTGTAGTAAATGTTGAATGTGCATCTCATTTTTAATTAATATTATTGGGGAATTTTCATCTTTCCGAAGGTAAACTTTCCCGTATGAAGTCCAGCAAAATTTATAGGTTTTGGACTTAACAAGTTCCCTTCCGAGAAAATGCAGGCGGGACGATTTAGCAATCAGATTTTCTGTTATAAAGATTGGTGTGTCTTCGGAGGTACGGAATCCTAGATGTTTCGCACAGATCTTATTCTTGTGTGTGATATTAAAAGTTTTACTCATCTTCAGGACATCGTTTTTCAGGAGGGTTGAAGAGATCTCCACTATAATTGGTGTATTTTGGATTCCCTGTTTTTTACCCCAGACCCTGTATATGTCTTTGATATCTTTCTTTGAAAGTTCACAGCCAATGTTATTAGATAAACACGTGACCATTTCTATTAGGTCGTCTTTGTTCTCATTTTCTTTTTTAGGTACATTCTTCATTTCGAAACAGGCTTTTCTCATTCCCTTTTGCATGTCCTCAACTTTTTCTTTAGGTACCTAACTACAACACCATGCGTAAAACAGCTCTTTAACATTTCCACTCTTTATTAATTATGCCCTTTTATGCCCGTTGTATTAAAAAAAATACATTATGTTAAAATTTTCAACTGTATCGATACATCATTCGTCCAACCATCCATCCATCAGCCCGTGTTCGTCCACTGCTGGACATAGGCCTTTCCCAAATTTCGCCACTCATGTCGGTCCTCCGTCTTCCTCATCCAGCCGCCCCCCGCAATGTCCTTCAGGTCGTCGGTCCAGCGGGCACGAGGTCGGCCTACACTACGCTTTTCTGTACGTGGTCTCCATTCTAGAGCCTTTCGGCCCCAACGGCCATCATGTCGGCGACAAATATGGCCTGCCCACTGCCACTTCAACTTACTGATTCTGCAGGCTATGTCAGTTACTTTCAATCTCCGACGGATCTTCTCGTTTCGGATTCTATCCATCAGAGATACCCCAAGCATAGCCCGCTCCATAGCTCGCTGAGCGACCTTAAATCGGTGGATCAAGCCCTTTGTAAGAGACCACGTCTCAGCGCCATACGTCATCACAGAAAGGACGCACTGGTTGAACATCTTAGCCTTTAAGCACTGCGGTATTGACGACGTAAATATGTAACGCAACTTTCCGAGTGCTGCCCAACCCAAGCATTGTCTTCTGTCAGCCTCGGCGTCGAAGTTGTTTTATAACCAGCTGTATGACTTGACCCAGATAAACATATTTCTGAACAACTTCGATGCTGACATTGTCGACGCTTAGTGGCCCTTGGATGACGTGACAGTTGGACATGACCTTAGTCCTAGCCAAATTCATCCGCAGGCCCACTCGTCTCGAAGAATCGCTAAGGCCGCACACCATTACCTCCAGTTCCTGCAGCGATTCCGCCAATATCACGATGTCATCGGCAAAGGGAAGCTGTGAAATGTACTCTCCGTTTACGTTTATGCCTCGTCCATTCCAGTCTAGTGTTTTAAAGACGTCCTCCAGAGCGGCGGTAAACAGTTTTGGGGAAATAACATCTCCCTGTCTCACGCCGCGCTGAAGATGTATCGGTCTTGTTTGTACACCCTGTACTTGGACGGACATCGTAGCGAAGTCATACAGACATTTCAACATCTCCACGTAACGCCAGCCAACTTGGCATCGCTGCAAGGACTGCAAAATAGACCAAGTTTCAATGAAGTCGAAGGCTTTCTCGTAGTCCACAAACGCTAGACAAAATGGCTGATTATACTCTTGGGTTTTCTGTATAACCTGCTTTAGCCTGTGAATGTGGTCCACGGTGCTGTAGCCTTTTCGAAACCCAGCCTGCTCTGTAGGTCGTCGAATCGTTGAGCGAGACGATTCGTGATAACTCTCGAGAACAGCTTGTAGGTGTGGCTCAGGAGTGCGATTGGTCTATAGTTCTTTAGTAGGATTTTGTCCCCTTTTTTGAAAAACAAAATGACCAAGCTCCTGCTCCACTCCTTCGGCGTAGTACCTGTACGAATAACGGCATTAAAAAGGTCCTGTAGCTGTCCGAGTATAGGGTAACCTCCAGCTTTCAGGAGTTCAGTTGTGATGCCGTCCTCGCCCGGTGCCTTATTGTTTTTCAGCTGTTCAAGAGCTATCCTAATCTCACCCATTTCGACATCCGGGAGTTCGTCGCGTCGGTGTAGTGGCGGACTAGAGGTGCACGTTTGTCGTCTTTATCGCAAGCAGTTGGCTTGGGAGCATGTGAAGAATACAGGAGCCCATAAAATTTCTCGATTTCGGCGAGGATCTCTGGCCTAGAGGTAACGGTTCTATTGTCAGATGTCTTCAGCTTCGTCAGATTGGTCCATCCTAACTGCTGGGCAAAAACTTTTGAGCCTTTGTTTCGCTGGATCGCGTTTTCAATGACGCGAGTGTTATGTTGGCGCAGGTCAAAACGAATTTGCCTTTTAACACGCTTGTTAAGAAGGGAGTAATCTGCAGAATCTGAAGACATTTCCCGTCTCTGCCTCATCAGGTCCAGAGTTCCACTCGAAATTTTGGTCTCCTTAGTCCTTTGCTCCGGCTTAAAATAAGCCCTGCCTACCTCGCGCACGACATTTGTGAAATTGTTAGCAAGCTGGTCAACGTCTTCAGTGGTTGAGGGGTAACCCACTCGGCATTTCAGCAAACATACATATTATTATTATTCACTATTTGGATATGCTCTTCTATGGTTATGTTCTTGATATTATTGTAAGGTATTCTGTATTCCGTACAAATTAGTAAAAGTTTAAAAAAATCTACAAAAAGGTTTGGTCACTCGTACAAATATGACCGCGGAAACCGTTGCTTAATTTCTATGATTTTTTTACAAATGTATAGTTTTAAGATTTTTTCCTACACTGTATACTTTCCTAGATGGTATTACTTGCCAGGAAATACTTACCCTATAAATTTTGATTCTCTTGAGAGTATCGAAATATACGTTTTTTGGGGCATAAATACCCGTATCTTTTTTTACGTTAACTTAGAAGTTTGATTTTTTCTCAGCTTCAAGGGACTGTGGATTTGAGTACATACATATATGGTTTTAATTTCAACTCGAACTTCCATGCGTTCCCAAAATAAAGGGTTTTGACGGACAGACGGACGGACAGCTGGACAACAAAGTGATCCTATAAGGGTTCCGTTTTTTCCTTTTGAGGCACGGAACCCTAAAAATAACTTACTCCATAATTATTAATAAAGTTGTATTATTTTACTATTCTACCCCTAGTCTAGTGTCGTCAGGTCAAAAAGTGCTATCCCTAAGTTCGGCCCTTGCTGAAGTATCTGTGTGAGATCTCTTTTTCTATGTGTGTTTTTGCCACGCGAACCACTGAGCATAGAAAAGACGCGAACCATAGAGGCTCAGATAAATGCATAGTGGTATGTTTAGTCTGCTTACTACATGTCTGTGTAGGTATAGTATAAATATCATTTCTTCCATGCCTGCTCCTTAGGTTTGCATTCCAGAACTTACGCTTACTTCAATTTGAACACTGACAACAGGATTGCATAATGCATTTTTCATGAGTGAGGAAGAGAGCTCGTATGGCTACACTGAGATTATTGAATATTTAGAACGCGCTTTGCACAACGAGACGTCATTTTTATGAGCTTTTGTTGTCACACACCATACACAGTGATTTGCTGATATCCAAAGTAAATACATGTCATGATGAAGTCGTCTTGTGTTCTCGAAAGGCATACCTTTTTTTCTTAAGCCATGGTGTTAAGTTACCCATAAATTTGTTTTTAGTGATACCAACCACGAGTTCAAATAAAATAGCAACATTAATAATACCATCTAGCGAACTGCACTGTCCAATTTTTGAATATTACCATAGAAATAAGGTTGTAACCACTTCATATTTGTGAAAAAGGCAAAAAAATGAATGCGCTAGAAGCTTTAGAAATAAATAAACTGACTCATTACAACGTTTAAAATCCTTTAAATGAGCAACTGGACTTAAACCAATCCCCACTGTAAAATTAGGTACTTTATTTAATAAATTATTTGACATTTTATTTTATCCATCATTTTGACATTTCACACAAAATTTAATTAATTTTACACCCTTGACTTTTACATTAGTGGTTTAAGATTAGTGCTATTTAATTATTTGACTTTAATTTTACATGACGGGAAATTTTCCTCACTTTTAGGGAAAATAATGTGACTATGAACACTGATTATACAATAGTACGTTATATATTATAGTACGTTACCCAATTATTAAAAAGTGCTCAAATAACGATTTTCGTGGTACTCACCTCGGACATACCTACTACTGGTATGTACTTGTTAGGCACGTTCTCCTGAATACCTAAAGTGCGGTAGTAGACTCTCTTAGGTGGAGGGGGTAGATATTAGGTAAAAAAGATGGCGGCTGGCCTATAATATTGAGCGGTGTAGCTCGATATCTACTGGACCGATATACTCGATTAAGGTGTCAAATTAAAGTGCTTTTAATGCAAAATAACTTACTTCCTATATTGATTCATGTACTACCTAACAAAAATGAGATATGATAAAAAACGAACTTGTCGAAAAAAAACACATTTTATTTTCTGGGTAGCTCGCTAAATACCAGAATTTTGTAATTTTTGTTCCAGATAAAGCATATTGCAGCATTTATCAGGATTACAATTAACTTTAAATCACGTCCATCGGCTTATAAACAAGGGAGCTACAACCATTTACGTGTGCGGTGACAGCGCTAAGCGTGCTGAAACGGTCGGTCGTATGAAAATTACGTCGACATTTTATACAACTAAAAGCCTTACGCCTTACGCCTGCGGCTCCTCTCGCGTTTGTCTAATCTTTGACCCGTTATCAGCTTGGAGGTTATTTTATTAACATCCCTTATAGCCCTAATTGGGTCAGTACGATGATAATACAAAAACAGATCCAAATCCGTTCGTGGTTCTCAAATTAAAGCAGAACATACATACTGACAGACAGACTGACAAAAATTCTAAAAATTGTAGTTTTGGTATTGTAAGTGTTGTTATTAATCAACCAATTGATTCAAAAAATTTGAAATTTCATTGAATTATTCAATGTACAGACACGACTTTTTTTCCTTTTTTATTATTAGTATAGATTGATATTTATATATTGGGACAACATGAATTCCCGAGGGGATGTCAGAGGTGTTCCCGAGTGTTATCTGTGAAATGCAACTCACAGTACACACTCGGTACATCCGAGTTTCACCGACGATTATTACGCCCCAAGGTGATGGGTAGTGAAGTGAGCCCTATCGCTATTTTCTGAGCACAAATAGGTACACGCTTTTTAGTGCATGTAGCGTGGAGGTTTCCTCACGTTGTTTTCCTGTTCAGCAAGTGGTAAGCATTAGGTAATATGCACATAAATTTCGAAAAACTCATTGATGTCCGACCGGAGATCGAACTGGGTCTCAAGATTGAGATGCCAGCGCTCCAGCGTCTGATCTACCGGCGCTATTATATATTTTTTATATGACAAAAAACAAATATTATTATGTATTTATATTATTAACAAAAGTCATCTTCATCCATCCATCAGCCTTTTTCAGCCACTGCTGGACATAGGTCTTTCCAGGATTTGGTCACTGTTGGCAGACATCCTGAAAGAATGGGAAAAATGCCCATGGTTGGTGAGCGTGGTGCTGAAACCCTCGCATCATTGACACCGCTGCCCGTAATCAATCTGTTTAATATGAGGCCCGGCAATGTGGGATGGATATACCGCCAACAATCGGTTCTAGCCCAGGCAATGGTGGCCACCTAGTTGTGCCCTGTTTGAGAGCGGCCTCTTACTCTCCCCGAAATAACTTCAGGGGCATTTGTGTGTAAAGACATCTACGACATTTTAATTAAAATCATGACCAGTAAAGATTCAGTGACCTAGGCATCGTCTTTTTAGGATAGTGTCTCAAAATAATATGCTTAATAAGATCATTGTAAGCAGTTATTATAAATAAAACTTACCCAACCTCCTCTGTTCTTCTACAGTCAAAAATTCATACGAATATTTTTGTTGCACATATATTACATGTTCAACTTATTGTACAACAAAAAGGGACAGATTGTAATTAAATTTATATCATTGCGGTATAGAAAATCATAAAAGTAAATCTGGACGTGAGGAGCACTAAGCCGGGATTCGAACAAGGGATCTGTCGCGTTCCAGCTTGCTCTACCAACTGAACAATCGCCTGGTTCGAATCCCGGTTCAGAGCTCCTCACGTCCAGATTTACTTTTCTGATTTCCTATACCGCAATGATTTAATTTATTATCTCCTTGCGATGGAAAAATCGCCGGATGTTTAAAGCTCTTCAGATGTTTGAACTCAACCACACTCATCAACCTATACGTTGACGGGCTGATCGGCGAGCTGAGCGGCACTCGTGCAGGCTGCCATGTGGATGGTGTATGCGTGAACAAAATCAGGTACGCCGATGACATGGTGCTGCTCAGCGCGTCGATCGATGGCCGCAGGAAACTTGTGGCCATAGAGGCTTGTGGCTATATGTGAGCGTTATGCGGCACAGTATGGCCTTCTTTATAAGATAAAGAAAAGCGAGATCATGGTTTTTGTGGCCGGAGGTAAGTTTCCAACAAATGTACCCCCCATTATTCTACATGGCGCTGAACTACACAGAGTGTCTAAATTTAAGTATCTGGCGCATATTATTATTACCGCTGACCTCAGAGATGATGAAGATGTCGAGAGGGCGCGAAGGGCGTTATCAGAAAGAGGAAATATGGTGAAGTTAAAATTACCCTGTTTAGGGCATTTTGTACTTCCTTTTACGCGTGCAGCCTGTGGGCTAAGTATACTCAGAAAACTTAAAATGCCCTTCATGTCCAATAGAACAATGCGCTTAGGTTGCTGTTGGGGTTGCCGCGATACTGCAGTGCATCAGGCATGTTTACTGAGGCGTGGGTTGACGGTTTTCATGCCATTACGAGGAAAAGGTGCGCGTCCCTGGTACACAGAGTGCGCGGCAGCACCAACTGCATCCTGGCCATGATAGCGGACAGGCTTGATTGCTGTTACATGAATCACTGCTGCAGCCTCCATGTGGCGGTAGACAGACCTGTATTCACTAAATTAAATTAACTTTCTCACTGTTACTAACATTAAACTTAAGACTAGTTTTAAAGTTTACTAACAAAAGTGTGATCCACGGTTGGTCTGTTAATAAATGATTTATTTATTATTATTATTTAAAATATAGAACATTTTTATGTCATATTTTGGACAGATTGTAGATAGGTTAAGAATCAAGACACTGATCGTTATTAGCCCACAGACACATGTACCAACCTTTCTTCTTCGTCCTTCCTTTTTCCTTCCCTAATCTGTGTTTTACATACATACACACGCATTGAATGGTCCAGATCGAAATCCACATGGAATTTAGAACACATTCTAGGTCTAGTTCTCGTAGAGTCCATATTGGATAAATAAATTACGTAGCAAGTACATAATTTGCCGTTATTTGAGCAGATAGTTACGGAAGATATTTTAGAATTAATCAGACAACCAAACATTTTTTTACATAGAAAGCTCTGACAAAATTTTGAATTATAATGACCTTGAGAGCTTTACCATGCTTGTGGCTGTGCCGCCACATACGTAAATGGCTGTAGCTCCCTTGTTCGTTATTCGATCGGCGTGATTTGAACTTTATTGTAATTCTAATGATTACCGCAATATGCTTTACTTCAAGCAAAAAAATCAAATTCCTGGTATTTAGCGAGTTATTCAGTGAATGAAAAGTAGTTTTTATTCGAAAAGTTCGTTTTTTGTAATATCTCATTTTATTTGATTTGTACATGAATCAATATAGGAAGTAAGTTATTTTGCATTAAAAGCACTTTAATTTGACACCTCAACCACGTAAATCGGTCCAGTAGATATCGAGCTACACCGCTCAACAACATAGTCCCAGCCGCCATCTTTGTTACCCGGTAACTACCCCCTCCACCACTAAAAGAGTCTACTACCGCACTTTTGGTATTCAGGAAAACATGCCTGACAAGTAGATACCGGTAGTAGATATGTCCGAGATGACTCCGCCGGAATCGGCCTTAGAATTGATTGGAGAATCTACTATTAGTAGACTACCCAACGAAAAATTTTATTGACATTTTGTATTAATTAGTAATCAATTACCCTCATGTTTGGTTTTGGAGATTATTGTCATCCTGTTTTCACATACATGAACAGCTTTTGTGATATAATATACATTTATTAAATCCTGGAAAATGCCGTTAAGGCGAAACTAGTCGGAAATATAAATATAGTAATTTTGTGAAACAGTACAAGTGTTTTCTTCAACCAGGGAATTCCATATTACGTTTCCACGATTTTAATACTGTCGGAAACCAAAACTTCACTATTTAGGACCATAATTTGCATCTAACAACATTTTTCTTTATATGGCGACTTGGCGAGTCTACTTAAATCAGTTGAGCTGTCAGTTTGTGCTAGAAATTGAAAGAAAGTGGCTGCGTCAAGTGGGGTTTTTACGAAGGCACACATGCAGACACACAGACGCAAAGAGAGAGGCACACACACTAAGTTGTGCGTAGAAAGACTTAATACGAGTACACTAACACTTTTATGCACTCCTAATTTGTTGACTGGTATTAATTTTGTGAAATACTTTATAGTTTTTTAATATTTTAAATAAATACAAAAGCAAAATAAAACACGTCTGAACTGTACAGAGGTTCGGGGAAAGGGGGGACCAGTTTTAAAACATGTATTGTATCTAACCATTTGGTCAACGCACGCCAATAAAGCAGCCAAGCAACGCTTTTGGTAAAGGTCTTACGAAGAGACACCTTCGTAGGGGGTTGGGGGGAGGGAGGGAGGGAGGAGCTAACTTCCCCCATAAAGTTTCACATCTCGCAAATGATAAGTTTTTTTATTATAAAGACCAACATAATTAGACACTTGATGTTAAGAACATTGTTTTGAAGCCATTGTATAATAAAAGTGGTTAGTTTAAGGCACGGATTAAGGGTACATATATATATGTAGGTATATTTGAGGGGGGGAGAGATCCCCACCGCAAAGGGAAGGTTTAAGAAATGCATACCTACTTTATTATATCTTATTTTGAGGTTGTATTTTCAGTTCAGAGGTCACTTTTTGACATAAATTCACTTCTGCATCGGCTCCAGCGCTACGGGAAGTGCAGCCCCTCCGCCCTTGCGTAACAAAGCACAGGCACCCATGCTCACCTCCGCAGCTTCGGCTTGTTGGGTGACCAGCCTCAGTCGCTACGGCTCGCACGGTTGCCTACGCTTTATTACGGCGGGCGGGGGCTGCCCTCCCTCCGCGCCTCCAGTTTTTCATATAGGGGTAGACGGACGGACGATCCTCTCTCTAAACTCGCCCGTATGGCGGTGCGTTAGGGTTCACGCATTTTTGTTTGGAACTCAATTATTTCCTAAACTAACAGTGTCCGCGGGTATGACTCTTGGGAAAAGTGGCTCAGTGGGGTCGATAGGATATGTGGTTTCATTTAATGGTCGCACTCTATTTACACCCGGTATAGCAGATTGTAGTGAATAAGTGAATAAAAACAAGTTTTTCTGCCAACTTATCAAATATATTTTACGAATATTATAATATTTATAATTTATACGAATTTATAGAATACCGTATACTATTAGGCCGAATAGGTACCGAATATTTAAATAATGGACGAATACCGAATAGTTGTCGAATATTCGTTGCATCTCTAATTACAACGATAGTGTAGCTTCTTACAAAATAAATAATTTTTAGAATCAATTCAGTAGTTCCAGTGAACTCAAACAAACAAACAAATCTTTCCTCTTTATATAATAGTGTAGATAAGCATTAGTATAATATTATGTATAGTATTCGAGTAATATACCTATTTATATCTGTATCTATACTATTTTGACAACATAGTTTTATCCCCATCAACTTCCCTATTGTCAAAAGTTAGCTCTTTGAAAATAATAAATAGGATTAAGCTCGCCCATGTAGGAATAACTTATTGTGTGCAATAAATTATTATTACTTAGAACAAATCTTAGTGCTCCGAAGTTTTTAGAAACGCATAAAATGTGTAGGAGCCCCTCAATATCTGAAAAAAGAAAAAGAATTGGTTAAACTCGTAAAGGGGTTATTCGTTAAACGACAACTTTTTTCAACTTACTGTAGGTAACTACCATAAATTTTGAAGTGAAATTTTAGCTGATATCGTAAATGTCAATCATTGACTTTGATTTTGATATTAGGTACCCTAAGCCATAGATATAGTATTAGTAATAGATCGGTTATGTAGTGACGAAGGCGAGACCCAAAAGCTTGATCGGGGCAGATCGCTTTTTGTGGACTTCTGCCGAATATGGAATAAAATGAATGAATGAATTAATGAATTTATTTATTTCAGGCCAATGACCCATAAAGATTTATATACAATTATTATTATTACAATAAACACACAAACTGACATAGAGCATTACAAAACAATTACGACAGCACCAATACATTTAAGGACATATAAAAATTGAATTAAAATTACAATTACAATATTACAATTAGAATTAGAATTAAAATGTCAATTTTCAAATTAAATTAAAATGTATGTAAATGCCCTAAACATTGGTCAAGTAAGCTAGTCTGTCAATAAAGTGTTGAAATGAATATTAAAGAAACTATTTTTCTTTCGCCTGGTTACACCAAACAAATAAGTACAAAATCTGTTAAATGGAGTTAACCGCGCTGTTATTTCATAAATACATTGAACGTTTAAAGTCCAATAAAGTTCATGAAAGTTTCATTTTCATTTCAACACTCTTTTGACAGACTATACGAGCGTACGGTCGCCTGCAGTTTAAGCTCCCTACAGTGATACCGGAACTGTCAATAGGTATACACTGTCATGATTGCGCTCGTACATTTTCCGCTGCGTTGCGTTGCGTCGTACATATGTCGCAGTTAGTTGGTTAAATCAGACACTTAACTAACACCTTGTATGGGAGTGCGCAGGTCCGACTCGCACTTGGCTGGTTTTAGTATTTTCAGTTATAGCGGCAACAGAATTACATTATCTGTGAAAATTTCAACTGTCGAACTATCACGGTTCATGCATTACCTATAAAAACGGCAAAAAATCATGTCTGTTGGATGGGAGTTCGCAGGTCCGACTTGCACTTGGCCGGTTTTAGTATTGTTGGTACAACTAACCAACGTTGCACAACGTTTGCCAGCTGTTGTGGTGACGCCATCTTGTTTTACATTATTTAACCAACACGCCGGCTTTCGGTAAGACATATTGTTAAACGTTTGCGACGATACTGTATTTAAATCAAAATGCTAGTGACTTGGTTAAACATCGATCTTTAATTAACTGTCTAGGGTGTTAATTAAGTGTCTAATTTAACCAATTTAGTGCGACACATAGTTAAGTTCCCTACCCACCCCGCTAAACCACAGTGGGAGAAATAATTCCCCGAGACTCCAATAAACCATAATACCATGAAGATATTTTCATCAGCTCTTCTAACTTCCAGTGTACGTGCAGTGGACAAGTGTGTACAAGGTGAAAAGCATATTTATTTTTCTTAACGAAATTATCTTTGTGTGTACGTACTTACTAACGTACATTTTATACTCCTTCGAATTCACAGAACACCCGGTGAGCGTTTCATATAATGCATTACTAACTGGCGTATCAAGTAGTAACGTGGTATACTACGATCAAGTCGGATAGAAAAATGAGGTAAACAAACCGTTTAGGATGAAAGTTCCCGATATTGTACACACCTCTTATTAAAAACTTCATATACATCGATTCTAGACACTTCGATCTTCATGTAGAATACACTTTTGGTCACAATAAAATGCATCTTAACTCACTTTTTGGTAAAAAACTTTTCATTAAAACGATTATTCGTTTTTTCTAATGCACATTTGTATCTCTGTGTGACCCTATTTGACTAGTAGTGATGTTTCACTCTTACACAGATTAGAAAAAAATCCAATGAACATTAGTGAAAAGAAGACGTTCTGTGTTTTGCCAACAAAATTTACCGTAATCACCTAAAAAAACCACATCGCTCAAATTTTAACAAATGAAGCGATTACAATAATTTCGTTATATGTTTTTCATGGCTCAAGCTTTCGCAAAATTTTTAACATCCCGAATCGTAAGGTAAGCCAGCTTTTGTAGAATTCCGTATGCACCATGAGGGCTTAAACATCATTCATTGCCCCAATTGAAGAAATTTATTTTAGTTTTTTAAAGTGAGGAAATATTCTGAGCTGTCACTGAAATAGTCGAACATCGCCACTGTTAAAAAGGTACTCAGGTACATCACTATAACTTTCAAAGGTGGTCAAGTGTGAAAGAATATTTTCATTGTTTAAATCACTGCTCAATCCGACTTGATCGTAGTATGATAACAAAATTCAGAAGAGTAGGTATAAGTAGGCGATTTCGTGGACAATCTGGAAAAATCACTGCGTTCAAGTCAATGACCTCTATAATACCAATAAAGAGGTCAGGTTCAAGTCGTCTAAAATTCATTTTTCTCTGTGAATTGGTTTCTATTTGATTTTCTATCTTGTAGAAGACTTTATTATTAAGGGATAGATCCTCATTGTGGTCTCGGAAAATAAACTGAGGGTGGTCAGTCAGTTAGGTAGGCTAAACCTGGGGAGTAGCGCTTTAGTTTTCTTTTCTTCTGTGCGATGTAAGATAAATCATTGCTCAAGATTCTTGATGGCAGCTCCATCAGCCTGATTCGTCCACTGTTGGACATAGGCCTTTCCAAGATTTCACCACTATTGGCGGTCCTCCTGGAAGAAAGGCTCATACTCACACACGCTTGTCAAGCGGGCCGGTGAGCATGGTACTAAAACCCTCGCTCCAGTAACGCCACTGCTCCGTCACCAGTTTGTTAGCCCGGCAATTTGGGATGGATATATGGTGGCCATATCGTAGAATTTATCATTTCATGATCTGAGGGGCAATCGTGTAAGCCAATCGTATTCAAATTCAATTGTCATACAGCTATTCGGCTAAGCAAATAAGCCCGTTTGACATTATTGAAATCGTGCGTTTTTGGTTGTCAACAACAAAACAAGACAATCGTATTTATTTGACAGCCCAAAATGTACGATTTCATGGTCAAACGGGCTAATTTGCTTAGCCGAATGGCCATTATGACAATCAATTTAAATACGAATATGCATATGAATATTGTAAAGTATGAAATGAGAAATTTATGATGGCCTTCCAACAAAAATAAAAGGACGAGCGAAGTGAGGAAGAGCGTATTAGGTTGCTTGTGACCATAAATTTGGGAGCCGAGCGAAGCGGAACGGAGCGAGGCGATCCCTTTAGTTTTTACAGATTTTATGATATTTGAGCAGATCATGAAATGATCAATTCTACTACGATATGGCCGAGACATTATAATATACCGAAATCTATCGGTCCCAGTCCCAGAACTCCCAGGCAATGGTGGGCCACCTGGTTGTACCAGTTTGAAAGCTGTCCTCTTACCCTTCCACGAATCACTTCGGGGGGCTTTGCGAGTAAGATGGTGATACCTCTACATTGGTTCGAGCCCGGCACCAGCTCTACCATCTTTTACAAATATAAAGCTTACTACTATGAACTAAGGTACTTGCAAGGTACAACACCAAAGTAAACCAACATCGATCAAAGGATGAAATAACGTTTAGCCGACATAACTTAAATTTGCAGCATCATCTGTGCTATGAATTAGAAGATTAGTTAAAAAGGTGTGAACTTCTTGAATTCATGCGACAAAAATGTATATGAAGAGCTTCTAAACGGCAAGACTAAAAAGGTGCTGCTTTTACATGAAGAGCTTCAAACGGCAAGACTTAAAAGGTACTGTAGTTAACATTGGTTCCTTCCTTCAGATAACCAGTGGCCCAATAGAAGGATTAATACTAGGTACTTCATCCCACTCGCAAAGAGAAAACAAAATATCACAAAAACAACCATAAGAACATGAATCTCGTATTAAAATGCATACATACGTACCGTAACGAAAGTTGTCATAGAGAGTGGTACGATGATGCCAGCAATTGGCTCAATTGGTCTTTTTACCCTTTCTAAGAAGATAATCAGCGACCTTCGATGCTCTAGCGGAGTATCAAGCCAGTTCATGTTGTAAGCGGATTCTGGTAGTCTTGCACTCTAAAATCAAATATTGAAATTGTATATCGTCACGACATGAATCCCCGAGGGGGTGTCAGAGGTGTTCCGACTGTGAAATGCAAGTCACAGTCCACACACAGCATACCCGCATTTCATCGACGATTATTACGTCCCAACGTGATGTGTGGTGAGCTCTACTGCTGTTCTCCGGGCACAAATACACGCTTTTTAGGGTATGCAAGTTTCCTCACGATGTTTTCCTTCACCGATCAGCAAGTGGTAAGTATTAAATACTATGCACATAAATTCAGAAAAACTCATCGGTGCATGCCCGGCCGAGGATCGAACCTGGATCTCAAAGATTGTGAGAGGCCAGCGTTTTACCCCTGCCTGAGCTACCGCTGCTAAATATTGAAATTGTGTAAGTGTGTTTATAATTCATCGAAGTCTCACCGAATGTAAAAACCGGCCAAGTGCGAGTCGGACTCCTGCACTCTATAAAAACGGCAAAAAAATCATGTCTGTTGTATGTGAGTGCGCGGGTCCGACTCGCACTTGGCCGGTTTTAGTATTTGTATCATCTGCGAAAATTTCAACGGTCTAACTATCACGGTTCATGAGATACAGCCTGGTGACAGACGGACGGACGGACGAACGGACGCACGGTCGGACGGAGAGCGGAGTCTTAGTAATAGGGTCCCGTTGGTTAGCCTTTGGGTACGGAACCCTAATAATGAACCCAGATTTTTTTACTTATTAGTATCAGTGAAATATTGGAAATCTAAAACATTTGCCAAGAATCTTTACCATAATGAAAGTTGGAATCACAGGTCAAAAAACCCAGGGGCTCGGTGACTACAGAATTAATAGGTCAAAGAAACAGTATACTTCTCGTATATACCGGGTGTAAACGGACGGTCTTTAAATAAGATCACATACTCTGGGCAAAAACATATTTAATAAAAATCTATATTTAGTTTATATTTAACATAAAAATATAATTGATTTCTTGTCTTTTAGTATTTATATTATATAAATAAGGAAACACATAAATCAAAGGTGTTGATATATTTAATATATTAATCAAAGATATATTTCGACCACTTGATGTGGTCGGCTTCAGTTACATAAATACTCGTAGAATTAAATAATAAAAAGATAAAATTAATGATTTGTTGTTGTAAATGGTAATTAATAAAATTTGATTTTGATGATACGATGACAGCTCGACAGGTAGATAGACAGAATATAAAAAAAGTATTATTTTAAGGGAGGTTTTTGTGCTGCTTTCTTGAGGGGGTCAGTGTTGTCTGTTCAGACCTGGACCGTAATGGGCACCAAGTGACCAGATGTATGATCCTTCCCATGTCCGTAGTTGGGTGTCGGTTAGTGGAGGTGAAAATGATTTGACGATTCGTGCGATGAAGCATTTATTGAATGTGTGATTATGAAGTCGAGCGTGAGTGGGGATTGGTAAAGTGTTATTTCTAATGGAGTCGCAGGTATGTCGATGTTGATTAAGTCGGATGTGGAGAGCGTTTTTTGTTTCACCAATATATAATGCAGGACAGTGCCTGCATTCTAATATGTAAATGCAGTTTGACGTTTTGCAGGAGCTGTTCGGTTGTGCATAGTAAGTGATAGTTTATATTTAATATTTTTTTATATGTATTGGTTTTTATAACAGGCGGACGTCCTGCGGCAGTGCTCTCGTGGATCCCGTTTCTGTCAATAACACTGAAAATTAAAAAAAAACCCTAAGCCTACGTGACGAGTATGTCTATGTCATTCAGAGAACATATAGTCCAAATTTTATGTTCCTACGCCCAGTTTGTTGGTCTAGGCGTTGGTTGATCAGTAGAGTATTCCTTTATGTATAAACATAATCTCTTACTAGTATATTATTTATATTTAATAAATGGACTGACGACTTGAAGGATGTTGCGTAGAGGATGCTAAGCTGCAGTGGCGTGCATAGGATTTTAAGTAGGGTAGGCACAAAACTTGTTCTTTGCACGTATTATAACGAGAATAACGATAAAACTCGCACTGGTGTCTTTCTCTTTTGTCCAAGCTCATTGGCAAGAAAACCTCTTGCCCTACTTTTAAAAATGAATTTCCGACTACCTACGCACGAATCCACCATTAAAAAACGTGTGGCGCCATCTAGTAGGAAGTAGGGCAAGTAATCATGGCCACGTGGTTGCTTCGCACCGGCTTTGCGTATTTCAATGAGAATGTGTGCGTGCTTAGCGCGAGCCGCTGACGTCATGGGAGTATAGTTACAGAGACACACATAGAGAATTGCCTTCGAATTTTAGTTATGCGTGTTGCCACGGTAGCGCGAGCGCTGCGGAGCAGGCAGGTAGGTATTTCAAAGAAAGGGTGAAGCTTACCTGATTATAATATTGAAGTAGTTGTGTGTACCTTCCTATATATAAAAAGATAGTGGTCTAGTTAGCTAAGTCAAGTCCAGGGTAGGCATTGCGTATTTGCCTATATGAGATGCACGCCACTGCTAAGCTGTTCCCAATTCGTGGTGAAAAGAAACCATTTTTTTATAAAAAATTCTTTTGTGACTGGCGGCAATGAACGTGTTAATGCATGCAAAGTGATGACATGGATATCTGTGTACGTGCCAAGAATCAAGCGGTACATTTTTTCACAGAATATATCAAGAACATTTGGACAATTTTCATTTATTTAAACCGTAATATCATACCTACTTAGAAACTCACTTGGTCAATTAATTGTTACACAAACATTTATGACTGCATATCGTTTATTAATCTGATACGAAATTTATTCCAAAACCTATTTATTTAATCTCTAAAATTAATCCAAGCTACGATCTAGACTGCGATTTATTATTGGTTTTAGCGATAAGTAGAACCATTTGTATTTGGTCTATGGTAGAACTAAGGGGGATATATCCCACATTTAGCAACTCGACGTGTGCCGGTACTAATGTCGACAGAATCTACATAGAAATAACGCTCTTATTAGCGCGCATTGCAAAGTGGCTGTTACGACGATCATCGCTGATCTCCGGATAGCGCAAAATATGAGTAAATAATATTTCTCATGATGGCATTGGGGCCGAAAGGGTTTAGAATGGAGACCACGTACAGCAAAGCATAGTGAAGGACGTTGCGGGGGGCGGCTGGATGAGGAGGACGGAGGACCGCCAAGAGTGGCGAAATCCTGGAAAAGCCTATGTCCAGCAATGGACAAACAGGCTGATGGATGGATGGATATTTTTCATACGGATGCGATGGACAGAAAAATATTTCCATTGTCAATTTTTTTCTAAACTATATACACTACTTATATTTTAAAACAAGAACTATTAAAATCAAGCGAGTAGTTCCAGAGTTAGCCCAATTTTTAGGGTTCCGTAGTCCAACAAGGAATCCTTATAGTTTCGCTATGTCCGTCTGTCCGTCCGTCTCTCCGCGGCTTAGCTCAGAGACTATTAGTAGTTACTAGAAATCTGTAATTTGGCATGAGTGAGTATACATTATAGGTGGTAGAGCTGATGCCAGGCTCGACTGTGGAGGTACCACCATCTTACTCGCAAATCCTCCCGAAGTTATTCGGAAGAGAGTAAGAGAACAGCTCTTAGGCAAAACCAGGCGGCCCACCATTGCCTGGGACCGATGGATGGCGGTTTATCCATCCCCAATTGCCGAGCCTTATATAAAACAGACTGGTGACGGGCAGCGGCGTCACTGGTGCAAGGGATTCGCACCGCGCTCACCAATCCGCCTGCCCAGCGTGTGTGAGTATGGGCATTTCTTCCAGGAGGGCCGCCAAGAGTGGCGAAATCCTGGAAAAGCCTATGTCCAGCAGTGGACCAAACAGGCTGATGGATGGATGGAGTATACATAAGGTGGTAGAGCTGATGCCAGGCTCGACTGTGGAGGTATACCATCTTACTCGCAAATCCTCCCGAAGTTATTCGGGAGAGAGTAAGAGAACAGCTCTCAGGCAAAACCAGGCGGCCCACCATGGCCTGGGACCGATGGATGGCGGTTTATCCATGCCCAATTGCCGAGCCTGATAAAACAGACTGGTGACGGGCAGCGGCGTCACTGGTGCAAGGGTTTCGGCACCGCGCTCACCAACCCGCCTGCCCAAACTATCACAGCTAAGTAAGCTTTACAGGTTTACGAGTACAGATCGCGCCAAACTCTTAGCCCTCTCTGAATACGACAATGTATTGGCCTTTCTTCCAAATGTATGGGACTAGAAGTTTGGCGCGATTTGTTTAGACCAACTTATAAAATGCCGTACGGCTTTCGATAACTCCTATGCGAATGGGTAACCCGGACGACATATTTCGCTTCGGGTCGTCTACTCCAATATCCAAGTATCCAGATGGAGTGCCGGAGATGAAGTCCTCTCACTGAAAGCGCACGATCGCCCACACGAGTGCACGCGTCTACACGCCAGCAGTGTTCATCAGAAGACTTGAGGACAACGCATTTCCCGTTCGCACTGGAGGCCGACCAAGGGTCACTACTAGGGTATGCTAACTGCTCACGGAGACGAGCGTTCAGTCACAAGCTATAACGGACAGAAAACGAGCTCGCACTCCCGCAGTTCAAACCACTCAGTTAAAAGAAAAAGTCGAAACTCATAACATGCCACTGCGAATCCAAACCCATGTCAGACACCATCCGCGAGCGTTAGCAAGCTTCAGACCGGCTCAAGTCTGACTCCCATAGTACCCAATAAAACCCAGCCGGACCGGTAGTTCCAGCTGGGGTGTCTCCAACCCGAAAGTTGGAAACTATTCTTCATAAAGGATAAAATAAATAAATAAATGTTGTAACTTGCCTAACCCCACCCAGCGATCACGTTTCGAGGCTCTAGGGTAAAGCGACGGACGTGAGTAACGGCCAACCCTCAGTGTGACTAGTAAAAATAAACAAATAAATAACCAATACTTTAAAATACGATATTAAAATTTAAAATAATATTAAAAATACTGAAATATTATCAGGGCCCATAATGGAGAATGTTAGGGTTATAATATTTATTATATTATATTATGAATAAGTTGTAAGACAATATCTAAATTTCAAGACAATGGTCAAATTTTATGCTAAGGTTGAATGTTGTTGTTGTCAAATTTTGTGATCTTAAGTTAGAGAACTGTTTCTGAGTTTCCATGCGGATTAGAATATTTTCGTTATTAAAAATTACATGCTGTATGTTAGATAATTGTGTCTTATTAATGTTCCAAGAGGGTTAGAATATTTTCATTATTTAATTTGGTACGAAAATGAGTTGGTTGAAATGTAACCGTTTTTTTCCCAGGAAAACCATCAATGAATTTATTCATCAAAAACATTCCAAGAAATATAAGATGGTTCAAGTGACTTGAAACATTTTTATGAAACAATAACGAATGCATTTCGTTGTTATCACATTTAATTTTAAATGATCCCCATAGCATGGCCAATACTGTGAAAAAAAAAACATCCCCACCCATACATGTGGGTTGGAATAATAACAGTTTTTATAGATATATATTATTGTTAGAAGTTGCTGTGTCCTCGCTGTTAAGAAATATTGATCATATACGACACTTTGGCATACTCAACTCATTTTTGGCCAAGTTGTGGGGTGAAATGTCCTTTTCTTATCCACTTCTTAGTAGAAGTTGAGTTGAACTCAGTTTACTGAGTACTATATACACATATATTATTATAATATACTATATAGTACTACTCTCATTCCAGGGATTAGTTTAGTTTTACGGAGAACTTCGTCCTTATTGCTTTGCTTGGGAGATTGTCAATTTGTATACATATCTATAGGTATTTATCTAATTATAATATTAATCTCAATTGAGGGGAAGTGAGAGCGTTTATGTTGGTTTCTGAAAAAAATTATGTCATTTCTTTCCTATAGGCAACGCGGGTGAAGCCACGGGCAGAAGCTAGTGGTTTCATCAATCCAAAAACAAAATGCCTCGTCTTTTTTATAGGTTATTAGCAACATAATTTTTCCCAGAATTATACCTTATACCGTTTTCAAGTTTACCCATTTTTGAGGGTGGGTTCCTGTTTCCTTGAAAAGGGAAAACGTGGTTTAGAAAGATATGGAAGGTAATACGATTGTGTCCGTTTTTTATGTTTTGTTTTTCATACCTCGTACAAAACTTGATTCCCATAGAAGCAGAATAGAAATATCTCGATAAGCACGCAAGTTAAATAAAAGACCATTGATAGAAATTCTATCGAGAGCACATCCATCTGAAACATGGAAAAATAAACCAATTTAACACATTTCAATTTGCAGGTTTCCAACAAAACAGTTGCTTTAAAAATACACTGACTTAAAAGTTAATCTATTTCTGCAGACCTCTTTTTGCTTCGTGATATCTAAGCTTCTAAGAATATCACTTGTCTAACTTATGGTTGGCGGGATGCTGTGACATGTATGCTTCGTAAATAATCATACAGTTATATCGAAAAAACAGATTATTAGCTTTCCACTCTACCACTACTATTCTGATACTACAAAACGTACATAAAAGAGGGAAATAGAAGGAAAGAGAGGAAAAGGAAATGAGGACCAACCACATACCAACTAAAGGAAAAGACTGGAGTCGTCTCATACCAGGAACTGAAGTAATTGAAAAGAATAAAATTCAATGGAAACAGCATACCATCAAGACAAGAGCTTGCTTTTACTCGTAAATATACGACTGTGATTTTTAACTGTGGTTATTATAGTGTTGGAGCTAAATTTTACATTTTGTTTATTTCATCCATCCATCGGCCTGGTTTAAAAGATTTTACCCAACAAGTTGTAAATTCGGGAATGGATATTATTATATGGGCATCAATGGATTCCAGGCATGGTAGGCAAACCTGATGTTGTTCTCTGTTTAGATCTTATGCGTTTATTAGTGTTTAAAGTACCATGGCACAACGATTTTTTGAAGTCTGAAAGACAACGTACGTGTATTGTTCTGTAAGCCGTCGTGCAGATGATCCATTCAGTAACCATCAGTTGAAAAAGTAATGAAGTTCCAAAAATGTGTTGGATGTTTTGGTTGTACCTAGAAATAATGAATTAATATCCGTATGAATATATCACGTTTGTGCGAAAAAATCAAATATTAGAAGTCGATTTTTCGGTTTTAAAATGAAACCCTAAAAAATTAAACAACGGATGGATTTTGTAGATGATTGCATTTTCGTTTATTTTATTTGTGTCTATATTCATGTTTACTGTAGCATAGAATAAAAATAGTTTATTTGCTACATTTATTGATATCCAATTATTACCCTTAAATGCATCCTGATGGAAATTTCCATCAACCCATTTCGCAGGGGAGAATACCTACCATAGGATACGGGACTGTACATTTTTGGGTGTGGTAACATTTAAGAAGGATAAACTAACATTTCGGAACGCAACCACAAAAAAAAATAAACGTCATCTGTCAGAAACGACAAAAAAAAGTTCACGTTGCTGCATAATTTTGGTTTCGTGTACGTGATGATTTTGTCAATCGAATCTTTGCTGAAAATTTCTAATATATTGATACGAAAATACACATCTGGAGACATTCAAGGTTAGTCTTTCGATACAAACTTTTATATTGGTAAAACAAACAAGACAAATATAAAAAAAATGCTGAGAATTGTTTGATGTAAATTTACATCACTATGTTATGACGATCACTCATCTAGTATGAAACATCAAATGTGAATAAATGTAAGTTTTGATTAGTTTCTTTTTGTTTTCAGGGCTGTATTAAATATTCAACATGAAAGAAAAAGACATAGAACAATATTTAGCAGCTTTAGAAGGTGGTTGGCTGTCGGAAGACGATTTGGAAATTTCTGATAACGAAGAGGAAAGGTTGGAACAAATTCACGATGGAGATGGGTTACTTGCGGATGTCATTGAAGAAGAAAACGGAGAAGATTGTCAAGATGATGAAGGCGATCCACCCCTAGTTGAAGATGAACTGCCAGATCGTCAGGCACTGGAACCTAATCAGATCCCAACGGGCAATGCGTTTGCAGGATTACTAGACAAAAGAAAGTTGATATGGAAGAAAAGAAATATGGAGTTTCACGATTCTAATATAATATTTTATACTGCAATACCGCTAGTGTATTATTTGGCTACACAAGGCATACATTCTGTTGGGACAATTCAGCAAAATAGAATACCTAACTCGAAATTACCTGATAAGAAACAGTTTATGAAGAAATCTGTTGCCAGAGGCTCATTTGAAGAAAGATTGACTTCATTCCAAGGTGTCGACATGAGTGTTGTAGCATGGAAGGACAACAAAATTGTTACATTATTGTCGTCCTATGTTGGGGCTTTACCTTTGAGCAATGTATCCCGATATGACAAAGGAAAAAAAGAGAAGGTGGAAATACCATTACCAAAAGTTATAAGTGAATACAATGCCCACATGGGTGGAGTAGATCTCATGGACAGCTTCCTAGGAAGATACCGAATCAAGCTGAAGTCTAGAAAATGGTATTTGCGAATATTTTTTCACTTATTGGATCTGGCTGTCATAAATGCTTGGATCATATATAAGAAAAATTTGATTGCGAAGAATACACCTAAAAAAGATATTATAAACTTAGGTGCATTTAGAAATGAGTTGGCCTTTGTTCTTTGTAATATGGGGCCAAATGAAAGCAAAAGGGGTCGTCCAAGCACTAATCTGATAGAAAATGAGATTCAAGCAAAAAAGAAAAGAAGTGCAGTAGCAGTGGCTCCACCAAAGGAAGTTCGCAGGGATGGGCATGATCATTGGCCTGTAGTGGGTGGATCCCTGCGATGCAAAATGCCTAAATGTAAGGGATATTCTACCATTCAGTGTTCTAAGTGCACTGTTAATTTGTGTCTCAATAAAAACAATAATTGCTTTCTGAAGTACCACACAGACTAAAATTCGTCACTGTAAATAACTAAGTACTAAGCTAATTAGATCTAATAACATAATGATGTAAATTTTCACCAACCTGTTTTTGGTCAAAAATATATTATAAATTGCTTTAAAGTTTTTTTAAATTATTTTTACCATATTCTAGAACCCAAAATACAACTAAATTTATTTATTCGGAAAAGAAAAAAAAAACCATGCATTTAAGGGAAAATATTAAAGAAAAATCTGTTTTTGCACATTATTAAATATCAATCACATTGTTTGAATACATCGATTATAATTGTAAGCTACTTTTGGTCTTTATTTTTAGTAATTTTCTTAGAAATCAGAAGAATATCTTTGTTATTATTGCCCTCAAAGTGAAGAAAATAAGTAGTTATTATTCCCAGTTAAGAACTACATGAGTAATAGGAAATTATCTGGCTCATTTTGCAACAGTCCATTTTGGCTATATATTTATAACATTTCTAAAAGTCAAGCAGTACCTATAGTAACCTTCAGCATCTTCACAGATGTCGCCGCCATCTCGTAAAATCAGCTTTATGATTGGATGCCTAGGATACTAACTAAATGACGGCATCCAACTAAATGCCTAAGCTTCTCCTCATTTAAGTTAAGATACCTCAACGTTTAACGAGATGACTTGTCGAAAAATAACCCTTTGGACACGGCTGAATCAAAGGCCACCGCGTCATTTAAATTTACTTCATATTTTTGCCACTATAGCGCTAGGTAGTCCCATAACAAATATGGCGTCAACAGCTGATAAAGTGTTTGGGGATATTGCTTAGAGCGCCTTGTTTGATTTTTTCTGCATATCGTGAATTCTGTCGCTTCGCTCCACTCCGCTTCGTTCGGCTCCTAATTATGTACTTAACATGTCAACATAACCGCTCCTCCTCGCTTCGCTCGTCGTCGCAATAGGCTAAACGTCGTACAGCCCTCTCGTTAAACGTTGCGTTGAACCATTTGGCGGAGCAGCCCTTAGGAATTTAGTTGAATGCCGCCATTTAGTTAGTATCCTAGGCATCCAATCAGTAAGCTGATTTAACAAGATGGCGCCCACATAGACATGACGTTACGTGTGTGGGCAAAGCGCGGCACGTTGGTTTAGGTGTGTTATCTTAGGGTACCGCAACTCTACCGAACTTGGCCTGTTGTTTTACTTTAATGTATTTGATGGGATGTATTTATTGACCTTATAATTTCATTGTAGTGTTGCAATGATTTCAAAAATGTTTGAGCCAGGGCCTTAGAATAAGTAATTTTCTCTTCTGATGCTTTTTTAGCGCTGTCCTTTACCAAATTTTCAAGATTCATCCTGCAAAATAAATATACAGCCTATGAATTTTCCAAGGTAACAATTTCCTCATATATTTTACTGGTATTTCTTGCTTCTTACCTGAGAATAGATAGTTGTACTTTACATTGCGCATAAAAGAATGCTACAAGCATATCCATAGTCGAATCGTTCATTCCAAGCAGTGTTGTTTGAATCCATACGTAGAATAGTACGTAATAAAATCTGAATAAAAACACAAAAGGCACGTAATTTCGTTTCTTTTTTAAAGTCTGCATAGCTTTAATTACAATAACAAACTGTATTCGATTATCTAATTCGTTTTTAACCGACTTCAAAAAGGAAGACGTTCTCAATTCGACTGTATTATGAATTTGGGGGAGGGGGGGATCTTGTAAAGCGTTACGATACGTTACAGGGGCGGGAGGGGGGTTTGAACTACGGGTTACGTAACATTGTTATTGAACGGTCGCGTAGAGAGATTCTCTCACGCATTTTTTAATACGTTTTTTTCTCAAAATTTCAAAAGACAAATCAAAAAAAGGTCACTTGGTGGTTACGTAACGTTTTAAGAGGGGGAGGGGGGGTACAGAAAAAGTTACGGTGCGTTACATTTAAGGGTCTAAAATCTCCAAAATTAGGTATAATACTTGAATGCTCCCCTACCAGGGCTGAATCGTGGTTATAGGCACTTCAGTCATTCTTCCTTACCGACTTCCGTACATTTTTGTAGACTGATAAACGTCTCGCTTGCTGTCACTTTCCCGGTTTCTAAACGAATGCACTTCGTCCTAGGTCTTACGAGGCTTTCCATCAGCCGGGGTAGTGGCCAAGCCAAACATAGTTGAAAAAAAACTTTGCACCTTTTCAGGGTTGGCCCCATAGCGAAAGTTGTTCATATTTACGGGTATAAGTTTATTCGTTTAACGGCCTGTGTAGTAATTAAAGTTCAAACTAATAAATTTATTAATTTACAATTTCAACCACGTGTCAACATTCAACAGTTTCTTTTATGAATACTTACATTTCAACTGTGGTGTCTTGGATAAATCAAAATAACTATTCAAGATTTTAATTTATGTTATTGTACCTACTTATTTACATGTAATCTCACCTAGAATTTCCATTGAAGTCAAAAGGCAGCCAAATGGCAAAATCGACATTTCTGTTATTCAAGTGTTCAATCAAAGGAAAGGTTGTCCACAGAAATGTTGTCATAAAGGTCATTGCATTGAAGACCCGGAGTGAAACTCGCGCTTTCTTTGCTGTTTTGGATAAAATCCTTTTATGTGATTGGTTGTCTTGATTAAATAGGCTGCCTAGAAAAACAAATCCTTAGAAAACAATGCTCTTTACAGTTACATCGTCGATTTAGAAGAAATGGGCGATAAGTTTTCTGAAGAGTAGAATAACAATGCCCGGTAATGTGAAAGTTTGGAAATGCAATACCTATATCTCCGTAATGGAATTAAACGAAAAATCTCTCTCAGATTGCAAATCATCAAAATTTATATAATTTACGATACGACGTATTATATCTACAGTCAAGATATATATACTCGTATACTGTATCAAACCATACCTTTCATCATATCAAGTGTTTCTTCAATTTTATCAGCTTTGAGCCAAAGCATAACTTGCTTGAAGATCATATCAGCAAACGAAAGCATCAGAAACATTGCGTCCATTACTTTATTGGCATCACTGCGAACCTTTAATAAAATGTTAACATAAACATAAACATAAAAACATTTATTGATGAAATACATGCAAACATAAAAACATCTTTATAAGATTACACAATAACTTATTTACAGTTAATTCAATCAGACAAGATGTACAAAGCTTATTAGTACCCTATACTAGACTTTTTAGGTCCGTACCATAGGGCACCATCAACCTTGGAGCAAATAGTTGTGTGTGTCAAGGCTGCGTGAGTGTAGTGTTGGTGGGCGTAATTTGTGAGTAAATGATTATTTTGAAGTGCATTAAAAAGTATTCTTATTTATCGAGTGATATTAGTGGTGAGTGTAATGCAGTTTTAGGACTAAGTTGACGTGTTTAACATGGTTAAATGAAGTTATTATTGTCGTTTACTATAAATATGACTAAAATATGATATAGTAATAAAAGACAAGGACATAGTTTGTTAGTGGTTCAAAAAATAATAATAATAAAGAAGGTTATAGTAAATGAATAAAACGAGAATAAACCAAATTTTAGGGATTAACTTTTAAGACAAAACAACTATCTACTTTATAATTTGGAGGAGGTTTTCGCAAGAGTTATAGTCAAGGGTAAGCAGGTGTTGTAAAAGGGTCTTTTTCAGGGTTGTTCCTTTAAGTTTTGTGAGACGAAGAGTTTTATTTAATTTGTTGTGTATGTATGGGGCCAAGAAAACTTTATGTCGTTGGCCAAAAGATGTCTTCATGAGGGGAACTTCCCACTCGCCAGCTCTTCTGTTTGACCTTTCATTATTGTGTTTTAGAACTGAGATATTACTTGGCTTAGTGATTGTATTAGTATTTGGCTTAGTATTGTATTTTATGTTAAATTATATCTTTTTAGAAAACCCACAAATAACTTACTATTAAGGTAAAGCTTTGGTGTCCGTACATCCTGCTTACATAAATACTGCTTGTATAGATCGTATGTACCGATTCTTCTGAAAGACTCATCAAAACTCTCAATGATGTCATAACTTAAATTTGAAAATGAAGCCCCTTTGCAAGCAAATAACATTTGCATCGACGCGACGTAGGTTTGATGTATTCTGATAAGAGATTTACCTGATACATGTATACAATTTCTTGAATTGTGTATAAAACGGGCATGAGCAAACATACTCCCATGTAGATTTGGTGGCAAAAGAATTTCTTTCTAGACGTTGTTTTCGGATCTAGCTGATAGCATCCCCTAATTCGAAGGCTGTGCAGATGTGGTACCAAGCTAAACCACGACAGCTTTTCCTCCATTGTGTTCTGAAATAGTTTTTTAAGGAGGGGTACAGTTTTTTTTGTTTTATTGAAATTTTGCATAATCCGCAAAACGTTCAGAACACAGAATTTAAAATAGTCTGGCAAGAATACTCGTATACTCGAATACTCGTACACGTACACGTTTATTTTTTTGCACGTTTAATCGTAGGTTAAAATCGTTTTTGCAAAGTTAGTACTTTATTGTCTCAGTTTGTGGAAGATAGCTCTTCATACCAAGCACTACTTCCCTCCTTGACCTTGGCCTTTTACTAACCTTATATTATTACTTTGATTAACCTTGTTAGGAGGAATTGGGAAGATAATTTACTTATTTACGGTAGTGATGCATGAAAACGGAATAAGAATCCTTTAATTGTGTTTCTGATTTATACCGTCAACTAAAATAAAAAACATATATAACTTAGTTTCCGTTTTTGCAACTTAAGTTAAAAAAAACATAAGCCTTTTCTAATTGAAATAAAAATTTTCAGATTTTAAAACCAGATAAGAAGAATAATTGAGCATTTATCAAAATAAATACCACATTATTTCCGAAAAAAAAACGGATTTTTTCACTTGTAGCTCTCGGTCTCATTGCGTCATCGTAACAAAACTTGAAAAATCAATGTTCCAAAATTACAAAAAAGACGATCACTAGTTAAATGCTTACTGTTATTGTCTAATCTCTTTTAATTTTTTTTATGCTGAAAATATAAATTAAATAAAGGATATATGAATATAATTTGCAATATTCCGCTAAACAATTCTTGTCGTGCTATTCAAAATGCAGACTCGTGCACCGCCCGCCCGCCCGCATAAAAACATGCAACAAGCAAGAAATACAAGCAAAGCAATCTTAAATAACAAGCAAGAAAACTTATCGACACGTGTTTCGCCTCTGAACGAGGCATCCTCGGGATGTGTTGCTAGCCCGGCTTCTCCGCAGCAACTGATGTGTTGCTCGCCCAGCCGCTCCGCAGCAACTGATGTTGTTCGCCCGACATTTACTAAACGAACAAACTAACTTTACCACTACCCCACTGTTACGCATGTTTTCGTCTCCCCATTTTCCCCACCAAACAACTAGTCAGGCCGGTGTATAAAAGGCGAGTTTTGGTCGGCGGCTCGTCACTAGCTGCTGAGCTGTCGGGCGAACAACATCAGTTGCTGCGGAGCGGCTGGGCGAGCAACACATCAGTTGCTGCGGAGAAGCCGGGCTAGCAACACATCCCGAGGATGCCTCGTTCAGAGGCGAAACACGTGTCGATAAGTTTTCTTGCTTGTTATTTAAGATTGCTTTGCTTGTATTTCTTGCTTGTTGCATGTTTTTATGCGGGCGGGCGGGCGGTGCACGAGTCTGCATTTTGAATAGCACGACAAGAATTGTTTAGCGGAATATTGCAAATTATATTCATATATCCTTTACTTAGTGATGGACTTCCGCAAGGTAACGCCTATTTCAATTAATCATAAATTAAATAAATATATCGTCACGACATGAATCCCCGAGGGGGTGTCAGAGGTGTTTCGGGTGTGAACTGAGAAAGTCACAGTCCACACTCGGCACACCCGCGTTTCACCGACCATTATTACGATTATTATTATGCGGAACTAAGAAAAATTTAAAGTACTGTTAATAATTTTTATTTTATATTACTTGCAAATCTGTTAGCTAATAAGACATGTCCAGACACTATTGCATTGTGTTGATTAATGACAATGATAGAAGCAGTATGTATTTTAAGCATAAATATTTAACATGATATTACAACTAATATTTAACTGGTCAATTATAAATTGACTATCCATTTCTGATTATATAGCGAGGGAAGTTACTGCAAATTCACACTACTTATTATCTATAGGGTGGCGTTTTTGATTTACCATTGTTCTACCATTTCCACAGTGTAGACGCTGTCGAGAGCCGCAAAGTGACTAGGGCTGAGATTCAGAGTGCATTTTGAGTTCGAACTCAATCTTACAAACGTCAAAAAGTGCCGTGATCTCATACTAGAGTGACGTTTGTAAGATTGAGTTCCTCTTGAGTTCGGACTCAAAATGCACTCTGAATCTCAGCCTAGATGACATTGAAACCGGGCATGATATATTGACATGTCAGAAGGTGAGCGTGCCAGCACCTCCAAGTACCTCCTTCGGGAATGAGAGAGTCAGCTTCTCTGGCGGGTCTATCATCATGCAGTGCTACAAGGATCTCTTGGCACGTGTATAGGATTGCCAGGCCCTAAAGTATAAAAGCCGGACTTACATTACATAATACTCGGCATTATATTAGGCCGGAAATTTAGCACTAAAAGCCGGACATTATTTTCTTTAAGAGCCACACATATCTCTTTTAAAATACCTACTCTGGTTATCTATTTTCATTACTAATGAACACACCTTTGTTTCAAAATTAATCAGTTATAACAATTACATGCACTGGACGCAGGGGAGGATTTTTAAAAACTCAATTATGTTTCACTAAGTAGTTAAGTAGAGTAGTTAAGCTCGCTTTCGTTCAACGTCCTTGATGCATAGGCAATTGGCCTATCAGATCCTATAGGTCCTTGAGATAAAATCGCTGCCACCGCCACGTTGGACGCATCCGTTGTCAAAATAAACTCTTTACTAAAGTCAGGATATGCAGTGATTAAAACATTGGATATATTCAGGGGTCAAATTAATTTTCGCGCCTTTTTTCAAGCATGATGTCAGTGGTTTAGTTAATCGAGCAAAGTCTGGGATAAAACGCCTATAATAGCCAAGAAGTCCGAGAAATCCTTTTATTTGTTTTGGGGTTTTAGGGATGGGGTATTTTTGTATTGCAGTAATTTTATCAGGGTTGGGTTTCACTCCCTCGGGTGTAATTACATGACCAAGATGAGGGGTTTCACGTTTTAAGAACTCTGTCTTATCCATCTGGATTTTGAAGTTCGATTCTCTAAGTCTATCAAAAATAACTATGAGGTAGAAAAAACGAGGATGTCGTCTAAATATACCACACAGATGACATTTTGGAGACCTCTAATGATATTATCCATAACCCTTTGAAAAGTAGATGGGCTATTTTTTAATCCCATGGGCATTCTAAGGAACTCATAATGCCCATGCCCATCCGCTACGCTAAATCCGGTTTTGTGAATGTCTGCTGAGTCCATTTCTACCTGATAAAATCCGCTTGCCAGGTCCAAACAAGAGGAGTAGTTACATCTACCTAGGTTGTCTAGTATGTCCGAGATGTTAGGGATAGGATATTTGTCATATATGGTCTTCTCGTTCAATTTTCTGGAGTCTGCTACTAGCCTGTATTTAATTTTACCAGACGCATCAGCTTTCTTAGGTACAATCCAGATTGGTGCACTCCAAGCTGAAGTTGATGGTCTTATAATGCCCTGACTCAGCATTTTAGCAATCTGATTCTTTACCTCTTCTCTGTGTATGTACGGATACCTATATGTTTCAGAATAAACCGGGGTTTCATCAGTCGTATTAATTTTATGTTTAATTTTGTTCGTAAAAGTCAGAGGTTCATTGTCAATATAAAACTTCAGAGTATTCATTGCACAACGCTAATAAGTTCACACTTTCCTCTGCGTTCAAATGGTCGGTCCGCAAGCGAGATAAAACTTCTTGGAATCGGTCGGTCTTATTGTCTTTATCATAAGTGTATGGTATAGTTTGTTCACTAAATACATGTGCGCGAATGGGTTTGCTCAAAGTGAAAATTTGGTCATGATTAGTCAGGTTAGAAACTTCTATGATAGTTTGGCCATTTTCTGCTGTAGACAAACATTCCGTGATACGACAACCATTTATCGTCTGTCCATCAATAGAAATGTCGCCGTCCGGATTATCAGTTAGATCATTTATTAGCTGTGTGGAGTGTGCAGGTACGATAACTTCGAGCAAGTTATTACTCCGTGATTCATACATGTAGATAGGATTTTCTGCATATTGAGTCTTTAATGACCGGGATTGTAAATCTATTTTTGAATGCCAATGTTCTAAAAGGTCCCAACCGATTAAGCCGTCAAAGTAATCGTGAAAGCGATAAATGAATAATTTAATCGGTCTTTCGTCTCTGAATTCGGGAAAACATGGAATGGTAATGGAGTAATGATTTTGGGTTGTTGCGTGGATATTAGTCACCGTAAATGGGTCACAGTCAGCTGGAATGTGAGAAAAAAAAATTTGCACTGATTCGGGACTAAGAAAACTTTGATTAGCACCCGTGTCGATCAAAAACTTTAGAGGGGGATTCATGATTTGAATGTATGGTAAGTTTCGTGTGTTTTGTAAATTGAGTTCTATTCTGGGGCCGTATTCATCAAATCCTTGCAAAAATTTTCTTGCTCATTTTGGGGAAGACTTTCGATCGGTTGTTCAAAATTTTCTTCAGTAGTCACGTATTTTTTAGGGTAATATTCATAATCATATTGACAAAAGTCGTCCGTCTCGTTAACGTTTATTTGTCGTTGATTGTACTGTGGGGTGGGAAGCAACAATCGTGCGGGTGGGTGACTCACACCTCACATTGGTCTGGGATATTGCTGTTGCAAGTTTTGGGTTTGCTGAGACATATTTGGTCGAGGAACAATCTTAAACCCTGTTGACATGTTTGAACGAGGCAGAGCTCTCATCATCTCCTGTGTTCTAAAAACTCCTTGGAAAGGGGGTCTAAAGTTACGCATTTGGGGTTGTTGGTTGAAAGTCATGTTCGGCATTGAAGGCATAAAATTAGGCTTTACTTGATTTGTGAACTGCTGAACTGGAGACTGAATCATTCTGGGTGAATTTAATGCAGGGGTATTCTGTTGGTAAGAGTACCTGGAATTCTGCTTTGAATTCGGGCCATGATTATCTCTATTTTGCAAATACAAAACGTTTAATTCGTCTTGTGCGAATTCTAACGCTTTTTCTAGTGAATCGGGTCTCATGCATCGTATGCGAGAACCTAATGGCTCATTCAAACCACGCAAGTAAGTTTGTAAGGCTAGTTTTTTATAAAGTTGACGCTTGGCTTCAATTGTTGTGGTTATAGTCTCATGTAACTCTACGTAGGTCATGAAGGTACTTAGTAAATTCTGCACATGTTCATAATAGACTTGGGGTGTATCAGACATCCGTGTTAGCAGAGATAAGTCGGTGTATAACGCTGATTCATCTGTGTGATCCGAAAATCTATTGATGAGGGTATTTCTAATACCATTCCAGTCCCTGGGAATGCCATTGGTTGCTAGCATTCTAGCAGCAGGTCCCGTTATTTTATTGAGAATGTCATTTAAAAGAGCGGAATTTCTTAACTTATTTCCAGGGGCTGGGTTTATAAATTTAATAACCAATTGATCGCAAATATCTAAAAATCTGATCAGCACATTGGAATTACCGTCAAAATCTGGTACTAATCTTAATGCTTTCCAAATTTGGTCAGTCACGTCAGTTCTGGAGTTCTCCATCATTTGTGACAAAGGGGTAGACGACTGTGAATTATTCTCCTCCATTTCGTTTTCTATTTCTTCTACACTTTCAAGCAAATTTCTATAATCATAAGAATGAAATATCGATCTTCTGGGTTTTGAACCCTGATTACTTCTAGGGTGAAAAATTTTTGCTATTTTTTTTCTACTAGGTTTTTAATCAAAATAGTAACTAGGGTAGGGAAAGAGACACAATAGCAACTAATAGGAAATTTGTGCTACTTACATAAGCAGATGATTCTGCATCGCGCCTTGGCTCATCGAGGTTCGGATGAAGACGCTGCACCTGGGTCCTCTCCTAACGTCACACGTCACTTTCGTATGTAAGTTCGTAGAGATAGTCAACACGCCGACGATCCGACTATCAGCGGATTTTAATCTATTTTAATAATCAGTCAATTCACACTGACTCAACTACCTCTCCGTCGACTGCGCCAATTACATGTACTGGACGCAGGGGAGGATTTTTAATTATGTTTCACTAAGTATTTAATGGTGCAAAAGGTGACAAAAGGTATATAGTTAAATCTAGGTTTTAAACTAAGCCTGATCGCGATGATCACGCACGATCTTCGGCTTACACGATTGAAGCACAAAGACCTCAAGTCACACCAAAACCTGTCCCACGAAATATGTTTCACTATGTCAGCACTAAAGTTAATATTCATTGAATTTAGGTTTCGTAACAGATGGAGAAACAATGCAGTAGGTAGGTAGAGTTCACTTGTCACGTAACTAAAAACAATCAACAATAATAATAATCAGACCTATCATCATGAGGTTATTATGATATTAATGAAGTGAAGTGTAAAATTTCCAGTCCTAAGTAATTAGACAATAAGTTGACAGTAGATAAATTTAAACTGACGACTGCGTTACACTGACATAAAGTCTTACAAAGACCAGTGCCGGATTTAGAATTTTCTCAAGTATAGGCCACCTCACTTTGTGCCGCCCCTGTCTTATTTTTTCTACCTACCTTTATCACTTACTTGTATCTATTTACCTAGGCCATTTTAAGTAACGAACAATTTTACGTACCTATTTAAGTGGTTAAGTTAGGTACCTCCTAGGTATTGAAAATTGAACTAAAATCATGAATTAGTCATAAAATTTAAGTGTAAAATTAAACAAAAATTACAGTTTGTAAGTTAATTGCAGTTATTTTAAAATAATTGAAGTTTTCTTTTTCTACTGACATAAACTGGATCAGGGATCGATAGAGATCGGATACGGTAAGCACATCTATGGAAGAAATCTGTGTTTGGGCACTGACTTTATTAAGTCTTTCCAAAATAGCATTCCAAAATACGACCATAAATGCAATTTCAAGTTTTTCTATTTTGAGGCGAATTCCCTTTGCTTCATTTAGCGGGATAGGTTTCTGCGCAGTGAAATCTTCAATCATTTTTAAAACTCTAAGTGCTTCATCCCAGGAATCTCTCAGACTTTACAGGCATTCACTCTTGCAGCCCAACGTGTGAGGTTCACCCTCTCGAGTTTTTTTCTCTTCCTATTTCATAAGCCAGTTTGTTCCAACGTTCTGTTGACTTTACAAAGAAAGTATATAGGTACTTCTTCCAGCAACATAAAGAAGTGGCAGGCTTCAGGACTCAGCAGCAGAGGTTCCCATAAAATTTAATGAATGAGCTGCACAAGGGATGAACATAGCAAGCGGTGCTTTTCCTTGAATTTTGGCTTGTAAGCCATTGTAAATTCCATACATATTCGAGGCGTTATCTTATGACTGACCAAGGCTGCTAGAAAGTATTTACCCAAATGAGGTTTAACGTTTAATTGATAGAAAACTCTATCTATCTGTCCAGTAGTAGTATCAGTATTATGTTCATAAATTATGCACGAACTTGACGGCTTACCAAAGCGAGCGAGTGCCCTCTAAAATCTGCTGCCCTTAGACAGCGGCCTATACGGCCTAATGGCAAATCCAGGACTGACAAAGACCGGAGATTAACAGTAAAAAGCAAAACACATCCGGTTAAAGCCGGAAGACTGGCAACCCTACGCGTGGATGACAGTGACAGGGGGGTGCAGCTGTGAAACAAAGGATAGGATAGCAGCGTTAGTTCCGATTTTGACCACGACCAATCCACGTGCTAAAAGAGCCTTGTCCCACTGTAGTTGTGTCATTTATTGTCTGACGGCAGAGAAGCAGCGATTTATACTTAACCTACACGTGTAATGATTGTTACCAATATTAAAGCATTTCCTTGTCATGATACCTTGAGGGATAATAAGACGCTTTATTGTATTGTTTGCAACTTAAACGAGTACAATACTGATTAGTTATTGAGCGTAGTATCTGTCTTGCTCGTTTATTTATTACTTGTGAATTTATTAATTCAATATCATGTAAATAGTCATATTTTGATCTACGATACTATGCAGGTAAGGCATATTCATACCAGATATATAAAAGGAGTGGTATTACGAATGTTGAGGTATTCGAGGATTGCTTTCTGACTATGTTGTGATGCTGCCGTGTGTGAGGCAATAAAGTGATCAATTTGTGTAACTGTTGAAGTTATTTCAATAAATAATGTTTGGAAAACATATATTTAGAAGTGTTTTAAATATTCGTTGGCTGGAGAACCCGAGCGTATCATGATGACCTGCTCAGAAAATGAAACAATCTACCACTGACCTCTAAAATTACAAGTACACGGACTGTCTATTGGCGACATGTCAGTGATCTGCGCGAATCGGCAAAAGTCGGAAACGCAATAAGCGGGATTGCAACGTTGCCAACTTTCGAATCGCGTCAAACACAGCTGACTATGCGTCAGTTGGTTAGTACGTCCACACTTGTGAGCGAATCGACATTAATTATTAATTTGTAGATGTATTAAAAGGAATGGCGGAATGAAATTTAGGACGAGGGATCGTTATAATGTCGCCCGTTACGTGGTTTTGTTTTTTGAGCAGGTCATATATCAACCTGTATATAAGGTGACTTTAATTTCTGCAGCCAAATTCTTACTGAAGACTCGGTGAGTGCTCAGTAACAAAGTTCGATGACCCTTTTTGTGAAATTCGTAAATTATTCTTATCGTGTTCCTTACAAACGCCAGCCCAGCTCCGAGTTAGTTATTATGGGACGTCGAGATTTTATTTTGCGAAATTGACAAAAAGTGTTATCGATCCGTGTTACTGATCACTTACCAAGTCTGCAGTATGAGTTTGGCTGGATAAATCAAAGTCACCTTATATAAGGGCTGAAGCTGTAGACCTCTTTGACAGACGCACAGTTAGCGGAGGCTAAGTAATAGGGTCCCGTTTGGCACCGACCGAGTACGTAATGTTTCCTTTTTAACCTTAAGGAACGAACCATTATAAATCACAAAATTATACGACGGTTAAATATGGTATTAACAAAAAAAAAACAACACAGATTTCAAAATGTCTTTATTGAATAAATGTTCTTCGTTGCAAATAATATTACTTAATATCTGTAGCAGGGTAACAGAACAAATTACTTCAAAGTTAATGGTATACCTACTTTTAAACAAATGTTACAATACTATCTCCGGGAAAAATTAACTAATGCGCCCAAGTGACGTAGAAGGGCTAAATTAAAATATTAATATCGGCTGTTTCGGGAACCTTAGGCTGCGTAACGGTAATTAATACAATACAATAATATCTGTAAAATTAATTTATTTGTTATTAAACTTATTAAAGATTATATACAGGCTGACTTTTTGAACATCGTCCAAATTTATTTATTTTAATCTTTAGTGAAAATAATGAAATACGTGCTTTTTATTTAAGTATCATCCAGTACTAAAATGTTAAGACACGGCTATGCAAAGTTATCCCAAAAACAATTGCTTTTGTAGAAACCATGCGCCGTGCGAACTACGCGGCTACGTTTGTAGACAACATGCGCCGCACGCGCTACGCGGCTACGCGCCTTCCGTTCGCCGTTCGTAGCTTAGTGTAGTGAGAACGCTGTAGGTACGAAAAATCTTGGGAAAAAATATGTCGAGGTGAAAATTTTACCTACCTATTTTTTTTCAATAATGGCCTCTTTAATAACAAATAACTCTTGAGATTTTACAGTATTTATACGTTATGGACCAAGTAATTAATGCGGGCATTATTCATAATGGGTGAGCATTATGAATATTGTTTAGCTCTATCGGGCTAAGTGATTAATTACCATCTAAACATCATTATTTTTCACATTGCACGGTCATTATTATATTGCTACGTGACAATTGGGCAATATGATAATAAAGCTATATTTAGCGGAAGGGAATTTGGTTTTTATTAAGTTTAAAGTGCAGAAAACAATTAGATGCTATTTATGCCAAATAATGAGCCTGATTGCTTAAACTTTAGTTTATTTTATGTTTTATAATAATATGTCAAAACTTCTATAATACAAAGATATGTTGTGAAATTTTAGTTTTAAATTTTATATGTTTTGTGTTACCTATATTTTTAATATGACTTTCCTTAAGTTTTAAATGCAAAAACTAGTGGATTCTTAATGTAGAAGTCCTTGCTAATTAATCCAAATAATAAGTCTGACTATTTAAATTGCTTAACATTTAGTTTATTTTAAGTTAAATGACAATACAAATAAAAAAAATGTAATTTAATATGTTTGTATTACTTTGCCCAAAAGGTGACGGAGAATATGTATAATACCCGGTCAATTTGATAATTTGAATAATTATTATCAAATTGCACTCTTATATTGGGCATTTTTCATAATGACCGGGCATTATGTATAATGCCCAATTAATCACTTGGTCCATAACATATACTAGGTAAAATTAAATCAACCGACCAAATTCATACTGGAGACTCGGTTAGTCATCAGGAACAAGGTTTAATGACCCTCCAGGTGAAATTCGAAAAAACATTTTTTTTACCCGTAGAACCTGCACTAGGAATTGTACTTAAACTAGTCCAACCAGTACGGGAGCAAAAAAAAATATTTTTCGAAATCGGCCAAAAGGATTACTGAACCTAGTTCTTGATCACTAACCGAGTCTCTAGTATGAATTTGGTCGGTTGATTAAATTTCACCCTATATATATTTTTAAAATTAATTTGGGTACTTTTCAAGCCTGAAACATTATAAATGCCTTATAATAATTGTTTGAATACTTTGAGATATGTAATAATAACAATAAATTGTATTTTCGAAATATGTATATTTCGGCCCACTTAGGGGCCGGCATCGAAAAAATTACATAAAAATATATACATATTATAATAATTGTCCAATACAAAGCTATCGGTGCTATAATAAAGCTCGACAATTATACCATTTCATGCTAATTTGTGATAAAGAATTTGTGAATGTAGCATTTAGTTTAGAATTGGATATAAAATTGTAAAGGGGATTGACCAAATACAATAGAGTGTTCGTTTCACTGTTAAGACTGGTGATGATGGTGATAATGATGATGATGATGATGATCCACTCCGACCATTTTTAGTCGGTACGGCGCTGATGAGTCCAAAGATGGCTAATGTAGCCGATCTTTCTAGTAAACACCCGTATGCACTGAGCGCACGTGAGTATACCGTCTATATAATTAAGGTCAGGCTTTTAAGTTTTCGTGCTTAGCATCGAGGTCAGTTTTGCGCTGCTCCTCAAAATCAAGGTAGGCGACAACAACAACAAACAGTTAATACACCGATTGCCACGATTAGCTATGCTGTTTGAAAAAAAACTCTTTTCCTCGTAAAGAAAACGCACTCAGTCCAGCATGAAATCACCAACGCTGTGACAAGAAGTGATTATGATGTCCTTGCGCTGTGAGTAAATCTATAATATGTTGTTATCTGATATGAGTCGTTACGTTTTTTATCGGAGTAACCATGCAAATAAGAATCGATTGTCTATGTTTATACATAATCTACTTATTTATTGTTTTTTGGTAAGTATGGCCACGGTTGATTAATAATGCGTTGGTAGCATTCCGTACGACGATGACACGTACGTACGGTACTCATTAAAATAAAACATCAAATACAGTAAACGCAAAGAAAACAACTACTATTTTAACTTGACAGTAGATAAACGAAGAACGCAGCCATATATTTTTAAGTCCTTGTTCAGCGTGATTTATGTGATTTTTATGGAAACTAGCCTGGAAAATGGCTCAACAACATAGTTCAATTTAAAATCGATCCCAATGCTTACATTATATTTTGATATGGTAACCTTTGTTATGCCATTTGTAGAGGGGACTGGCTAAAAGGACTAGTATCCAGGCTGAACAAATCATCAAAAAAACATGCGTAGAGGGAGAAATGAGGATCAGTGTTGCCAGAACGTTACTTTTGTAACGTTTTACGTTACTTTTTGACCCCTTTACGTTACATTTACGTTACATGGCTGAAAACGTTACTTTTACGTTACTTTACGGAGTAATTTTCAAATTTTTAGCAAATTCTTAAAAGTTGATATAGAAATCAAGATGAAACGGAACGCAAGCAAGTATCGTGCTCAGAAGAACTGTCATATGTCAAAATCTCTATGGTGTCGTGCATTTCTTAACGTTGGCAATTGAGCATTGCAAGTAAACCAAAGCTAGAATTTAATATCTCTCTCTATCGCACGGCTAGAATGAGCAAACAGAAAGAGCGAGATGAACGTGTACATATTTTTGCCACAATGAATGATGGAAATGACTGACTGACTGACAGATCGGCGAGGCGCGGCGTGGTGGCAGAGTCAATTTTCTTCTTTCGGCCGCCTATATAACTATATTTGGAACCGGTTACAAAAGAAGAAAATTTTCTCTTTTCTCGTAACCAGTTACAAACTAGATAATATTTCAGTGGACTTATATTTTTAAATTTTACCATGAAAGAATTTCTGTCATATTTTATAGTACAGTTACCAAAAACGATCTTCTGTTCTTATTTTGTAATAAAACTCGATTTCCTCCGTTTCTCATAAGTAGGTTGTACTTACGGGAGAAAAATAATGGGAAAAAATAACAGTCACGTATTCTATGGATCATACTGAACCACTTTTCCAAGAAACGAACCCGCGCTAACTATTAATTTAGGAAATATTTGAGTTTCAAACATAAAAGCGTGAACTCTAACGACACATAAGGGCATTTTTTGAAACAGCGTCTTCCGTAAAACAGCTGTTACGGTGCAGCGTTCTAAAATAGACCTTCTTCCTACGAAATAAAGTCTTTAAGTTACAGTTGAACATCTTCTTCTCTGAAGATTTGCGCGGGTATTTTTCTTCAGAAAGTTGTTTAGTATGACCACTAGAGTATGTGGTTTCATTTAATGGTCGCACTTTATTTACACCCGGTATAGGTGTATACTCTATTCTCTTCTCTATTATCTTATAAATAATTTTTGCTGTAGGTATATAGGTAAATATTAAATAAATGTGTAAGGACTAATAATATCTAAGCAGTGGCCAGTTGTTATTAAATTTTCATTCAGTTTATTTAAAGCCTCATTAATTTCGTAAAAATAATTTTATTATTTTTATTGTACCATTTTTTTTGCAGGATTACACCCAACGAATAAAATTAACCACTAAGAAAAGGCTGAGATAGTTAGAGGTATATGTATATGTGAAAGTACTAAATAAAATTTAAATTGTGCATATTGTATTAAAATACGAAAATAATAAAAAAGCGTTACTTTTCATGTGAAAATGTTACTTTTTGAACAGTCTTGGGTTACTTTTGTGGACAAGGCACTGGCAACACTGATGAGGATACGGCCAACTGATGGAAATACTTTTAGAAACTGAAATATTACGGCGTCTTAGACTGAGAATTTTAGAAGCGCCAACGTTTGTTATTAATGATATTATAATTTATAAACATAATTGTTGGATGACACATTTGTTTTAAAAGTGAAACGAGTACTGTCAATCTCCTTTTCTACTTCTTACAGCTAATCTCATTATAAAGCTTCCCCACATCGCTGTGCAGCTACGAGTACAGTGTTAAAAAAAATCATACCTAATTTGACTATAAGTAAAACAGACGTAGGGTCGTTGTGCCAACAGTGAATCACAGGTTTTTCAAAACCACGTAGACAAGTCATTTTATTACTCTTGACTTTTATAGTGAAAACCTAGACAACTACACTACTAAACTACAGTTTTTTCTTAAATACCACCTGTTTATTTTTAACCGTTTGGATGTTATAAGGGTTTTTAAAAAAAAAGGATTTGATCCACTGTGTACACATAGGGGTACACAGTGAAACATAGTATGTGTACACAGTGAATTGAGGGTGTACACAGTGAATAAAAATCAATAAATTAGAAGAAAAAAGTAGAATATTAAATTTTTTTATTATTTAAGTATCAATATTGAATATGGAACATATTAATATTAAATGAGAACAACAACAATTATAAATCATCAACATTTATTATAACTATAATAGGACAGTTGAAAAACTTAACTAAAAGTTATTTCTAACGAACATCAATTTGGGAAAATGCAACCTCGAAGTAATAGTAAGATTGCTGGCGTAAGGTGCTCCCCCCAACATTTGGCTTAGGTAGTATCAATTTTATATCATGTTCCTTCACGTAGGCTAAATCAGGAACATTTGGCATGTTAAACTGATGTTTACGGTTCCCACGCAAAAAACTGACATAGTATTCTAAGTTTTCATTACGATTTTGCAATATTTTGCCAACATAATACACGCATCTTCGCTTAGTATCAAAGCGAACGAGGACATAATCACCCTCTTCTGGGCAGCAAGGTAGAATACCGTTGAGTAATTATTCATCTGTCAATGGCGCTATTTCAGTCTCATCTTCCTCACACCAGTCGGGATCTTCGTCATGCATGGAAATGTTTTCATTGCCAATATCATCTTCTGTGTCACTTTCACTTTGCAATACTCTTCTAACAACAGTTTTCTTTGGTTTCTGTTTTGGCTTTTTGATACTTTTTGACCAGTTGGAACCAACATCACGTATTGGAATATTCTCTTTTTCAACATCATTATCTGTGTCGTCTTCACTTAGCAATACTTTTCTAACAACCGTCTTCTTTAATTTCTGTTTTGGCTTCTTGTTCTTTTTTGAGCAATTGAAACCTTTAAACCACGTTTTGAAATATTCCCTCTTTCAGCAGCATCATCTGTGTCATCTAAACTTTGCAATACTTTTTTATCTACCGTCTTCTTTAGTTTTTGTTTTGGCTTCTTATTTTTTTGAGATTCCTCGTTTTGTGCCCTAATGGCTTCTTTCTCAGGTGTATCTGTCGCAATGATGCTCCGTCCTAGTTTTATTTTTCGTGTATTTTTTCTGGGTTGAGCCTTAATGGGAGACCGAAACTGATTTGGTTTAATGAAACTTGCATATAACGTCGATTTATCTTTGGAGCATCCAGGTTGAGGTTCTTGAGGAGACTTATGCACGAGGAAATTTTCATTTTTGTTTTGGTTTATATGAGACTCTTGTTGATTGTGAGAATTGGACTGGACTTCAGGATGATGGGGCTCTAGGCGTAGCTCACTTGGAGAATGTTCCTCTTCATTGTACTGGAGTTCCTCTAAGTAGCTTAGATTTGGTGTATTTTGCAAAAGTGAAGGACTCTCTCGATCACTACCAATATCCCTAGTTTCATCATTAGTGGATTCAGGATTAGGACGGTCTGTCACTGAGCTTGGTAAGAAGTCATCTTCAGTAAACTTGTGTTTTTCAAAAGGAAATATGCCAGTTTTCTGGAATGCGCTTGTTATGTTTGATGGCATCATGGCTTTGTAGAACGCATTCCCTATTTGTTGAGGAAGGTCATAGATAGTGATTCCTTTCCCCGGATTTCTCATCATCCAAGAGTCCACTGCAGCATTGTAGTACACTTCGAATGGAGCATTAACACCCACATCTAAAGGCTGCATTTTTGCGGTCGTGTGAGGATGAAGTGTTAGTACCGTCACCCCATTAGCTTTTGCCAAGTCTAAGGCCTCAATAGATAAGTGCGCTTTATGATTGTCCATCACAAGCAGCGAGGGATTCTCCATGGAACTGTATGTGTGTTTGATAAAATGAGCCATTGTTTCGACAAATGTTTCTGTGGTCATCCATCCTTTTTTTGTGGCGAGACCGAGGGTTCCAGGTGGAGCTCCAATTATCATGTGGTCCTTGAATTTTTTTTTCGGAAGAATCACCACAGGTGGCAATGCGTAACCTGCTGCACAAATTATTAAACAAGTCGTTAGAAAAATCCCCCTTTCTCCAGTTGTAACCTTGTTGACATTTACTCCTTTTGGACAAATCACCCTTGGTGGCTTCTGTACAGTCGTTGTGGCTGTCTCATCTAGATTAAAGACTCGTGAACCATTGGCAAAACAGGGAAATCTACTGTACACAGTGTGCAAATCTGTTGTCGTCAATCCATAAAACATCAAGGCGCATTGCGTAAAATAGTCCTTAAGAGCCTCTTCTTGTTTAGAATTAAAAATTCTGTTCACGGCGTAATTGGGTTCAAGCCTTATATTTTCTATTGAACCTCCAGCCTTTCTTTTGGTATTGTAACGGTATAGGGTTGAAAAGGGAATGCCTGTCTCTTTTGATACATGACGTATTGACATGCCTTGTGATATTTGTTGAAGAGCATCTTTCATGGCTTCTGCGGCCACATTTCCAATCTTTCTTCCATCTGGATTGGGTTTTCCTGGCATTCTGTGGACAAAATCATTAAATTATATCATTGCACATTAGTCGCTAGACAAATTATGAAGGTCGGGTACACAGTGAATCGCTATCCACTGTATCCCCTAAACAAATAATCCACCGTGTACCCCTCCGCCATTTTGTTCTTACCACGTCATTTCACAAACTTTTAACACTCGAAAAGTTGTAGTTTTATGCTAAAACTTAAGCTTAGGACTTAGGTATCAGGCAGAAAAATTAACAGGGGGCTATGAACAATAGATACAAGCAAAAACATCACCATAAAACTCACCTTCTTTTTTTTCACCCGGGAATCACATAAACTCTTCTGACACGTCTATGCGACGGCGCAGCGCCACGCTGACTAAGCGGTAGCGGTACATGTTTGAAAGCAAGGTGAGGGAAAAGGATAGCCTCTGTCCATTGAATTTTACTGTGCGATAGAACGATTATTCACTGTGTACACTTGATCCACTGTTGGCATAACGACCCTACTTATGCGTCATCAATATTGTTGGCGAAATTGAACCATTTTACTCAGATAATAACATTTTAGAATCTATATAGTGTACAAAAATCTGCATAATTGTAGTTGCAAAATAATTTTCAAAAGTCCTTAGAATAAAATTATCCATAATACACAAATTTTAAGGCTTCATGAAATACAATTGACTAATACAGCGCATATTATACGTACTTCATTAAAAACGTATCAGATCTCTAAGCTTTTTATATAGGTATTTTATGCTCTTATCACGCTTGTGTGTTACTTGGGCGTTGTCTTCAAGAAAGCATAAAATGAGTATGATGATCGAAGAACCTGAAATATTTTATGCATTGAATAGATGATAATGAAAAGTTGTGTCATTTAATTTAAAAAAAAATATATATATATATTTATATTATATGTAAGAATTCAGCCCAAACAGATTAGTAATTTACTCAGCTCCTTATAGGAATGGCGTAGTTATAAGAATCCTCAAAATTTTCAAATGAAACCTTCCAGGTAATAACGAAAACCGAGTAAAATTCTGTGAAATAATTAGACATAATATATTTAGATATACAAGGTGACTTTCATTTATATAGCCAAATTCACACTGGACTCAGTAAGTGATCAGGACCAAGGAAGGATCAACGACATTGTTTGCAAAATACGAAAAAAAAATAATTGTGCCGCTGTATTTGTTCCAGAACAATCTTAACTCAGTTAGTATTGGAGGTCTCAATTTTATTTTGTGTATTTCACAGAAAGCCTTATTGAACCTTGGTCTTTACCACTTACTGAATCTTCAGTATAAATTTGGCTGCATAAACGAAAGTCACCTTACATATTAAAACTGCTTATCTCCGTGACATGATATACGGACGGACAGACAGACGGATAGACAAGAGAGTGTCATAATTATAGGGCCCCTTTGCCCTTTGGGTACACATAACTTACCGATACAAACGTGCTAGCAGAAATTGGTATTATGCCACCAGCTAATGGAGTTATAGGCTTTTTGACTCTCTCCATAAACATGATCAGGATCTTGCGATGCTCCAATGGAGTCTCGAGCCAATCCATAGCATATGCCGCATCCTTTAGTTTTTCGCTCTAAACAATAAAATGTTGAGAAATTATAACATATTGTTACTATTATACCAAAGTGTGACTGCAAAGCCACGATTGGTGGTTGGCTCCTACGCTTATGTATGGCAGTGAATGTTAGGTTTGGCAAGATGTGCATCGAGCTCTACGTGAATGCCGTGGAAGTGGAAATACGTTCCTCACGGAGTATGTTTTACACTGAGTGATAGAGAAAAAAGTATCGACATATATGTATATCATATATATTAGTATCGCAGCATATATAATGGTATTGCGAAGTTTGTCTGCCTCAAGCTTTCGGGGAGTTGAATAGCGAGCGCTCAAGGAACGGCGTCCGTGGGATTCTTGTTCACCAAGATAACGAGCCCGCTCACACACACAGCTACTACAACCATGGACTTTGACAACTGTGGGGGTACAAATGTTACCCCATCCTCCGTACAGCCCAGATTTAGCTCCATCCGACATTTTTATTATTTCCCACGTTAAAACAAATGCTTCGTGGGCGAAAATTCAACACTGCAGACGAGGATCTTCGAATTACGGAGGTTATTTTTCGATCTCCCGCAAGATACGTTTTTAAATGTTTTGAAAGCTGGTTCACCCAAATGCATAAGTGAATAGGGATCGGAGGGGAATATTTTGAAAATGTAAATGAACTTTTTCCACTTACTATTTTTGGAACAGCCTACGTGCTGACCAAATAGGCGACACACTGAAGAAGGGCAAAGTAAAAAGTACCCGGAATAGAAGAGCTTGTATGACTAGATTGATGGATGTAGAAGAAGCAAAAGAGGTGTGTGTGGAGATCTGTAGTCTCTGCCTACACCTCTGGGAGACAGGCGTGAGTATAATGTGTGTATGTGTGTTACTATTAAATGGTTACTATTTTGCATATATCGGCTGGTGAATGGTTTTGTATATTATAATGAAACCAATACTCTACTTATCATATTGAAAACCTTTCCGGAATAAAACCGACCCTATAGATATCGGGTGTACTGCAATTTACGTCCGATATGTAGGGTCGATAATTTCGAGGAAAATTTAATATTTTTGAATCTATCAAACAGTCTTAGATTTTTTTTCCAAACAGTGAGGCGGTACGATAATACAAGACTTGAGATTTATTATTATGATCAAAAACAACTCTCAGCGACCGACGTAGTAAATGTATACCTTACTCACAAACCCCCAAAGTTATTTGCACCTTTCAAACAGCCACAATCAGGTGGCCCACCATGCCTGGGACGGATTGATGGCGGTATATCTGTGATGACCATGTCGTATAATTGAGTATTTCACGGCCTAATCGGCAATACCATGAAGTATGAAATAAGAAATTTTCGATAGCTTCCAACAAACAATTAAAAATTGGTGCGACGACGAGCGAAGCCAGGAGGAGCGTTTCAGGTTTAGTTGTTTGTGATCATAAATTCGGGAGCTAAGCGAAGCGGAGCGGGGTTGCCACCCCTTTAGTTTTTACAGATTTCATGATATTTGAGCAGACCATGAAATGATCAATCCTACGATATGGCAACGACATATCCATCCCCATTTGATAACAGACAGGTGACGGGCAGCGGCGTCACTGGTGCGAGGGATTTGACACCGTGCTTACTATAACCCGCGTGCCCAGCGTGTGCGAGTACGGGTATTTCTTCCAGGAGGACGCCTGGGAATGGCCTGTGTTCAACAGTGGACCAACCAGGCAGATGGACGGATAGATTATGTACAACAATTCGACCAAATTTGAAACTTGTATGTATTACCATTTTTATGATAGAAAAAACAAAAAAGTAAGAAAAAAACTATTTTTTCGAGGTTTCCCTGGGACCCCTCTTGGATATTTTTTTTTTAATATTTAGTGGTAAATATTTAACAACAATATAAATGCCAAAGCAACATCAAGGCGCTAAAATGGTAGTGTGAGCAGGAATCCCTAATTTTTAAAATTCTTTATTTTACTTAGAGTGTGTTCAACTATCTGACCAAAGAAAATTGCATGTTTTACCGTCTATATTACAGAACTAAAACAAAAAATGTAAAAAATGTTACTTATTCGATGTTTTTAGGGTTCCGTAGTCAACAAGTCAACAACCACATAGGTGGTAGCGCTGGTGCCGGGCTCGACTATGCCATCTTACTTGCGAATCCCCCCGAAGCTGGGACCCTGGGACCGATCGATGGCGGTATAATCCATCCCAAATTGCCGGGCCTTATAAAAAAACAGACTAGTAACGGGCAGCGACGTCACTGGTGCAAGGGTTTCGGCACCGCACTCACCAACCCGCCTGCCCAGAGTGCGTAGGTATGGGCATTTCTTCCGGGAGGACCGCTAAAAGTGGCACAATCTTGGAAAGGGTTATGTTCAACAGTGGACGAAACAGGCTTAAGGATGGATGGAGAGTCAACAAGGAACCCTTATAGTTTCACATGTCCGTCCGTCCGTCTGTCTATCTGTCCGCGGCATAGCTCAGAAACTCTAAGCTGTAAAATAAAACGTTGAAAAAAAATTGGGGCGTATACGTCCCGTTTGCGCGTAGAATCAATAGAATGGAATTAATATTAATCGATTGACAGATCACAGATTTGAGCACTAAGAATTATTTTGCGATTGACCCATTATCCAAGATCAAAGCATTTATTCAAGAGATTAACTACTTTAATAATCCATTTTAACATAACGTTTGGTAATTCATTAATGGGTAATTAATACTTGGAAACACTTTTAATTTATTTGAGTATTTAAACTAACCTAAGTCTTTAAATTGTAAAGGTAAAATAAAACTGTCTTACCTCAGATGAAAGTTCATTACCATAGTAACAATAAAGAAACAACTCCAAAAGAATACAGCTCAAGAAGGAAATCATTGTGAAAAAATCCACTGATGCTGGATCCATCTGGAATATTGAAATACATCAATAAAAGGGGGTTGTCAGAGGTAGAACTGTGAACTCTCGTGTATATCTCGCGCCAAACTTATAGACGCCTGAGTTTAGCTCCGGCGAGAAGGATAGAGACAGATGGAAGAGAGAAAGAGAAACATAGTGGATGAAATTCAAAGTTGCCGTTCAGTTTGCCGCTTGTACCCAATTGTCAGTGAAAATTTTATGGCGTGTGGCAAGGCAATAAAAAAAAACATTGTCACTCCATGTCGTCTCGGATGTTGTAAAAGGCGACGATTATAAAAAGATGCCAACAATCTATGCCTCTGTAGTATTTATGGTCATAAGGTCATCGAATCTCAGCCCCGTCTCCAGAGATGATGTAGGCACCTTTTTACCAGTGGGCACTTTTTTACTTGTCACTACATTCATGACAAACCCATGCCGCCAAGCGACTCTTCGTGTTCCGGTATGTCGTCGTGAGTTGCTATACCGGGGGAGTGGTTACAGGCAGTGACAGTCATTCGTTCGTTACCGACTTCCGTAGATTTTTTCAGAAGTCCCTGAAAAGACTGATTACCGCTTAGCCGTTGTTACTCTCACAGTTTCTTATCGCGTTTCATCCTTGACACTTTCCATCAGGCGCATTGTAAATAAAATAAAAAAACTTTTACAATTTAATGGTTCAACACTCGCATTCCCACTTCTTTGTGAGTTTTTTTCTCTTTCAACGTAATAAGATATAGAAAACAAATATATACTTTGTAGGGCATATGGCATATAAGTACAGCGTTTTTATTCACAGTTCAGTGAGTAGCAAGTATTATTGTTCCACGTTTGGATTGGGAATGAGGTGCAAAAACGTCAACTTTACGCGATTGTATAACATGTGACATGACAGTTACCAAAGGTAGGATGTGCAAAAATATGTAATAGTAGTTTATGAAACTGGTACATACAAAGGTTATTAAAAACATAAGTGTCATAGAACGCGAGTGTTTTAATACCTAGTTATGTATAGTATGTGTGTTCTACTTTTTTAAATCGAATGTCTTACTACCTATGTCGTCTTAAACAATAATTTCATAAAGATTATGTTTTATAGCGAAATCCATCGTTTTTGAATCCATCCATCCATCAGCCTGTTTCGTCCACTGCTGGACATAGGCCTTTCCAGGATTTCGCCACTCTTGGCGGTCCTCCTGGAAGAAATGCCCATACTCTAAATACTCTGAATACTCTAAATATTATTATATTAGGGTGCATTACAAAATGGAAAGGACCAATTAGAAACAAATTTCAAGTAAGTAAGATTCTTGTTAATTACATCCCATCAAAAACATTTCATGTAAACTAGGTCGCCAAGACTCAGAAGCTTATAACGCTATCACTGTTCAAAAGTTATCAGATCTCATGTAGAGCCAAGCCCGTAACTCTACTAGGCCTAATTAACAAAAAGCACGACTTGGCCGTTTCGTGGCCGTCAAACAGACACTCCCATGATGTCATGCAATAGTTCCATGAATCTTGAGAATTTGGTATCTCTGGTATTATCCAGACCCAAGTTATGAGGGTTCGAAAATCTGACGAAACGCTTCGAGAAAAGTACGTAGTGCGTGCCCCGCTTCCTTTGGCCTGTCTTGGTGGGGGCACTGTCGTGCCCGCTAATTAATTTAAAAAAAACTTACTGGTGCTTGCCCTAGCTGTAGGAGTTGAACCCAAACCCTTTACTGAGAGTCTGGCGTTCTACCGCTAGCTGATTATATTTTAGCATTTATACCTTAAGAAAGGAATTCTAATGTAAAATGAATGCAGACATACGAGAGGGTATAGGTTCATAATGATACTCACGTTCACTGCTCTGTACACAGCGATGCATAAAATCCACCCAGAATTTAAAAACTGATAAAACAGGACGTCTCCAAATATGTCTTCCACGTTTGCAGCCAACCTGTAATACGAATGTTAAAGTAATAAATACATAGGTACTTATTGAACATATTACCTGTTCTGATTACTTCTTATAGACTTCAAAGCTCATACAGTTTTTACATTGTTGAAGCCCTAAGAGCTGTGAAAGTGTTACTACTTTAGAAAAAAAAACACTGTACTTCCCGGAATAATTATTCAAAGCCTTCTCAATTTAATGTCTAGAAATAGCGATAAATTATATTTTGGTGGCATAGTTTTCTAAAACAACTCTTCGATTTTATACTTTTGCTAAAAATTGCCGCTTTTAGCATAGCTTACAATTCTATCTATAAAAAGATGTTGTGTATAAAAAATACATTTCAAAATAGTTCATTGCTAATTTTAGAAGTAAAAAAAAACACGTTGAAATAATGTAAGGAGATATATTTCGGCCATTAGTATGGTCGGCATCAGTCAAAATTATAATTATAGATTATTTAATATGTAAATGAAGTCGAGATTAAATTTGACAGGCATATGTTGATTGACAGATTGACGGATGAATAAAAAATATATTAGGTGGAATCGTAATACCTGCCACGGATGAAATAGGAGATACTATTATGTTTATAGATTACAATAGTGAAGATAATTTATTGATCTAACTTCATAAATTTTTCCATACAAACAAATGTGCGTATAAATTTAAATTCATTTAATTGTATGAAACCGTCCGTCAAAGGACGCCGCTCTATCCGAGCGAGCCACTCGTCAAATAGTCAAAGGGCAGACTGCCTGCCGCCACCCCGTCCCCCACTACCCCCTTCGTCGCACGCGCTTGTTTTTGTTTGTTGTTGTGCCCCCACCCCAGTTCGCTGTTTTCGCTGGTCGCAGAGGTGCGTATCTCGCGCGCATTCTTTAAAAATGCCTCCTAGACCACGATATTCAAATCAAGAATATCTTGAGATGGTATCGTGCTACCGCGAGTGTAACAACGTAACCGCGCATGCAGTAAACCTATACGAGCAGAGATTTGGTGTACGAGTGAGCCATCATACCATTGTGTACGGCCAAACCGGACATGATATTAGAACTGTGCGAGAACTAAAAAGGCGCATCAAGCGCGCTTTTCAGCAAGTAAAAAGTGAAACTGACACCTTAAATAAAGTGCAAAGACATGTACGCAAGCGTGCCTACATTTGTGTGCAACGCGAAGGCGGACTTGTGCAACAGTTTTGTAGATAAATAATACTGTTGTAAATTATGCAAATAACTGTAGCTAAGGTGTAATTGGTGTAAATAAGGTACAATTGGTGTAAAAATGCAAAGACAGAACATAATGTTTTTGTGTAATGTGTACCTACGGCAAAACATAATCAGGCTCTTTGGAGGATGGCCATTTGTGTTTCAACAGGACTCCGCACCTGTTCATAAGGCCAAAACAACTCAGGAGTGGTTCGAGCGCCAGAATATCGAGCTAATAAGGCATCAAGATTAGCCCTCATCTAGCCCTGACCTCAATCCACTGGATTACAAAATTTGGCAGGAATTGGAGGAGAAGGTTTGTTCTAAACCTCACAAAAATTTGAGCAGCCTAAAGTCATCATTGATTAAAGCAGTGGCCGATATCGACATGAATATGGTCCGTGCTGCTATTGATGATTGGCTGCGAAGATTATAACTTGTGTGAAAAATGGTGGCAATCAATTTGAATAAATTTTGTGTTTAATGTAGCTTATTATATTAATTAAATTACCTTTTTTTAAAAAAATACTTTTTTTGAATATCATGACTAGTTTTCATTTTATAGCCAATTTTGTTTGTGACAGAATTTAAGCACCGACTAGGTATATATATATATATTTAGGTGTAAACAATTACAATTTCATTGTCTAAAATTAATTTGAAAAGAGATAAAGTCGGGATAAACCCCCTTAAAGCCTTAAGAGCAATTCCACCAAATCGCGCTTTTTGATTGGCGTGCCTTTTTTGACCGAAATTTTCTTGGAATTTGAATTGCAATAAATGAATTGTAAACTGGCTCTTATGGAATTAATGGATTTAAGCAAGTATTTCGTAAGTAACTACCTTACAATCTCATGGTGGTGTTGCAATGAGACAGTGAACAACTGCTGAATGGTTTTACTGAAAGAAATTGATTCCTTCGCAGCTTTGTCCTTACTTCGTAATACCACAGATTCTAACTCCAGTCTGAAAATAAATGCCGTTTAATAACATTAGGTTCCATAAAACGTTATCCCCTTTGATCCTTGGAATCTCTTATTTGGTTTCTCTTAGTTATCTGTCCATTTATCCGTTACTGAAAATGCTACCGTATATTATGATCTCATATAAAATTAAGCCTAAATTTTATTTTTATGTACTCGTATAAGATGACTTTCGTTTATGCAGCCAAATTCATACTGAAGACTCGGTAAATGGTCAGGACCAAGGTTCAACGACCCTTTTGCGAAATAAGAACAATATTTTTTAAGCCTCCCTACTACTGATTTAGTTGGTAGAGCTGATGCAGGGCTCGACTGTGGAGGTACCACCATCTTACTCGCAAATCTTCCCGAAATTATTCGGGGCAGAGTAACAGAACAGCTCTCAGGCAAAATCAGGCGGCCCACCATTGCCTGGGACCGATGGATGGCGGTATAGCCATCCCCAATTGCCGGGCCTTATATAAAACCGACTGGTGACGGGCAGCGGCGTCACCGACCCAGCGTGTGTGAGTATGGGTGATTTTTCCAGGAGGACTACCAAGCGTGGCGAAATTAGAATAGGAAGTCTATATCTTATTTTTCGAATTTCGCAGGAAGGGTTATTGAACCATAGTCCTGACCTGACCACTTATCGAGTCTCCTCCGGTATGAATTTGGCTATATAAACGAAAGTCACCTAATAGATGTCATAAAAATATATATATGTATACCAAAATTATGAAGTATTCAGCAATCGTTTATTACTATATAACAATTATCTCTTTATTACCTTAAAATACGTAATTGCATGGTACACTGAGCGAAGAAGAAAGATATGAAGGCATCCATTGTGCAGTTATTGTGTCCAAGAAATGTGGCTTGTATCCATACGTAAAATAACGTGGAATAAAAACTGAAAACAATAGTTTATTGTTACTAGGTTTGACAGGGGCGTACATAGAACTCTTTGTTGGAAAAGCAATGAGAAGGTCAAGTTTGACGATAAAAATAACATAAAAGAAAATAAAAAAACAATTTGAAAACATTTTTTTTGTATGAAATCATGTACTCTGGGCACCGCCCACCCTGGCGTCATCATACAAATAATGATTTTTTCAAAGTGACATTAAGTAAGTTTTTCATATTTTTTTATTGTCAAACTTGACCTTCTAATTGATTTACCAACAAAATTTCTATGTAATTCTCTGGGTTTGAAACTAAAAATTTCGTATAAGATGCATGCGATGTGTGCCAAAGGAAATTAAGGGCACTCTATTCGTCCGAACTCCCATACTAGCGCAGTTCGCTGATAATATCCTTATGTATAGGTACCTGCTTATTATTTTTTCTTTTTCAACATATCCCATACAATATCAATGACTTGAACCCAACGAGCTATAGATATATCTATAGGTCGTTGCTTGAACTTAAAACATTTATCAAAATCAAATACATACAAAAGTTACACGCGTATGAAGGTCCTGGATTTTACACATATTTTGATGAATATCTATGTACCGTAATGTCCTAGAAGCGATACAACAAATCAAATAATTTTAGGTTCATAGCATAGTATATTTTATACTATTCAAAAATATTTTTGTTTCATTTTGATTTTTGGGATATTTCTCCTGAAATTATAGGAAGACCCAAAACCATTCTCGAGTTTTTTCAAGACATGAATGTTGTCTTGCGTGAGCTTGCGTCTCTAACAGCGTGTTCGGTACGAGCTCGGGAATGAACGTTCGGGCCAACCAATAACAGTCAGTCAGTGCTCTATAATCCGAACTTGAATGTAGAATGAAATAGCAACCATAGCGACCACGTGGGCGACTGACTTCAAGCCACCGACTGCAGGGCTCAGTTTCATCGCGGCTGCGAAATACGCGTATGTACTATAAGTAAGTCAAATTATTTTTTAACCCGCGTGAGCTACGTAAGGTGTGCCCATCCATCAGCCCGTGTTCGTCCAGTGCTGGACATAGGCCTTTCCCAAATTTCGCCACTCATGTCGGTCCTCCGTCCTCCTCATCCAGGTGTGACCACAGACGTATAATTACATGTCTGTGGGTATGTCACACACGGCCCATATTTTGAACGAGCGAGCGAAGCGAGCAAGTTCTCCGAGTCTACTAGAACAATCCGGCGTTTGTATGTATGTATACATATATATGCATATGTATGTAGTATGTATGTATGAATGTTTGTTCGAAGATAACTCGAGTATCGTTGACTGGAATGTCATGAAATTTGGCAGGCGAGTAAATAAGGCAAATAGAATTTTCGTGTTTAAACATGAGCCAAACCGGTCAAGCGCGAATCGGGCGAGAGCGAGTTCAAAGTTCGGGGCGAACTACTAGTCATTTTTTGGTCAGAACGTACATATTTAGAAGGCAGAAGATTGGTAGATGAAATATTCTTTTTTTTGTTTTTTTGAACGAGCGAGTGAAGCGAGCGAGTTCTCCGAATCTACTAGAATAATCCGGCGTTTGTATGTATGTATGACATGTATGTATGAATTAATGTTTGTTCGACGATAACTCGAGTATCGTTGATCGGAATGTCATGAAATTTGGCAGGCGAGTAAACAAGGCAAAAAGAATTATTTTTAAGTCAAACATGAGCCAAATCGGTCAAACGCGAATCGGGAGAGCGCGAGTTCACAGTTCGGGGCGAACTACTTACTAGTGTATTTTTTTCGTGTTTAAGCTTATTAGTGTAATGTTTCTTATTTTTATTTATTTTTGGGGTTCCTTACCTGAAAGATGCCAAACGGGACCCTATTACTAAGCCTCAGCTGTCCGTCTGTCACAGGGTCTACAGCTTCAACCGTAATAGTTGAAAAAATTAAATTTACATCGATATTACCAACTACATAATGTAGGTATTTGAAATTAGTTCAAACAAACCTGACCACCCTGTTGTTAAAAAAGCAATGTTTTTTCACTGCATCGTTGTAAATTTTCTTCGGGTAAGATTTTCATGTTCAGTATGATAGGAGTAATAGAAGTGCGAATGGATTTGAAACTTGTAATATTAGTGACATTTACAAAAAATATAATCTTTTTCACGCGACTCTGGTAAACTCTGGTTACGTTAACTCTTACTGCTTATTTTGAGTTGCCAAGTTTAACTTTAAACTAATAATATATACCTATATAAATATATTGTAATATGATTACTTCTAAAACATACAAAATTATTGTTATTGTTACTAAAGAGAATAGAAATAACAATTATTTTTAAGCGGTATTCGTCCCACAATCTGATAAGTAATTAGTTGTACCGTTTAAATATTTTTCTTGTATTTATTTTAGCTAAAAATAAACTTACGTAGCCGGCTTATTAGCAGTGAAAGGCAGCCATATTGCAAAATCGACTTCGTCGCCACGCAAATAAATCAGCAAGGAGATGAGAATGTAAAGAACACAAGTGCATTGGGCCATGCTGTTGAATACATAGAGCGTCATCTTGGCGCGTGTAACCATTGCTGAGAGGATCTTCTTGCTGGTGTCATCGTCTTGGTTAAACAATGGACCTGTGTAGGAAACACCAACGTCATTAATTTCTGCCTCTAATGCTATTTTAATATTAATGCAATTTTCTACGTGATACTCATACCGTGTGGTAAAGGTTGAATGACAGAATTTAAGAAATTCAATATTTTATTTTATTTTATTTTACTTTATTAGGAACAACATACAGCAGATTTTGTAAATATAAAATATCACATATTGAACAATAAATACGGCCAAAAACAGTTGTTCGCCGTTAGACTTAGAATTGACGAAACAGACATATTAATTGGACATGGAAAACAAATGGTGCAAAAAAACTAAAACTATACAAAAAAGAAAAACAATAATGATATAGCGAATTCGATTAAAAATGTAAGGTGAGTGTGTGAGTGATGATGACTGTTGAGTGAGAAGGGTGTGTATTGTGAGTGAATGTGTGTGTCGGGATTAATGTATATATACATAATATATATGGGAGAGTAGGGAAGAGGTAAGGATGTTTCTTTAATTGAATTTGTGAATTGTTATTATGGTATGGAATTTAATATTTTTATTATTTCGGATTTAAAAACGCTTTTGGATGAGTTAAAAGGGTCAGTAGTTTCAAATGTTTTGTTGTACTGGCGTACAAGACGTAACAGCGTGGAGTTCTGGGCATAATTGGTGTTGACAAGTGGGGCGTGGAAAAGTGTAGTATTTCGCGTTCGAGTAGACGGAGCTCTTAGCCCGATTTCTGAGACCAAATTTGGAGTGTCAAGTTTACCAGACAGTAAGTCGTGAAGTAACGCCATGTCTAACATTTTGCGACGGTCTTCGAGTTTCATCAAAAGGTGATGTTGGCAAGAACTTTCGTAGTCGAGGTTTTGGACTCTTGATCTATAGTTAAGATGTTTAACGAAAATTGATTGGATGCGCTCTAAACGCTGAGTGTAAGTTATATATTGCGGTGCCCAGATACTAGATGCGTACTCCAGTATACTTCTGACATAGGCAAAGTATACTTGTTTAATACAGGAAATATCCTGAAAAGGTTTGCAAACTCGAAGAACAAAACCAAGGTTACGATAGGCACGTGTGACGAGATGATCGATATGTTTTTCAAAGGTTAACTTTGTATCTAATATCACACCTAAGTCCTTAATGATGTGCACCCGCTCCAAATTGTGACCATTGATTGTGTAATTGAAAGATATAGGATTAGTGCATCGAGTAAAAGTAATTTGTACGAATTTACTTAGGTTGGCAGAGATTCTGTTCTCAGCATAGTATCCAAAAAGTCTATCTAAATCTTGCTGAATTTTTGCACAGTCACTTGGAACGTTGACATCCAAAAACACCTTTTTATCATCTGCGTATAATATTTTTTTTAAAGTAATATGACGGTAGGTGGCGCCTGTGTAAATCAAGATGAAGAGAAGGTCTGGAAATGTTCTTAGTACACCGGGAAAAGTTAGGGCAAAGTCGAGATTTGTTGACTAGGAAAGGGAAAACTTTTTACCAGTGAGGTCACGTAAGAAATATGAGAAACTGCACGACACGGGCTATAAACCCTTAAAAGAATGGAATCCTCATAAACGATTATTTTAATAAAGAAGCGGGTGGGCGGTGCTAATATAGCAGTAATGCCTTTCTTTGATTCGCCAACTTGTCAGGTAACAAGATGTTTAGAATCAACACATGAAAAGGTGCAATATTGAGTTCTCTTAATGGGAAGGATGGGCAGCACAATGGAATAGCGCGGGCTTGTACAGAGGCAAGTACGCGATTTCGAGTGTTTTAATAACCTCTATATATACCAGTTTCATAAATTACTATTATGGGGGTTAGAAAACGGCAAAATCTATCCATAAAACGACAACTGAAAATATTATAAAATCATTCTTTATTCTTTATTCTTTATTGTACACTAAAAACTTATTTTTAAATAAAACTAAACAAATAAACATGTACAAAAGCAAACTTATCTCTAAGAAGAGATTTCTTCCAGTTTACCTCTGGGGATTAGAGAAAAGATAGTAAATAGGTAGACATACATAAGTGTACATTTATTAATAATTTAATGATATATAATAATATATAATACATAATCTAATACATATATACTTATTAATATATAAATAAGAATACTAATACATACATATATACTAATGATACTATATTAAAATGCTAAAAGATACTCATGAGAGGGAATCATCAGGGGGCTATAAGCACAACCGTTCGAGGCTCGTTCGTCTCGTCTTCGTCAAACGATAAAAGAGACAAATGTAATAATACGAATAACAGGTATCCTGTTTACTCGCGTAAGTTTGTCCCTTTTGTCGTTTGTCGAAGACGAGTCGAGTAGGCCTCGAACGGCTTTACTTCTAGAGCCGCTGGGCGGCTTCGTTTGAACAAGTCCACCTTAATCTGTAGATGTATTGCTGTCGAATATTGTGCGTAAAACACGTGTGCGTAAAAAGTTCTTCATTGTGATATCGAGGTGGTTTTCTGGTTATGATGCGAAGTATTGCATTTTGTGCTGGTTTTGCATGATTCAGTGTAGTTTTCCATGAATCTCCGCAAGCAAGGATAGCATAATCAATGACGGAATGTGCTAGGGCATGATAAACATACCAGAGAAGGTTGACACCACAAATGTTTCGGAGTTGCCCGAAGAAGTGGATAAGTAATCGTAATTTCTTAGTTATAGCAATTATATGTGGTTTCCAGTTCAGATTTTGATCAATTATAACACCTAAATATCGTATTTCTGACACTGTTTAGATTTGAATATGAACAACCAGTATAAGTGTTAGCATGTTGACAAGTAGATATAGAGAAATCGTTGGATCGTTGAGAATTATTATAAATAGAAAAACGCATATATTTAGTTTTATTTTTGTTTAAAGTTAATAATTTGGAGTCCAAATAGGTCATTTACCTTGGTGAATCTTTTTTGACTCAATTCGAATAAGTTTGTTAATGTTTCTCACAATATTTTGAAGGTTTTCTGTTTTTTTCTCTTCAATTCCCCTTATTTCAATATCGGTAGAAATAGATCTTTGCTCGAGGTCACCAATTCGCAATTCAAAATCCCGGCATTTTTTTGTTAAAGAAGCATTTCTGCGTTCAAGTTTCAATTTGGTCGGTATAAATTCTTCTACGGCGACCCGATCTAGCTTTATCTTCCACTTGCGCACAATAGATTACTTTCATCACCCTACTTTCATTTATCGTGTCTATGTGCCTAAACCAGTAAAGCATTCCATTTTATATTCTAGCCAGACCCTACGTCTTCTCTCAGGCCGCAACGAACCCGCGTATATTTTTACTCTATCAGTCAATGTCAAACCACACATACAAATTTTGGTAAGGAACGCATTTACACTGCATTAACTCTTATTTGATATTTATCTAACCATACCTAGCATTTATTACCATACAAGCCAACACTTCATTATGAACTGGCAATCTTGCATTTGCAGTAAAATTTGATTGCCCGTAAAGGAGTGCAGGGCCTCCATTTACTTTATTTTCCGCATTCACTCTTCTTTCAATGTCACCGTTATATTTTCGATAGCCCATAAAAATAAATCCATGTAGACAAACTCGTTAACCTGTTCTACTTCTATGTCTACAATCTTAACCTTGCATTTAGTCACCACTTCATCCCTCTCTAGTACTATATTGTTTTTTCTCTACACTACTTTGTCACAGAGAATTTTGTCAACAAAATGCAACGTATCGTAAATCAGCTGTAAACTGTAAAACGGATTCGTTCAGAATACGAGAACTTCATTACATGAACTATCATTACATTATTTCTTTCACATTTTGCATTATGTAACAAAATAAGACTCTGCGCGAGTACTTATTCGTCATTTATTTACATATTTATTTATCTTTTTATTTATTTAAATATTTATCTATATATTTATTTATTTAATATTATGGCCATAGTAATTTTTGATCGTCTAGTATCTATTTTGGTAGGACCTCTACATTGTATTCAAAACGGTTAAAATAAACAGAGAAATAGAATTTTGATCCGGACGCCGTAATAAATGGGTACAGGTACACAAGTTCAGAATTTATCAAATGAAAGGTGAAAAATCGTAAGCGTGAAGTATTTCATGCGACTTAGCTGGATAAACCGCTCTTTCAGGAACAACAGGTTTCAGCAACTCCTAGGACTCCAACAATTACACTGTATTATTATTATTACATACAGTATAGCCGTATAACACTTTAATTTGACACGCTTTGATACAAAGATACAGAAATACACCCGCGCAAATACGAAATTTGACGTAAGCCGAAGATGAATTCAGTGTGTAAACATAATGTGTTATATAATTATTTCGTAAATGTGTGTTAGGTATAATATTAGGGATATACCTATATATATGGTTTTATAAAGAATATTGAAGGGTCGTCGATACTCGTAGTGTAGCTGCAGCTATAATTAAAATTTGAGGGAATTCGAGATTCTTTGCAAATCCAGAATGAAATGGAGGCCCTAACGATATAGAAAACGACCTCCCTGCCAACCTTTAATAGTCGTTCCCACGTATTACACAGAATAACACGCTTCCGAACAAATTCCAGCGCCAATCTAGACTACCATTTAAACTCTAAGTCCCTAGAATTTTACTCATTCATACTAAAAAACCCTTTCAAAACATCTCCAATTTTCACACATCTCTCCTAAAGACCTGGCCAAGTCAGTTTTAAGTTTTCTAACTTACTAAGCTTGACTGGTGAACGAAGAGCTTCTTCAAGATACTAGCAAGTGGGGTCCTGGTACGACTAGGCATCTATGGTTTCAGACACATACAAAAGAGTAAGGCTTTCCTCCATAGCTAACTGCATACCTAGCCCGGTCACACACCTAAATGCTTTACTCTTGGAAAAACTCTACGTTCCTAAACCCCTTGGTTCCTAAAATAATATTGTATACACAATACTTCATTTTCACAAAAGGTTTAAAATAAAACCTAAAGACAGAAGTTTGAGAACAGTCATGTGGAAATTTCCAGCCCTGGATCTCGTTAATCTACCCATGAAAAAAAAAGAAAGCTGTAAAAAAAAAAGAAACACCCGTATGAAGAAAACCTAAATATAGGGAAAAAGGAAAGAAATGTTTCTGCTGGCTCCTTTGACCTAAAAACTCTCGTAATTTCCACAGACCGTCTATACTAGATCAAAATATAAGTATCTCTGCCAGACGAAGGAAAGCTAAAATAATATAATATAATCTCCTTCAGGACCTAGATAGCTATAGGGATAAAGGATAAATATAAAACGAGTTACAAAAATAAATTTTTGATGTAGATAATTTATATTTATAAATATTGTACATCCGCTATTCTCGCAATGCCTCTATAGCGAAATAGTCATATTTCGTTTCTATTGAGTTTCATGAGAAAACCGTTGCGGGTAAAATTTAAATTAGCTAATTCAGTTTTACGCAATTACAAACGCACTTCACCGACGCACTGTAAACACTTTCAAACTATTTAAATAACGAAGCTTTATTTATTGCAAATCCGCACTTTCGATGTACGTACACGATACCCAACACTCTTATAACGCGTTACGCGACTCGTACGCTTGGACTTTGGTTCTAATAGATTCGTAGATCCGCGCGCGACGTAGAGACCAATATCCTTCCGAGGTTTTATTCCGCGATTTGACGACCCGTACGCGCTTCGAGATCTACTCCACTCTCCGACACGCGCTTGACTGTCCGTTCAAAAACCCTGATTTCCTTTAAATCGGCTCCTTCTCCCACCTAGATTATTTTATGTTCCGCCCCCGTAGACACATTAATTTTCTATTTTATTAACCGTCAAAACCTATCTGAAGTGTATTTGCCAAATCTGAAAAAATCCTGTCAAACTAAAATTAATGTCTTGATGACTGCATTTTTTGCTATGGCGAAGAACATAGAGGTAGGAATAAACGAGTCAACAAGTTTCAAGATGCAAATGAGGTGGGAAAAAAAATAGAATAAATAAAATTTAATATATTTCTAGATCAAAGAACTCCATTCCTGTTTCTCTGCATCGTAAACAATTTTTTAGCCCTTTGAGCCTTTTTAGAAATCCTTTCATCAAGAAAACTGGAAGACAGTACCAGTCAAAACTCCTAAATTATATGTATATATTTTATTATGTTTTATTATTATTATTCAACGTTTTTACATAAGACATTACATCACTTTTACGCTTCAGATTTTAAGTATATTTTTTTATTATTAAACTGCCTGCTCTGCCGCTTCCTACCTCAATGTAACTTTCCGGGAAGCGCTCTGCTCTCTAAAAAATATTAACATGTTTCTGAAATCTAACCTTTGACGTCCTGTCCAAATGGCAATAAATTCGTTTGGTTTATGACCTGAAAACTTTGAAAAAAATTATATCGACGCCACAGGAAAGCTTGCCGACAGAAAGAGTGTAAAATTATCGTTTCATCTCCAAACAATACGACACTTATGTCGCTATAGCTATACGGTTACAAATGTTATCGAATCCGTACTGATTTGGCATAGTCGACCGTACCAATTCTTGGAAAGCGCAATGTATTCCAAATTTAAAACATCGCAAGGGATTAAAGACACATTCTATTTTGAAGTCAAACGCAGCTGACATAGGATCGAAGTCGATATTATGATAGTAAATTTTTGGTCCAGCCCCTGTTTAAGTTTGTTGAAATTCACATCTAGACGGGGCCAGTAGTTAAATAAATAATTGAATATATGAGTAGGTACTGTAGCCAAAAGTATCAACTTTGGTTGCTACAATTAGATTAAAATTTTCATGTGATATCGTGTTCACACACCCCATACAAATAATTGTTGAGGTAAAGCTTACCTACTTATGATTTTTTTGGTGAAAACCTAGACAAAAGCTTATAAAAATTGAACTGCTCAACCGGTTGCAAAAAGGAGGACAATAAATAAAAAAAAAATTTTTTTCAACGAACTAAATAAAATAAGGCCAACGGGACGATTTGAAAAACAACATTTCCATTATAAATATTTACGTACAAAGCTTGTACGCTCTTCCTCCGCTTTGCTTCACTCGTCGTCGTCGCATCTATTTTTGACTTTTTAATTGTTTTAATCTCGCCACTAAATATTTGCATTTCCGCGGAAAAGCGGAACATTTTCGTATGATCGCGTAATGGGTCGGCCTTTACATTTACACTTTAATCCGTGTATTTATATTCGACATATTCAAACAAAATTTAAGTCAGGGAAAACCATGACAGTAAAAAACTTAATTGTTTAGGCTGTATTCTAACCAAAGTAGTTAAAAGGGGTACTTATAATCAAGTCGTTTCATTGCATCTTAATATGTAAAAACTAAGTACCCTAAACTGTTTCAATTACCCAAAGTAAGGACATGCTGATGACAGAATATTGATTCGTGCTTGTAATACGTGTAATAAACTTTCTTCGGGTTTGGATCCTTTAACACTCAATAATAATTGTTATAAAAATTTGTTAAAAAAGTATTTCTGTGGGTTCATATGCGTAAGTATTCTGTAAATAGATAGTTCTCTTTTAAAATTGTTTTAATATTTATAGTTATGGTCGTTGTAATTTTCTCTTGGTAGCGCGTATTAAAATAATTTAAATTATTATTAACTTTGTATTGGGGTCTTACTCGCGGTAACTAATAACATACCTTAATAGATATGTGCTTTGACGTTTCGACGCCTCTGTAGGCTGTCGTGGTCACAAGTAAGACCCCAATACAAAGTTAATAATGTGTGAAAACCGCGAAAGTTTAAACTTTACTAATTTAAATTATATTAGTATATCTTGATTCGACTGGTATTTTTGTAAAACTGAAATTATTTGTGTATCAATAGAAACTTTATTGGATTATCTATTTTTACCTTATTTGTAAGCTTAATAATTTGTCTGTTTGTTTCTTCAATAAAGCAAAAATTAAAAAATAAAATAAAGTAAGTGTCAATATTAAAAGAACAAAACAAAATTCGTTCCACCCTATGTTGGCGGATCTAATCTTGTAACTAAGGTATACTTTAGTCTCAAGGTCCAGTGCTATCAACCTTAGGCAAAAGTAGGTTTATGCTACTAGTGCGTAAAGGAGGCAATAGCTTATACAAGGAACGATTTGAAACACGAGCGATAAGCGAGTGTTTTAAACGTTACGAGTAAGTCATGGTCCTTACGCACGTGTATCATACTACATTTTTCAATGCATAGTGTGAGTAAATAAATAAAGCGTAAATAAAGAAGCAAACAAACAATATATACCCCAAATGCATTTTAGGCGGGCATTCTTTTTCGGTTTCATTGAACGCAAGTTGCCGACTTGACGGAAATAAGCTGCTTTCAATTTGATGCGTTCAAAGGCTGCTTTCAGTATACACAACATAAATTCAATTCCACCAGCTTATTTCAATAATGTAAACAACAATGGCTGCCTGAAATAGTCTATTCTTTAAATACAAAGAATCATTTTAGCAAGGAATACCGACCGACACTGTATTTTTTTTAAATAATGTACAGATAATGTACATTATCATGTGTAGAGCTGATGCCGCGCTCGACTGTGGTGGTACCACCATCTTACTCGCAAATCCTCCCGAAGTTATTCGGGGGAGAGTGAGAGAACAGCTTTCAGGCAAAACCAGGCGGCCCACCATTGCCTGGGACCGATGGATGGCGGTATATCCATCCCCAATTGCCGGGGCTTATATAAAACAGACTGGTGACGGGCAGCGGCGTCACTGGTGAATCATACCAATCCGCCTGCCCAGCGTGTGTGAGTATGGGCATTTCTTCCAGGAGGACCGCCAAGAGTGTCGAAATCCTGGAAAGGCCTATGTCCAGCAGTAGACGAAACAGACTGATGGATGGATGGATGGATGGAATGCAAGTGGCCAGTATCATTTTGCGATGGCTCTAAAACTTTTTGTCTTTTGGTATTATAATAAAAAATTTCTTATTCAAATTTAGATTAATTACCAAGAAGTTTATTTTAAACAGATTCCAGTATCCTTCTTGTTACCTATATATTATCAACACTTATATATTGGATGTCTGTGAAATTATCAAAAGATATTAAACAGTAAAAATCAGGTGCGAATTGGTTGTTAAGTTTCATCAGAATTTTAAATTTGTAAAGTTACTACCTACTCAAAATGTCGTTAAAACAGTTTGCATTTAATTTCATCAAATTGAATGCAGTCTATACGAACGCATCGAACCAGCTCATTTCTGTCAAGTCTATCTATGGTACACAAGATAAGACTGGCAACTGTTTTCGATAGATTGAAAACATAAAACATACCTCAGATATGGCTGTATGAACTAAGTTCCATTTGCCTTCCCATTATGCAGGGGATTAAAACTAAAACAGTAAATAAAAAAACACTCGTGCGGTAAAGTGGACTTTGACCACGGATTAGACGCATATAAAACAGAACTTTACGAGCACTTGCATTGAAAAATATTTTGTGATATACCTGGCCCAGTGAAACCAGTGACATACCTTTCAGATTTTCTAAGATCATGTCAATCTTGTCAGCCTTCAGCCAAAATACCACTTGCTTGTAGATTTTATCTGTAAACGTCAGAAGCAGGAACGTGCAATCTATTACTTTATTTACATCATTGCGGACCTGAAAATATAAAAAATAGTATATTACTGCTAAGACCAGGAAATAAGCAATCCTGGACGAGTAAGTTAAAAGTTCGAGCCCGTAGGGCGAGGAGTTTTATATACGAGGCCAGGATTGCTAATTCATGGTCGAAGCAAGTATAGTGCTTTTCTCAAAAATAAAATGAGACATTTTAATTTTTTTCATGATAATGAGTTATATCAAATATAATAAACTGACTAGGAAATATTATAAGTTACTTGCTCATATTTGGGCGATTAGTCATGTTTATTGTTATTGATTTCTTCAGCAAAGCATAAGTGGAGTACAATCTATTATATATCAGAGCCCGCATCTGAACTCATTTTGTAATTTATTTTCACAAAATACTTTCAAATTAAATTTATAGCAACATAAATTCCCGCCTTTACGCAACTTTTTGTAATTATTGCCAGCTGGGCAAAGGTATTTACCGCCATGCAGCCTTCTAGCCTTCTTCATGGACAACACCATCTAGAGGAACGCTAAGAACTAAGAAAAAAAAACAACGAGTAAAACCTCCTAAGTCTCTTATAAACATAGACACGGATAGTTTTAAAAAGAAAACATATGAAATATACTCTGTGAACATTTATGGTATGTAATGGATTTTAATACAAATTTCCTGGACGGTTATTCAGATTTCCTGGACACTTTTAATAGCCTGCCAGGATGAAATATTTCCTGGTAGGTCTTTAAAGTATGTAATGGTAATATTACAATGTATTTTTGAGAAAAATATAATATTACTAGCTTTTGCCCGCGGCTCCGCCCGCGTGTTATTCGGTTTAACCACATGCTTTTTTCCGGGATAAAAAGTAGCCTATGTGTTAAGTTAGGGTATAAGCTATATTCATTCTAAATTTCATCCAAATCCGTCCAGCCGTTTCAGCATGAAAGAATAACAAACATACACACACGAACACATACACACAAACTTTCGCATTTATAATATTAGTGTGATAGTGTGATGTGATTCTACCAATTGGCCCTGCGGGACCCGGTAACAGGTCCATTAAGACAACGCTTCGGGCTTCAGCTTGCAGCTCAGTAGAAAATCAGCTTTTGGCTTCACATTTGTTATGATAACGCTCCGGGCTGTGGCCTGCAGCATTGCTCAGTAGATAATCAGCCAACAGTCAGCACCATTATTATTTGTTGATAACCAGACAATGCTTCGTTATCATTATGATGACGATCTGGGTGGCCTGCTAGCTCTTCCATTATAAAATCAGCCCACGGTCAGTCCCAGCTTCGTAAGGGTGATAGCCAGCCAAATTCTCCTCTTCCGGCTAATATTTTTATGATTAACCTCCGAGCTTCAGCATGCAACCTCACTGAGTAAAAACCTCATTTTATTATGCTGAGGATGCCTCACTCAGGAAAAAAGCCTTTAGCCTCACTTTTGTCATAGTGTAAAAATAATTAAATTAATAATAATGTTTAAATAAATAATTAAATAACATAAATATTTGTAAACTGTGCTTTTGTCATGGTAAAGCTCCGGACTTCAGTCTGCAGCCTTACTTAGTTATTGGAGTATCACTTATCTTTATCAGACATCAATCAATCAATCCATCAATCAACATTTCTATATTTTTTATATTATATTTATGGTCCTAAAATAATCCATCCATCCATCCATCAGCCTGTTTCGTCCACTGCTGGACATAGGCCTTTCCAGGATTTCGTCACTATTGGCTACTAAAAAATTTGGTGGAAAGTGGTCTATTAGCGATACTTTATCACTTCCTTATTTTTTTACCATGAATTGTGGGATCTTATAAGTAGGGTGAAATTAAATCAACGGACCAAATTTATACCGGAGACTCGGTTAGTGATCAGGAATAAGGTTCAGTAATCCCCTTGGCCAAATTCGAAAAATATAGTTTTTTGATCCCTTTACTAGTTGGACTAATTTAAGTACAATTGCTATTCTAGGCAGTAAGGAAGCAAAATATTTTTTTTGTCTAATTTTACCAAAAGGTTAGTTGAATCTTGTTTCTAATCACTCACCGAGTCTCCAGTATGAATTTGGTCGATTAATTTAATTTCACCTTGTATGTATGCCGAATTATTTTGTCAGATCGTAAAGTACGAAACTGAAGATCTTTGACCAAAAGTGAAAAATAGGTACGACGACGAGCGCGCGGTTTATACAGAAGAGACGTGTGTGTGTGGTGTGGCGTCTGGCTTGCTTCGTGTGGCGTATAACGGAGCGCGAACATTTGTCACGTCACGGTATAAATTATACTCAAGTAGCAGAGACGCGCGGCGCGATGCGTGGCGGCGCAGTGGCATTATACAGTTGGATTTCTTTGTATTTATTTGGTGGCTCCAGATAGTCGTCCAAAAATTTACACCGGGTTGGGTTCGTACCCCAGGTTCCAACAGTAACCGTTCAAAAATAGCAGTGTCGCTACACCGGTGTCGAATTTTTCAACACCAACTCGGAGGAGGATTCGCAATCGCAAGGTTCGTATAGATACGTCAAAATAATAGATAAAAATCAATGAAAAATCTAGTGGAAACATTTCAAATGAGGTTTGGATTGTAGCAACTCGGCCAAACCCGTTCAAAAACTCAGCGTTGCAACCCCAGTGTCAAAAACGACGCTATGCTGCTGGTTACTTTGACTATCCGCCACCTTCACACGTCCTCGCCACGTCTCTTCTGTATAAACCGTGCTTATTAAGGCTGTACCTGAGCCTAGAACATGAACAAAGCCAGATTTTCGAGGAAATTAGGACTATCTCAGTATCGCAAATATTGATTTATTGATCTTTTCTCTAGGGGATCCACTTATAAACAATGTACTAAGATTTATATATATTAAAAATGTTTTCCGCCCTCTTTTTTTTGGTTTTCAAAAGTTCGTTTCAAGAATGCGGCTAAGAGATCAAATTGTTTTTTTTTTCATAAAATAGGTTACAGAAATACCTGTAAAGGTTTTCTACTTAAATCCAATATTTTTTTTTCCTCCAAAATATTTCAGTAACTATTAGCTAAAAACCCTACGAACTGCTGTTTCGCGCGTAATAATTAGTATTAAGCGTCCTAAACAAATAGGTCAATTAGCTCACCAATAATCGCCTCTATCAAAAGCTAATAGTATTTGACATTAGCCTTTTTGTGTTGGACGGGTAATGACATTTTTTACTAGCCTATGCCATACTCTTAAGTTGCTTGAGCCCGCCTTCCACTGCGAAAGGGTAATGAGCGGGAAATAGCTGAGCGGAACGGAGTAAAATAGGCTCGGCCTTCTACTAAGTAATAGTTTCGCAGATAAGTGGTATTTGCCTTCCATTGCCAGCTGTCTTTACGGAGTGAGCTAGGCGGGAAAGGAGATAGGTCAGATGAGCGAATTATTGGACTTCCATTACCAGCGGGTTTTGCGCAATCAACTAGGCGACAGAAGAGTAAAGGGCTACTAAGAGTAGAAGCCTTCTTCTTGATTTTTTTATTTACTAGGAGCTGTATAGCTACGTACGTGCATTGCGTTGTAACGACTCCATGCAGACTGACTGAGAAAGCGTTAGGGACGGTTGGAGGAGGCCGGGGAGTTTGCGGACTCCGTTCGAAACTAGCGCGGGAGACCATGACACAGCGGACTCCTTTTAACTCGCTCAGTCCGCTCCGCTCCCTCCCTCCACAGTGGAAGCATTTCTATGACATTTACTGGTGCGAGTTAAGCGGAGTCCGTTAGAAATCCGCTCAACTCTAAGACCACTTTCGCGACTCTTTGTACTCGTTTACACCGCTCCACTCACTCGTTTACAGTGGAAGTGCTTCTATGGAGTTTACCGTTGCGAGTTAAGCAGAGTCCCTACGGAGTCCGTTCCGCTCGCAGTGGAAGGCGCCCTTTAGAGTTAAGTAATGGTGGTGGTAAGACATTCCAGCATTTAGATGCTAATACATTTAAGTGAATGTTTTGGGATAATACGCGTTGATCTGCGTACGCTAGTTAAAAATTTTTATTTGTTGTATAAATATAGAGGACTTTGGTTTTTAAACAGGTTAAATAAAAACATGCAAGCTTTAGTGTCCTCGTATTTGCCATGTTTGAAATGTTATTATAAATTAAATAAGGTGATATTTTATCCCTTCTAGGTATATCATGACAAAAACACATGCACGCATTCTGGACACGTTGGATGGCTTGTGCAGTTCTTTTATAGAGGCACGGGCCAAACACTTACTCGCAATAACTCAGCTTAGACAAGACCAAACTATCGCAAAGCTGTGACCTGACCTGAACACCTAAAAATGGCCTAATTTTATAAAGAGATCTAAGAGCTCCGAAACATCTACCAATTTTAGATTAAACATGTGTCTCGAAACGCAAATTCTCATCAATTATCAGTCCTATGTGTTCCTGACACAGTGATTCATTGGGATTGTAGTATCCTGTAGCTTAATGATTGGACTTAGAGCTTTCAATGAATCTACGCAATGTTTTGTTCCGCAAGCAATCCTTTTTTAGAGTTGAGTACCAGTCTATGAATTTGAGACCAATGTGATATAGCTTCCAGATCAGTATTTAATTTTGACGCGATAAGTCGTACACTATCTTGAGTTGCGTTAGTGTGCACGTAGAACTAAGTATCGTCCGCGTATAAATGAAAACTTGAATTCCTAAAACATTGAATTATACTGGACGTATAAATGGTAAAAAGTGTAGGTCCCAATATAGAACCTTGAACCACACCCCTGATCACAGAAAAAGGTTCAGATGTCATTGTTTGACCCTTATTATTGCCTGGGACATATCTATAAAGAAAAGTCCTGGCTTACTCACTCCTGACTCCTGAGTGACTCATCAACGCCCACCCCAAAACCTTGGACGTAGAAAGCTGATATTCTGCACAGAGGTTCCCTTTATGATATAATAGACAAGGAATAAGGCTGGATTTAACGAAATAGGTTTGTTTCGTACATATATTTTTTATGTATTTGCTTAAGTAGGTATAAGAAAATTGCATAGAATAAGACCATGTAACAAAAATTACTGAAAAAAATGATCTTGCTAAGTTCCTTGCCCTTCTTCTTAGCAAGACTAATCGATAAGGCATTATTTTTATTTATGATTAATTTAGTTTATATATAAAATTATTTGTTAATTGCATTTTGTGTATGCAGCAATATTATTATGTGTATGTAATATTTATATTCCTTTATTTCTTTATTTTATGCAGGTGTATAATTTTATTACATTTTAGTTACCCACCCTTAATATTTTGTACATGTAGGTATTTCACGTATTATATATTTTTTTCATATTCTATTGTTTTTGCAAAGATTAACTTTGACCTGTAAAAAGTATTAGTACGGGCTTATTTTTAAGCCGGAGCGAAGGACTAAGGAGTCCAAAATTTCGAGTGAAACTTTGGACCTGATGAGGCAGAAACATTTTCATTTTGACATTTTCCGTCTTCAGATTCTGCAGATTACTCCCTTCTTCACAAGCGCGTTAAAAGGCAAATTCGTTTTGACCTGCGCCAACATAATACGGCTCAAAAGTTTTTGTCCAGCAGTTAGGAAGGACCAATCTGACGAAGCTGAAAACATCTGACAATAGAACCGTTACCTCTAGGCCAAAAATACTCGCCGAAATCGAGATATTTTATGGGCTCCTATATTATTCACACGCCCCCAAGCCAACTGCTCGTGATGAAGACGACAAACGTGCACCTCTGGTCCGCCACTACACCGATGAACTCCCGGGTGTCAAAATGGGTGAGATTAGGATAGCTCTTGAACAGCTGAAAAAAACAAGGCGCCGGGCGTGGATGGCATCACAACTGAACTCCTGAAAGTTGGAGGTTACCATATACTTGGACAGCTACAGGACCTTTTTAGTGCCGTCATTTGTATAGGTACTAGTACCGTACTACGCCAAAAGAGTGGAGCAGGTCATTTTGTTCTTCAAAAGAACTATAGACTAATTGCGCTCCTGAGCCAAACCTACAAGCTGTTCTCAAGAGTTATCACGAAGCATCTCGCCCAACAATTCGACGAATTCCAACCTCCAGAGCAGGCTGGGTTTAGAAAAGGCTACAGCACCGTGGACCACATTCACGCTCTTAGGCAGGTTAAACAGAAAACTCAAGAGTATAATCATCCTTCAAGTCTAGCATTTGTGGACTACGAGAAAGGCTTCGACTTCATCGAAACTTGGTCTGTTCTGCAGTCCTTGCAGTGATGCCAAGTTAACTGGCGTTACGTGGAGATGCTGAAATGTCTGTATGACTCCGCTACGATGTCCGTCCAAGAAAAGGTTGTACAAACAAGACCGATACATCTTCGCGCGGCGTGAGATAGGGAGATGTTATTTCCCTAAAACTGTTTACCGCCGCGCTGGAGGACGTCTTTAAAACACTAGACAGGAATGGGCGAGGCATAAACGTAAATGGAGAGAACATTTCACATCTTCGCTTTGCCGATGATATCGTGTTAATGGCGGAATCGCTGCAGGGACTGGAGGAAATGGTGCGCGGCCTTAGCGATTCTTCGAGATGAGTGGGCCTGCGGATGAATTTGGATAAGACTAAGGTCATGTCCAACTGTCACGTCATCCAAGGGACACTAACCGTCGACAATGTCAGCATCGAAGTTGTTCAAAAATATGTTTATCTGGGTTAAGTCATACAGCTGGATAAAAACAACTTCGACGCCGAGGCTGGCAGAAGAATATGCTTGGGTTGGACAGCATTCGGAAAGTTGCATCACATATTTACGTCGTCAATACCGCAGTGCTTAAAGGCTACGATGTACAGCCAGTTCGTCCTTCCTGTAATGACGTATGGCGTTGAGACGTGGTCTCTTACAAAGGGCCTGATCCACCGATTTAAGGTCGCTCAGCGAGCTACAGAGCGGGCTGTGCTTGGGGTATCTCTGAAGGATATAATCCCAAATAAGAAGATCCTTCGGAGATCGAAAGTAACCGACATAGCCTACAGAACCAGTAAGTTGAAGTGGCAGTGGGCAGGCCATATTTATCGCCGACATGATGGCCGTTGGGGCTTAAAGGCTTTAGAATGGAGACCACGTACAGCAAAGCTGGACCGACGACCTGAAGAACGTTGTGGGTGGCGGCTGAATGAGGAGGATGGAGGACCGACATGATTGGTGAAATATAGGAGAGGCGTATGTCCAGCAGTGGACGAACACGGGCTGATGGATGGATGTAAAAAGTATACTTTATGTATCAATTTTACTAAATAAATTATTTGTGTTTGAATTTGTAGTTGAAAATATAAAAATGCATCATAAGCTTTTGAGCTGGAAATTAAGTTTCAGCTTTTCTGAAAAGTCATCCCTTAAAGAGGTATGATCTGAAGGGGTAAATATGGGATGAAAGTATGTATAGGAACATTTTTATTTTTGCAGGAAAAACCATGAAAATGAGTATAAAGCATTTTGGCAAAAAAAAGAATAACGTGTTTAAACGTTTTTGGAGAATCATCCAATAAAGAGGTAGTACTGGAAATTCGTTACTTAAAAACAGGAAAATTGGTATTTTAGTTGGAAATTAAGACTAATATAATAACTAATTAACAGTACCTAGTAAGAATTTATTATGTTTTAGCATTTTTGGAAAATCACGCCCTAGCGTACAAAATAAGGGAAGAAATGTTGTATGAAGTGTAAATATTAAGTTAAGTTATTATTTTAAGTACATTGGAATACCTTACCTAGATTAATCTTGTATAGCACAAAAATTTATTTATAAGAACATTATGTACCAAGATTACGCAAATAAATTTCTATTTCTATTTCTATTTCTATGGGAAATTCGTTAGTTTTTAAAATAATTAAAAAGGACGTGTTAAAGCGTATTCGAAAAGCCATCCCTTAAGGGATAAATATCCCCTAATGATAGGGAATAGAAGTTTGTACGTGAATTTTGTTTACCATTTCGGTTATACATGTTTCAGCAATTTTGTTCAAGAAATAAAATAGAAAATGAATTTCATCAATCTAAGGAAGAATTGTTAAACAACTGCCTCGGGTGAACCTATCTAAGTTTGTGAAATAGTTTCGTTCGGAAACGGAGCTTGGTCTTCGGCTTTGCCAAGGACACCTCACCTGGGGTTTAAATCAGAGATCATGAAAACAAAACCACTCCAAACCAGAGTCAGGACAAATAAGTTCTGTAAAATTAGGGATTCGAAAAATATTTACAGATTCGATAGGACTACAAAAAAACTTAAACGGCGCAGCGAAGCCGCAGGCAAAAGCTAGTTTTATATCAGTTCTGCTATTTGCTAAAACTAAAGACCTAGTTCTTAATTTACAAAAGAATAACTTTGAAGCAATTAAAATAATAACACTAGCTTTTGCCCGCGGCTCCGCCCGCGTGTTATTCTTATTCGGTTTAACGACATGATTTTTTCGAGAGAAAAGTAGCCTATGTGTTAAGTTAGTGTATAAGCTAAGTATATCCATTCTAAATTTCATCCAAGCCCGTTCAGCCGTTTCAGCGTGAAAGAGTAACAAACATACATACACACACACAAACTTTCGCATTTATAATATTAGTGTGATAAGATTTTAGGCTTACACTGTCAATATTAAAATTATTAGGAGTACATAACTCAACGAATTTACTTTATATTTTCCAGAATGATCGATAAAAAGGAAATAAATGAATAACTTGTTTCTAAATAATTTTTCGATTCTTTCTATTGAGTTGTGGTCAAGATTTATAAAAATTGTATTACTTGATATATATAAATGATTTCCTGAATGGCATATATCAGAGGTAGAAACAGGCACAATCGCATGTAGAACTGGTGGAAAGAGAATCGCAGCCTGGAGGTAGTCCGAGGATCCAGTGGGTACATTCCGAAAGCACGTAGTAACTTCAGGTGTGGCGTAAAAGTCTGATACGCCAGCATTGTTGCCTTGAAAGAAAAAAATAACACTGGTCAAATGCTAGTAGGACTTGCGGTCTGAGGGTTCCATACATACCTTTTAAAACGCAAACTTATTCTACGAGCAGTTATTACCACCAACTTAACATGACACTTTAGATCTAATATATTAATCTTTAAGTATCCAAAGGGTCTATTTAAGTTGGTATTTTATTTCTTCTTTAATACTCAATACGTATTATTATGATATTCAGAGTTTCCTACACGTCTGCTAAAGATCTCATTGGATAGAAATATTCCATAAGTCAGCATTGTTATGCACTTAATGTAAGTATATAGTTAAGGTACAGAATAAGTACCTATCTTTCCTGCTTTTGCAGATATCTTTGGCTCCAGGTTTAAAGAGATTTAGCCATAGCCGGGCTGCAACGAATTCGTCACAGCCCGGCCACAGGGGGCCTCGTTGTGTCACAATATAATGAAGTACATAAACTATTTTTGTAGGTACTGAATAGTACTCTTTAGGTACATACATTTTATAGTAATTGTAGTCCAAGAAGCGAGGGTGACCGGGCTAGGACGGAGGACACAGCGTTTTGCATCACTAGTCCAAACACCACTTTCAAATTTTTGAGAAAACAACATTTTGTGTTTTTCGTAGCCGTAGATCTGAATATGCTACTTTGGAGTAAAAACGTTTTGTATCGATACAATTGATTAAAGTTTAGTACTTTAAGAGAAAAAAATGAAAAATATCTTTTAATAAAGAAGATATAGCCTTTATTTCACTTGGATTTGGGACAAATTCCAAGTTTTCAATTTGCAAAACTAGTCCAAGCAACATTCTTGCATAGCAAAATATCAAAAAAATATATATCTTATGTCCTTATAGAGCTGATTATAAAAATATATACTTTTACTTTATTTACTGGCACTGATTTCGAGAAATCTTTGAAAAACAACGAAAAAATGCATGTCCCCTCCGCCTTATTTCTGAATCTATATTATTATATATATATATTTTTATATTACTCATTTATGTTAAATTTAATTTAATCGCTATATTTTCTTTTTATTGGCCAGCTATGGCGTATAATCATCTTTTTTTTTTCATTTCGGTCCACCAGATTCAGAAATAAGGCGGAGGGGACATGCATTTTTTCGAATATGATAATATATATCTATATATATATATATATATCTCATTTATGTTAAATTTTATTTAATCGCTGTATTTTCCTGACTGAATAAATTAACCGACTTGGATTTACATGGATCTCATAACTTTTTACGATAGAAGAACTAAGTTACGAGACTTGGTTTTTTATTAAAGTTTCGTTTTTGATGGCATATTCATTACTAGCTTTTGCCCACGGCTCTGACCACGTGTTGTATTATTTAACGACATGCTTTTTTCCGGGATAAAAAGTAGCCTATGTGCTAAGTTAAGGTATAAGCTATATCCATTCTAAATTTCATCTAAATCCGTTCTGCCTTTTCAGCGTGAAAGAGTAACAAACATACACACCCTCACACACAAACTTCATTAATAATATTAGTGTGAAGAAGTGTGATAATGGGTTAAACAGCTTCCTGTTTTAAAGTAAGTATGGAGATGAAATTAAAAATGCTGTTCCATTTTCCATTCCAATTATTTATTCCAAAAGAAAACAAATATATTTTATCAGCATGACCAGTCGATGCCAATTAAACCATAACATTAGTTTGTCTTAATAGTAAGTTATCCGAACTGCTACTACAAGTTGTTTACGTTTTCTAGTTATGCTAACTACCTACACACAATACGTTACATAAGTTAAACATTGACCTCTCATAAGTTAAACAATAAAAAATAAAAAGAAGTTATGCCACCAGCACCATTCTATAGGAATCTCTATACACATAAAATACAGCGTCTGTCTGTCTCTCTGTCTGTCTGTCTGTTCGTTCGCTTATAACTTGAGAACCACTCAAGGGATTTTGATGCAGTTTTCACAGGAAGACATAGCAATTTTTCGGGATGGTTTTAGGCTATATATCATCCATCACGCTATGACAAAAGGGAGCAGCGCAATAAGAATTTTAGTGAAACATGGAAGGTTTGCCGCCGTAGCGTAGCCGATCGTCGCGGGTTCAAACCCCGACTGGTAAAATTTGTTTTCACTTTTTTTTATTGTTTTCTCAGAATGAATATTTTCTTTTGTAAAAGAAAAAAGGTGACCAGGGTCTGATTATGGGACTGGAAGATGGGTACGGGATCTCCTCACCGGAAAACAGCAGACCCTTCGAGTTTGGGCTTATTTGATTGGTCTTTATTAGCACTTTGGTAAAACATGGTGACCAGGATCTGGTGATGGGACTGGAAGGTGGGTACGGGATCTCCCCAACGAACAACAGCAGACCCTTCGAGTTTGGGCTTATTTAATTGGTCTTATTTAATTGTTCTTTATTAGCAATTTGGTAAAACATGGGGCCCAGGGTCTGATAATTGGACGGGATCTCCTCAACGGACAACAGCAGACCCCTCGAGTTTGGGCTTTTTTGATTGGTATTTATTAGCACTTTGGTAAAACATAGTGACCGTTGCATATTGTCGTTCAATAAATCATATTCTTTTGTTTTCATTATTTCCACAAAAATCTCTTCGACGCGGGTGGAGCCGCGGGCAAAAGCTAGTGTATATTATAAATCCTTTTTTATCATCTTTCACAAAATGCAAGAGTACAATTTACTAGGTAGGTATCTACTAACAAATATACATTCCCAAAACTGTCGAATTACGGAACCCTAGGTAGGCCAGTCTGACTCGCACATGACCGGTTTTTAAATTTAGAAATACAAGTAGTGTATGGGATTCGGCAAGGTTGGTATAGTCTGCTTGAAATTAAGCTTCAATTAAGATTAATTTCAAAATGTGACGTCATCATTTTCTTATATTACTTTTACCTCAGTTTGCACAGTCATTTTGAACTACGAGTATTTCACGCAAAGACAAACAAAAGGACTTAGAAGTTTATGAGGAATTGCAGTTTAGGACCCTAAAACCATTAGGGTTTTGCTCAGGTAATTATGAATATAAACGAATAATTCAATAAAAAATCCACTGAACGGAAATTAAAAGGGTTATCTGTATACCCAAAAATATTTCAATCAACTTTAAGAATATTTTAAATTAATTAACAAAGTATCAACAATGGACTTACGGTACAAAAATGAGAATTTTCAATAAATATATGGAATTTTTAAACCCAGAGATGTATTAACTTGAAGAAAGTTCTCAGTAAAATAACAACATAACCACAATAAATTTTAAACATTTTAGTCATTATTTTATCCATAATTTAGCAACGTCTTTTAAATAATGATGGGTTGAATGGTTGAATGCAAGTTGAATTTCATTGTAAAATAGCTTAGTAAGTGAAAGTTTTCAATTTTCCGTCACCACATTTTCAGTTCTCACGCCATGCAACGGATTTATATCAAATTTGAATTTATTGCCGCTCGGATGCGCCACATCTCGACGAGAACCACCAACACTTCTAATATGGCGGCTCGACACGCATGAAGCGAGTTGTGCGGATTCGGTTATTTTTCGGACTTATCTAACAAATATTGTTTGAACTGCCTGTTTTAAAGCCACTATTACTGCGAACTAAAGTGTCTCTGTTTTCAGGGAGTGCAAGAGATACCAAAGCAGGGGGTTTATAGCTGGATCTCGAAGAATAAACCGGGACCATCATCATCGCAGGAACATTCAGTCAGGTGAATCCAGTTTGATTTGTAATTAGAATTCTGTACTTCGGGGTTATTTCATTTAGGCACTAACGTAGTGGAGATTCTTAACATATTTGGTCCTTCGAGCCGAATGTTTGATCAGCGGCCTAATAATTAATACCGGTTAGGTGTGACCTACTCGTATATGTAGGTAGGTAGAAAATGGCTAAAACAAAGCCATTCACAGTAAAGTTTAAATTGGAAAGTGATTGGTTTAATTCTTCAATGGAGTTAGTAAAATTCAAGCGTATTATCAGCTAGGTTTCAAAAACTATTTAAATTTAACCGCAGCCTACGAAGAACTACTAGAGGCCATAACCGATGTAAACCAAATTGAGGGATACAATACGATTCTCTGTATAAACAAGCCACGTTACAGTGAAACAGTGTCAGTACAGTTGCCGGTTTCAGTAGTTCATGTATCCATTAAAATTGCGCCGGCGTCGTCGCGGATTCCGGAAATTCTTCTTCATTATTGTGATGGAAATATATTTAATTCGAGCAGTTTCATAAACCTTTTTAACTCTGTTATTATGTCCTAGACAGACATTACAAAAACTAAAAAAGAATCATCACTTATTCACTCACTTGCAAGGTGAGCCTAAAATTATGTTACAGCACCTTCCAATTATGAACGATTCATTAGATTTAGGCAAGAAAATTAGCCTTTATGTTAAACAAGGGCACTAAGATGATATTAAAGAAAAAGTGGTTCTCGAGTAAACGGAACATATACACACAGACAAAAATTCATAAAATGGGAGTCTTGGCTATAATACTAATAGGTAGGTACCATTTCATAAAAACAATTATAAATATCCGATATTGACCGCTGTATTATAACTACACACTCCTTAAGGAAGGCATTTATTCTCCTCGACTTTTTCATGAATAAACCACAAATCATTAAAATCTACAAACAATTTGAAGCAAGCATACACAATACACAACAACGACACAGTACACAAAATCAATTTCTCTATGATTTGGATTGACGTGAGGCTGTTTCAGCGCCATCTATTCTCAAAATTGGAATATATTTATGGACGTGGCAACGATGCGCCACTAGCACCACCAATCGGTAGTTTTTAACACCGTGTTTGTTAGAAAATTCAGCAACGCCATCTAGATTTCGTTAGAATTTTGGACCTTTTTGGTGGCTACAAACTGATGTATGGGAGCTGTCGGTCTATACTTGTATTATTTAGTCTATGTATTATTTTGTCTATGATAGTAAGCAACAATACATTGCTTGATAAATTATTAAATACGCGGTAGGATAGCACTGTTGAAAAAAAAAGAGAAAACTGATGTGCATTTAAACGTGCGACAGAAAGAGAGGGCGTGAAGACATCAACGCAAAGCGCAAGTTCAATTGAAATATTTAAGGCGATACCGTAATTTGTGTTCATTCTAATCAAAATATTAAAGAATCTAAGAGGCCTCCTCGTAAAATAAAATGCATGTATTGTAAATAAGAGTCTAATGGACATTTTTAATTGAACATAATTGTATTTTTGCCAACCCCCTTAGGTAAAAAAAAAAACAAATGTGTGACTGACTAACTTTAGCATACTTTGCAAAATTTTTCCAAAATGGTGCAAAGATCAAGTTCGTTCTTACATACAAAAAAAGGTATTTTAAACGATTTTTTTAATTGAGAGTTTTATTTTGATTTCTTACCCTACTCTTGAAAAGTAATTTTTCTCACGAAATCAAGTCACACCTTGCGAGTATGGCTGCCCCGCGAGCTCTGCCGCCGCGCCGCGCCGCGCCGCTGTCCGTTTCATTTGCTCGGTGGTCCGTTTTGGGATTTTGCCGTCGGTTATGTCGGTATCCGAGGTACTTGGTAAGAATTTATCATCGTATTTTAAAACTTTGACGATATTTGTGTACAAGTTAACACTTGTAAATACTTAGTTTAGTGACAGACTTGGTGCCTTGAATAAAAACATTTTTAACATTTCATTTTCAGATACGAAAATAAATGAAGACAAGAAAAAGTATCATGTGAAAATGGGTTGTCAATTACAGAGATATTGAGTAAACTTTTAATACACATCGTCACGACATGTATCCCTGAGGGGGTGTCAGATCAGAGGTTTTCCTAAGTGTGAACTTGTGACATGTAAGTTCACATTTGTACACCCGCTTTTGGAGGATGGCTCTCCTACCATTACGTTGGGACGTTATAAGCGTCGGTGAAATGTGGGTGTACAAGTATGGACTTGCATTTCACAGTCCATACTTGAAGGGTACAGGGGAAGAACAGGGAGTGTCACATTTTTTAAACTTTGTGTTTTAATGTCAAAACATTGTTTTTGCATTTAAGTCCCGTTTTCAATCACAAAACACTGAAATACAATAAGGGATGGCAACCAAAAGTAATTTTTTTTGATTGGCCTGAATGTGAAACAACCGGGTAGACGATTTTTCATTGGCCTAAAAGTGAAATAAACGCAAATTGAATTTTATTTTTTAAGTTTGCGTTAAAATATCAGTGGAATACATCTTATATTCGGAATCTATTTATTCATCTATTTTTCTCGTTCTTTTCAGCAGCAGTGTGACAGTGAAAAGGTTCCGGACCTTTTTAATGAAAAAGAATTAGCAGAAAAATATTAAGAAGCCTTCAGGCAGACGTCTTGTGGTTGTGGCTATTAAAGAAATTAAGAGAATTTCCAGGCAAAATGCCTAGAATTAATACGAGAAGAGCAAACTGGATTTGAATCTATATTTAAATTTAAATGTGGGTTGTGTAATGTAATGACATTTTGAGAACCACAATGTAGTTGTAATAGAGGCAATCGAAAAAAATATGAAAAAACTGGTCAAGTGCGTGTCAGGCCACGCGCAGTGTTGGGTTCCGTGGTTGCCCGGTAAATTTTATAAGTTGGTCCACTAATACAGATCGCGCCAAACTTCTAGTCCCATACATTTAGAAGAACGGCCCATACATTGTCGTGTTTAGAGGGGACTAAAAGTTTGGCGTGACTTGTACTCGTAAACCTGTAAAGCCTACTTAGCTGTGATAGTTTTCCTTTCAAATTCATTAAAGGTCCTACAATAATAAGTGAAAATAATTCTAGGGTAGATCATGTATCGTTAACTGATCAAGTTCCAGAAGAGCAAAAAAAATTTTTGCTCAGATAATTTTTTCACTTCCCAGTACAAAGTGGTTCAATCAGCTGTCTAAATTTCTATGGAAAATTGAAAAAAAAAGTACGCGCAATTTTTTTTTTTCGGCTTATTGTGGTCTATTTGGGATACTGTATCATCTGTTAAATATTTTTCACTTTGAATTGTAGGACCTTATATAATACCACTTCTGTGAATTTTTTCACATATCCTTAAGCAACCGTTTAGCTGGCAGGGGGGGGGGACACTTGACTGTAACAAAAATTAGCACTTTAAGCTTAATATTTCGCCAACGGATCCCTAAATCGAAAAATGATTTTCACACACCTATAATGTTTTAAGCGACCTATCTAATGACCTATCACTATGGGATAGATGAGAAAAAAAAACAGCCCCAAATTACGTGTACCATTAAAAAAAAAATTCATGATTTTATTTTACCGTTTTGTTGGCGTGATACGTATACTCGTGGCAAATTACAGCTCTACAGTACTAATAGTCTCTGAGCTAAGTGGACAGACGGACGGACGGACAGACAGACATGGCGAAACTTTAAGAGATCCTTGTCGGACTACGGAACCCTAAAAAGGAGCCGGTTAAGAATATAAAAATCAACACTATTGAAGAAAGGGAGAATATGAACCGCCAATAAGAAACCACCAATAATGTTTTCAACAAAATGAAAGGGTCATTTTCGTGTAGAGTGATATTGTCCAATAAGGAAAAAAGAGGAAAAGTTTTGCATTTTTGTCAAAAAGGATGACATATTCGTTTTGATAATTGTTGACAAGAAATAGTATTACGGAAAAACGACTTTAAAAATAAATCTGTCCACAGGTGTGACTAACAAAACATGGTTAGTGACAAAATAATGCATAGACGTGACAAAGACCCTGTGACAGTTTTAAGTTTTAGTAGATAAAAAAGTATGGAAATCCTGAATATTTTCTTTAATTTTTTTAAACAAAAAATTACACTTCTTATAAGAGGCACTGAGAGCAAGAAAAGCCTACCATTTCCAGACACAATTAAAAATCATTTATATCTGGAAATGTTCGGCCTTTCTTGCTCTCAATGCCTCTGTCACTAGTTTATATTTTAGTTGATTTTTCAATTAATCCATTCCATTAAATTGATGCCAGGCATTAAATTTGTGTCTTAGAAATGGCGGCAGTATTTCCAACAACCTTACTATCAATTCTTTTTTTGTGTACTCTATTTATTGTTTTACTATTCTTTTAACAACCTTTTGTTTGCTTTTTATCAACCTGGTTTCATCCTTTACCATCCATTGCATATAGTTGATCTGCTCCGAATAGTCGAATGTAAGAATCTTCGATACTTTGTCGAAACACTTGCGCCATTTTCTAGTCATGCAATCTAATGAATGTGTACTGCACGTGATAGAACGTGCCAACTGATTAATGTTTTTCTCTTTTATGATTTGTAATTGCTTTAATTTGTCCATAGTCAAATTGGCATTTTCATGGCGCATACAAAGACACGTATCCCTAGCTGTTATTTTTGGTTGGACGATCCAGAAGGGACGAAATATTGTAAAAGTTGTGTAACTTATTGGTTTACTGGATTTCGATTGGGCAATGGATTTTGTGTATAGGTTATCTAAAGTAGCGCTCAGAAAACGTTTTTTTTTCAGAAAATTTCTAGTTATGGTGTCCTTTTGCCGGGACAAAGTTTACTATTCTCCCCCTTTACTAAGAAACGCTGAACATCAAGCTTCTTTTTATAGTATTGCTGTAACTTTACCGACGAAACTTTAACTACTGGAAGAGGCTGTGCTGAACTCTGTATGAATTTTCTTCTTTAAACGTTCTATATTGGTGTCGATTTGATGTAACACGACTTAACTTATTTGACAGGACTAAACTTAATTTAAGCATTTTAACTTTATTGCGTCAGTTGACAGTATATCCACCTTGTACCATTTTTGTCCATCCATATCCATTTTTGTACTTTTAATTATTTAAAAAATTACCTAGACTAATTTCATGCGGCGTACTTTAACTTTATTTTACGTGTTTGTTACAAGTTCATGCGAGCAGCTGACGCATCATCCCCCCTCCACGATGCAACTAACGATTTTTTTTCAGCTCAGTATGATGTCAACTATCTGTGAAAAAAGTTTAAGCCGGCGTACTTCTATTTTTTTTTACCACTTTCGTAACCTCGTAAGCTGACGCTTGCTTCTCTTATTAGTCATTCCAGATCTATTGAAAAAGATGGCAATCTATCAGCGTAAAATTACTACCTAAAATGCAACGCTACCGCCCGGGCCATAAATCTTCAATAGATTTTATCTTTTTTTTTCTTATATTCTTTTCTTGCATCTCTCCCTATATTTAGCCTTAAATTCTTCATATTTTTCACAGTTGGCTTTAATCAGAGCACACCTTCTACGTTCGGCATCTCTCTTCATTTTATTTATATCTTCAGCACTCAATTTTTTTGAGGAGCTATCTGTTGAATTTAACAAATAGATTGTAGACTTAAATTAAACTTAATTGATATTTGTGCAATTTATAACCAAACAAATATACTCAAATAATATTTATATTTTTCGTCAACGTCTATGATAACTTGCTTGAAAGTATGTTTGGTTGGACATCCGAGATATTTCGTATTTTTCCCGGAATGTACCATTATTTCTCAACATTCATGCCAAATTGTAGCATAATCGAACCAGCCATTCTTTAGTTGTCACGGGGAGATAGACAGATGGACACTGAAGCTCCACTATAAGGGCATCCGTTTTTTGATGGAACCCTAAAAATGCACACCTCTTCTGATCTGTAAGCTTACACCAAATAACCCCAAAACGTTAAGCTTGTAGAGTATAATCACAGTAAATATTCACATCCATGACCCAATATTTCCATAGGTGTGACTACCACGGACGTGTTTTTTTTTTTTCAATCTAATACTATCTGTGGTCAACATTTTATTTTTCAAAATTAGCAAAAACTGTTCATTATTGATCCGTGAAACTGATTACTTACCAAGCCTCCAGTATGATTTTCTCTGGATAAATAAATTTCACCTTATATTTCGATCAAGTACGGATGAACGTCTTGTATGGAACAATTTTAGTGTCGTTTTCTGTGGTTTGGTAGTTGGTCCCATAGTTACAGTTATGATGTTCATATAGACTATTACGCCCCGCAGTTTCTGACTTATATCTGGGGGCACGGTAGTGCCCCCGCCATGTCGAGCTAAAGGCGGCACGGCCGTACCATCCTTTTCTCGAAAGAGTTCAGGCCATTTTCGACCCCCTATTACTTCGTTGTGGATAAAACTAGAAGCCTGAATTTTCGGTAACCAAGCACGCATTGTATAAACACGTATATTTCAAATTTAATTCAATTTGAATCAGTAGTTTAAGAATTATTATTAGTCAAAGTTTCTCAATTTTGTCACTCACTCACTCACTCACTGACTGACTGACTGACCGATCATCAAAACTTTAAGGCACTTCTAACAGACATATAAGCTTCAAATTTGGAATGCAGTTAGTGTTTAGTGTATAAATTAGGGAACTACTAAAATATTTTGCAATTTCAGTCCAGTGCTCTAGATACACCAACAGCATAAATAACTTTGTAATCCCATATAAATATAGTAGCTGTTATAAGTAGAGGGTACCGGAAAGGAAAAAAGTAGGACTATCTACAAAAAGAAATGAGATGCCATCAAAAAAAAAAAACTTGTAAAAAAAACAAGTCTCGCAACTTAGTACTTCTACCGTAAAAAGTTGTGAGATCCATGTAAATCCAAGTTGGTTAATTTATTCAGTCACTACTTAAGGGACCTGCTGTCTTAAGTTACATAATTAGCTAACCAAACAACATCTAAAAGTGAACATATCAATATTAAAAATCTTTTATGTTTTAAATAAATAGATTGACTTGGCAATCGCACTAAATAATCTAATTTAATGTAATGTGTATTACTTGTGAGATCGTGTTTTTATGCGATGGCAAAGTCAATCTATTTATTTAAAACATAAAAGATTTCTAATATTGATACGGTCACTCTAGTATTTAACGAATAAACGGTGTTCTATCTGCAGTCTGTTTATCTTTGAACTTATCCATGCAGTTCTGCACGTAGGTGCTAGATGGCGTTGGGATCAGCAGAAGTGTCTGCGGACTCTGTTTCGTCAAGGTATCAGACATCTTAAAGTCTTAACAGTTTATTTTGAAGATTAAAAGCATACCAAAAACACTTACCTATGAAATGTAACTCCATCTTTTGTGTAACTTAAATTATAGTATTCTTTCCACACCATTTTATTGCACAAGTAAGCATATTTACTGTGGTATTTTGGATTTTTTCTACAGAAACCAACGACCTTAATGTATTCACTAGACAAGGCGTTCCGCACTGAAACATTGCGCTTTAAAGTTTGGATAAGTGACTGAACCTCGTTTAGTCGCTTGCAAGCGAGCGAGAGAAGTGGACGCTATTTAGGTAACGCCGCCAAAGCTGAAGGTACGAATATACGAATTATTTTGTTAAATAATACCGGTGAAAATTAACACAAGAACTAAAATAGTCAGTTTATATTTATTTTGGGTAAGTTACTGATTTGTTTCGTATTTATTTTCCAATAAAACAGTATTTTATCGTAAAAACGCTAGTAGCCATTTCGTATACCCGTCTCGCTTACTCATTACCAGAATCATATAAGAGCGAGTAGAATTGCCAGTTTCTCACAGATTAAAAGAAATATGTATTACAGATGTGACAAACTTACGGTGGGAATAAATATTGAAAATGCAGATAGAACTGCCCCTTTTTATGGTTTTGTACCGACGGAGTGCCAAACTGGATCCTGTTACTGAGCCTCCGCTGTCTGTCTGTCTATCTGTCTATCTGTCACAAGGGGTAAATAGAGTTTTTGCGCCGTGATAAGAAGCCAGTTGAAAATTTCAAATAATCGTACGTATAATCAACGTATCGTACGGCTTGTATCACGGCGAATAATAAAATTTAGACAGGAGACAGTACTGGAACTAGGAATAGTAAGGCAGTCGTATTTGGGCTCTATTTGCTAAAATTGTTAAACAATTATTTCTACATAACGTGGGCATATGCCATTATTTTATTATTATTATTATTTAAGATGTCAGATAGAAATCACTTCTTTTAAAAATGCCAAATTGCATTCTTCGATACTGCAAAACTACGATTCTAGGAAGACAAGAAAATCTGAGGGCGTAACGTTTCATAAGTAATAATTGACAGAGGAATGATAAAAATGTTGCCAATACAATGGGAGCAGCTAGAAAAAATCACTAACGGTTAAATTAGGAAACAATGATTTTTTTCTTAATAAAAAAATCATTAATGGTTAAATTAGGAAACAATGGATTATAAAGTTACATTTTTATGCATAAGATTTGTTTCTAATATTCTACCTGCTCCTATAGTTTTGGCCATATTTTTATCATTCCTCTGTGAATTTGAGATTTTTGTACCTCATTCGAAAGCTAGTAAAATGCAGATATTTTCAAGCTATTACGCGCGCAACCTAGCTTTTTTGGGTAAATCTTTTGTAATTTTTAAGAATTTTCAATTGTTTAGGAGCACGGTGTCAAGGTTTACGTCAAAAATGTGCATTTTAGGGCTATTTTTTATTGATTGGGATGTTATCAAAGCGCAAAAAATGTAAAATAATGGCAGGTTTTTTATAAATATATTTTTTTAAAGTTTACTTTAGAAAAAAAACTTAAATTCAAAATATCCCAGAAATGGTTCACTTTTGCATAAGGCATTATATGGTCGAATCAACTGCAATAGCTCTCTTCAACAACCCCTTTAACGGATTGCATCTAATTACCAGGCACCCTGTATACGTGTATGGGCATATTTTTTCAACTTTATTTTAATAAATGGTTCATGAAAGACTATAAATGTTTAATTTATTTTACCTAAATAATTTCCATCTTTTTAAAGTTTTGTTTTACTTCAAATAAACAGACCTTTCGTTTTCGAGCCTAAATGGGTGGTTTACTCTCAGAGACAAAACGGAATTAGGTAAAGCTTGTTTCGTAGCGCATCTGCGCGGGCGCCCGCATATTCACCTATTCATCCCTTTTTACGTAATTTCCCCGGCTGCGTTCAGTTTCATCGTCTTACATTGAGAGTAGAGGTAGAAGTTGAGAGTAGGATAGCAAATACAAATTCTGCTCGTGCAAAAGAAATGTCAAGATAAGTGGGCGAGATCCGACGATTAAGCGGAACAAACCCCTAACTGTGACATAAATTTAACAGGGAACTGCGAGTCTATAAAGGTCGTTGACAGAAACACGCTATGTTTTCAGACACCCAAACTCTGACTAGCACCAATCGCTTCGCTTCAAGCGTCTATCCGCTTTGGGAAGCGCATGTTTGGCGAGTAATTTCCTCTGCATGCGTTCTCCATTTGCTCCATGAATAGGTACTATCGGGAAAACACATATTCTGCACATTATATGTAGCAAAAATTATTTGGGCTTTTTAAACAATATCTCCATGAACTACTCATGTCACAAAAACTTCAGATTTTACTCTGCACACAGTGAAATACGCACGTTATCAACGAATAAATGCGCATAAATTATGAAAATCAAAAAGAAAAAAATTTCGGGGGTAGATTTGAAAAAGACATGATGTAAGTGAACATTACCATTACCAACCACAAAATTCACGGCAACAAATAAAAAGTTTAAACTTAGTGTAATATTTTTGACATATTTTTGAACTGATGCCGCGCCCAGTAGGGCCCAAAATATATCTTGAATTTTTTTGTGTTTTATAAATAATATACATATATGTAAAATTAGTTTTATATTATACCTTAATATGTCATTTATATTTTCCATTCACCTAATGACGACCCCACACCCGCGTTCATAAATTAGGGGTCTCGACACGGGTTCTAATGCCATCTCTGGAAAAACTGACTTTATTATAGGTAATAGATAATATGAAACGGGTTGAATAAGATACATTTTTTCTCGTGACATAATTCCTGCAGTCTTATATTTTTTATGTCTTTACTTAAGTAGGTATAAAAAATTGTATATGAAATGTTTTTCTTGAAAAAAGGAATGCTTGCTAAGTTTCTTGCCCTTCTTCTTAGCAATACTAATCTAATGGTGCGGATGGTTAGGCATTATTTTTATTTATGGTTTATTTAGTTCATTTTTCAACACATTGTTCATTGCATGTAAAAGCAAAAAGCAAAGGCAAGACTCCTTTAAGGGTGTGTTAGTATGATCGGTAAAGATATTATTTTAAATACTGTGATCAATAAATAAAGTACCAGTACCTCATAATAAGACGATTTTCTTTACTCAAAATACACTAATCGCGTGGACACCCTCACGGTTGCTGGCCACTCGGTTAAGGGGTGCGGGTTGCGGGGTGCAATTAAGTGTACGGAGAGGCCGGTGAGCTGCGTAGCCATAGCTTAGAAAAATGATGGAATTTTTGGTGAAAATTCAATATTTTAAATAATTATTTCATACCCTAAAGGGATTCTTGACTCTGCATTTACAGCCTGTATAATATTTTATTCCTATTTTTATATACTGTATGCAGGTGTTTTACTTTATTACATTTTAGTAGCCCAACCTTCATATTTTTTGTATGTATTTCCCGTATTTATTTATCAACTTATTTGTTAATTGCATTATGTATATATAATATTTTTATTCCTCTATTTTATGCAGGTGTATATTTTATTTCTCGTATTATTATATATTTTTTTATATTCTAAAGATATATATTGTTCAAATTAACTTTGACTTGTAGAAAGTATATACTTTATGTATCTATTTTGCAAAATAAATATTTTGATTTGATTTGATTTGATTCTGTCGCACGCTTTGAAAATTGTATACGCTATCCTGCTGTCAGTGTTGGAACCTGACGAAAGTGTTAATTAATAGACGGGGGTCTAAGGAGTCGAAATATAGCGCATTTTACTGACTGTTTCTTTGCTTTTACTAATAAAAAACAAAATTTAGTATAAATTTAAAGCCAATATCTGTATTTATTTTAAATATTTATTCATTAACTTATTATAATAATTGTCTGATACAAAGCTATCGGTGGCATAAAACTCAACAATTATACAATTTCATGTTAATAAGCACCGTAGTGAAATAATTTGTGAACTTGAAGCATTTTTAATTCGATATAAAGTTTTACATTTTCTACTTCTTACAGCTAATATCTTAATAAAGCTTTTCCACACCGCTGTGCAGCTACAATGTTAAAAAGAGTCCTACTTAATTTGTCAAAATTCATCAAGCGTTGTTAACTTAGAGTAATGTATATAGAAAGAAAGAAAGAAAAAGCAATTTATTTCAGCCACCATACATGGTGATAATACACAAATCTTAGACAATTATAAAACAGAAACATAAAACTTAAATAATTTTACAAACAGATACAAAGAGGTAGGTACTTAGATTAAAATACATAGGTAACACTAAAAGTTTCCGGAACTGGCCACTTACATAAACAATATTTAAAAAATTATTGCAACATTTGAAAATAGAACTCTTTGGCTGTAGAATGCAGTTTGTTTCATCTGACTGTCTTTTGTTTTTACCTTGTGGCGCCATTTAAAAAATTGTGTCTCTGCATCAACATGGATTTAACTCGGGAAAATTTTCGTAGTATGATTTTCTACGATTTTAAGTGTAATTTGACAGCTCAACAGAGCATCGCTCGGCTTGAAACAGCTTTTGGCAATGAAGCGCCATGCAAGACGACTGTTTATAGCTGGTTTGCAGAATTCAAGCGTGGTCGTATCAATCTCAGTGACGAATCTCGCGATGGTCGGCCGTCCACCGCTGTGACCAACAAAAACATCGATGCTGTGCGCCGTATGATTGAAACAGACAGGCATGTGACCTACCATGAAATTCGCGCATCCTTAGAAATAGGAATGAGTCAAATACAATCAATCCTACACAAACATTTGGGTGTGAGAAAGCTGTGCTCGCGGTGGATCCCACACAACTTGACCGAGGCTCAAAAAACGGACCGCGTCACTTGGTGCAGTGCCATGCTTACCAGATTCAACGAAGGTGCGTCAAATTTGGTGTGGGACATAGTAACAGGTGACGAAACATGGATTTATTGCTACGATCCCAAAACAAAGCAGCAATCGAGCGTATGGGTCTTTCAAGATGAGCCGAAACCAACCAAAGTGGCGCGCGTGAAAAGTGCATCTAAGCGGATGATTGCTTCTTTTTTTAATAAAACTGGACACGTGGCTACTGTTGCTTTAGAGAATCGTCGTACCGTGTATAGTGACTGGTACACGACCATTTGTTTGCCGGAAGTTATTGACGAACTCCGTAAAAATAACCGTAAACGCCGTATCATCCTGCACCACGACAATGCTAGTTCTCACACGGCCAGACAGACAAACGACTTTTTGAAGACGAAAAATGTAGAACTCATGAGTCATCCTGCATACAGTCCCGACCTGGCACCTTGTGACTTTTTTCTGTTCCCAAAAATTAAGAACCAATTACGCGGTCAACGATTTTCATCACCAGAAGAGGCTGTCGAGGAGTATGAAAAACACGTTTCAGAGGTCACCACAGGGGAGTGGCACAAAAGTTTTCAAAACTGGTTTGATCGAATGAAAAAGTGCATAGACGCCAGGGGAGATTATTTTGAAAAACAATAAATTAATTTTGTACCTTTAATAGTATTTTTTCATATTCATTCCGGAAACTTATAGTGCGTCCCACGTATTAAATTAAAACTATGATTAAAAATTATTTGGTGGCAAGAAAAGTATCACCCTACGGTTGTTAACGAACAAGAATACATTCCTATGGAGAAAATTTTACTTAGCTAATACCATTTTAAAATGGATACCTACATATAGTGTACAAAAATCTGCATAATTTAAGTTGAAAAATTGTTTAAAAAGCCATAAGAATTAAATTAAACATGATACAAAATTTACAAGGCTTCATAAAATATATATCGACTACTAATACAGCGCATATTATACGTACAATGCTTTATTACAAATGTACTAGATCTTTAAGGTTTTAATATAATGTATTCTATGCTCTATTCTATTCTACGCTAGTGTGTTACTTGGGCGTTGTCTTCAAGAAAGCATAAAATGAGTATGAAGATCGAAGAATCTGAAACATTTTATGCATTAAATAGAAGATAATTCTGTTATTAATTTTCAAAACATGTTTATAATATGTAAGAATGCTGCCCAAACAGACAAGTAAATTGCTCAGCTCCATAAAGGAACATGCAAATATAAGAATCCTCAAAATTTTCAAGAGAAATCTTCCAGGTTATAACGAAAACCGAGTAAACATCCAGGAAATTAATAGTAAATCCATATTTAGACTTATATTAAGACTGCTTGCTTAGCTCCTATTTGTAACAGTGCAGTGTAATGATAAATATTGTTGTTTGTCACATAGAAAATAGAATAGGTACAGTAAAACCAACTTATCTGTAGAATTAAAATAGCGGAACTAGCACATCTGATTGGATAATATTGAATATTATGACAAGCCCGGAATAAGCTAGTTCATTCTACAAATAAGTTGGTACTACTGTACCAGCTCGGTATTGGGGGGCGCAATTTACGACCGGCTGTCATCTAGAAAGCTATAGAGAAGAGACTAAAGTCAAGGGTAGTCTATATAAGTTCTACAAACTTACATAGAGACGTTGATTTTTTAAATAAATAGGAAAAAAATATAAGGTCTTACAATAATAAGTGAAAATAATTCTAGGGTAGATCATGTATCGTTAACTGATCACTAGGGATAGGATATTCGGATCGATATATACCTAAAGTTGAAAAAAGACCAGAAAAAGTTTGCAACTATGGAGTCAGCTTCTTAAAATATTATTTATTTATTACGTCTTAAGCAATGCCGTAATTACAGAAATTACGGAATTGCTTAAAACGTTACGATGATGTACCCAATACTTAACAGATATTACCGTAAATGTTTGTATATTTTTCAGACATTGTATACAATTCATAGGAAATTTTAAAATATAAAGCAGAATATAATATAAGCAAAATATAAGTCAAACTGAGTAGAATAGAGTTCAGAGTAGAGTTCTACTCTGATCGACATAAATCTACTTGTCATTTTAAAAATTGTTTTCATGCTTTTTCTACTAAATTTACACCTGATTCTACAGTAATAATACGAAAAATTAATAAGCTTCCATACTAAAATATTTACAAAATGCCAATTTTAAACGTGTCAGAACAGACCTGTCGACTGGATGCAAAAACTTTTCAATGTCAAAATAACGGCCAAGCGGATGTTTAGGCGGTAAAAATGGACCATAATTGAAATGATATACTCAAAAAAGGGATGGCAACAGTTTATTATTTCAGTTTTTCGCTCTAAAAGCAAGCAGGTAGAAACAACCGGTTACCGGTTGCCAGCAGTTGTGCGTATCGTTTGTTATGAGATATAGTATCCCTGCTGATTGATCACATTCCAAAAGGAAAAAAAAATGTTAAAATAATTTTCTCACTTCCTAGTACAAAGTGGTTATTCAGCTGACTAAATTTCTATGGAAAGGTAAAAAAAAAGTTTGCGCAAAATTTTTTGTTTTCGGTGGAATGTGGTCTATTAGGGCTACTCTAGCATCTGTTAAATTTTTTTCACTTTGAATTGTAGGACCTTATTTATATACTGGGTGTTAAGATGATAACCCTTTTCCTTAAAACGGGCTGTTTCACCCATCAATATGAACAAGTTTTACTATTGGGCCAACCCTGAAATCGCGAAAACAAAATCAGCTGTCCCACAGAATCAATTCGAACTAAATGTATGAAACAGCTGATTTTTTTTTCGCGGTTTCAAGTTTGGTACTTATACCCAGTAAAAGTTATTCGTTTCAATGGGTAGAACATCCTGTTTTAAGGGAAAAGGTTATCATCTTAATAACCACTATAATTATTAATTATTAATAATATTAGTAAACAAACCCCAATAATTTTAGAGGTTATTAAGAAACGTTAGTAGAACACATTTTAATTGTAAAGACAAATAAAATTAGAAGTCAAAATATTAAAAAAAAATCTTAGCCATTCCCATACGGAACAAGTTTAAAATAGTCAAAAATAATGGGATCAATTAAAAAATAACTTTCCGCGATCTAATTATCTTATTTCATCAGGGGACCATGATTTTTTGGATTTTACGAAAATCTTCAAGTGGCTCTACTTCTAAAATAAATTATGAAGATAATTTTAAATGGTTTTCATAAAACAAGTTTTTAATCTTCTGCAAAATATTAAATTATTGGGGTTAGGTTAAAGGTCATCCTGTATAATAAAAAAAGAAGAAACCCGTGTAATCAAGCCTGTTTTGTATATGCTCTCACTCAGTGTTGATGTGACGAGAATCTATGCGGCTACATGCCACACTCGAAAACCGCTCTGTCGACCTTTTGGGGATATACGTATAGGTATGTCATGTCACGAGGATATGTTCTTCTTAGGGTTCCGTACTCGAGGGCTACACAGAGCCCTATTAATGTCGCTCTGTTGTCTGTCTGTCCGTCCGTATGTCACGGGTCTCTAGCTTGCAGACGGAATGAGCTACAAATCTGATTTTTGTTATGTATATAAAATGCTGACCCAAAACCGAATATTAAATTAAAAATAAAATAAAATAATTTTCAGGGGTCTCCTCTGATAAAAGAAAAGAGAGTTTTTCCCACCCTGGTGACGTGGGGTGTCTTTGTCTAGAACTCAAATCAAATCAAATCAAATCAAAATATTTATTTTTGCAAAATAGATACATTAAGTATACTTTCTACAAGTCAAAGTTAATTTACACAATATAATATGTCTTTAGAATATAAAAAAAATATATAATAATACGGGAAATAAAATATACACCTGCATTAATAAATGATAGTCGTAAGTTTTTAAATAAATAAATAAATAAAAAATAAATAAAATTGGGGAATCTAGGAATAAAAATATTATATATACATAATACAATGAAGAAATAATAAAAACGGGAAATACATACAAAAAATATTAAGGGTGGGCTACTAAAATGTAATAAAGTTATACACTTGCATAAAATATAGAAATATAGGAATAGAAATATTGTATATACATAATGCCTAACCATCCGCACCATTCGATTAGTATTGCTAAGAAGAAGGGCAAGAAACTTAGCAAACATTCCTTTTTTCAAAATAATACATATGATACAAAATCATATACATACCTACTCAAGTAAAGGCATAAAAAAATATAAGACTGCGGGAATTAGTCACGAGAAAAAAAAATATATCTTAGTCAACCCGTCTCATATTGTCCATTACCTTTAACAAAGTAAGTTTACATATTAATTAATTTTAAGCCTTTAGAGGAATCGTACAGTATTAAAATATGCTAATTATTAATTACAATATTGAATAAGATTATTATTATTTATTACACCATGCTTCATTATCATCCAAATAATCATTAATTTTATAATAAGCTTTCTTAAGTAGTCCCTGCTTAATATATACTTTAAACTTATTTTCAGGCAAACTAAGGACCTCCTCTGGAAGCTTATTGTAAAATCTTATACCATGTCCTACAAAAGAGGTACCTACTTTGGCAAGTCTTAATTTTGGAAAAGCTAGTTTATGTTTGTTTCTGGTTTCAACAGAGTGGTGCACACCAAGCCTCGGGAAATTATCAATTTTTTTTCTGACATATCTAATAACTTGATAAATAAATTCACATGGGACCGTAAATATATTAATTTCTTTAAACTTTTCTCTTAATGAATCTCGGTACTTCATGTTATAAATAGACCGAATTGCTCTCTTTTGCAAGACAAAGACTGCTTCTATATCCGCGGCTCTACCCCACAACATTATGCCATATGACATAATGCTGTGAAAATAACTGAAATATACTAATCTAGCAGTATCTTCATCAGTAATCTGCCTTATGCGTCTAACAGCGTATGCGGCTGAACTAAGTCTACCACAGAGAGCTTCTATGTGGGGACCCCACTGAAGACGAGAGTCTATAGTAATACCTAAAAACTTAGTTTCGTTAACTAACTCCAGCTTGGACCCCTGCAAAAATAAACTGACATCTACTTGAATTACATTTGGTAAAGTAAACTTTATACATTTCGTCTTTTTTGCATTTAGAACTAAATTATTTGCAGTGAACCAATCAAGAATCAGAGAGAGGGTTGAATTCGCGTCATCAAGTATATCGTTATGTCGATTCACTTTAAAAATAAGTGACGTGTCATCTGCGAATAGAACTATCTCAGATAAGTCTCTAACTAAGTAAGGAAGGTCATTTATGTATATTAAAAACAATAGGGGCCCCAATATGGACCCCTGCGGAACACCCATTTTGACTAATGCTCCAGATGACTTTACTCCATTAATGTCTACCTTTTGAAACCGGTCACTAAGGTATGACTTAAATAACGCCAAAGATTTACCCTTAACTCCATAGTGATCTAATTTACATAAAAGTGTTTCATGATTAACGCAATCAAAAGCTTTTGAGAGGTCACAAAATACACCGAACGCATCCTGCTTTGCTTCCCAAGCGTCAAATATGTGCTTGACTAAAGCAACTCCTGCATCAGTGGTTGACCTCCCTTTAGTGAATCCATATTGTTCACTGTGAAACAACTTATTTAAGTTAAAATGAGATAACAATTGATTAAAAACAATTTTTTCGAAAATCTTACTAAATACTGGTAAAACTGAGACCGGTCTATAGTTGGAAGGGTCTTCATTGTCGCCTGATTTAAAAAGAGGGATCAATTTACTCAACTTCATTAAATCAGGAAAGACACCATCATCTACACATTTATTAAAGATTAAAGCTAAATATGGAGCTATTAAATCAATGATACAGCTTACAACTTTAACAGATAGGCCCTATAAGTCCTCGGTTTTTTTAAAGTTAAGAGATTTAAATGCTTTAATGACAGTTTGTGAATTAATATGCTTTAACGCAAATACAGAATGGCACTGAGGCACGTGATCACTCAAAAGATCCTGTGCAAGTCTTGGACTTGAATTTAAGCCTTTAGTTGTCAAGGAAGGAATGTCAGTAAAGAATTGTTCAAAGGCCTTCGCAACTTCTTTATCTCCTGTAAAAACTTCATTGTTAATGTTCAATTTTAGTTCATTATTTAGACTCATTGTGTAGAATATAAGTATAAAATACTTGCGATTGTCGGTACTTGTGAAACATTGTAATTTTTGGATGGCACTGGTATCCCTGACAAACCAAGGTTCTGCTAACATACCCACATAATTTCATCATTACAAAAAAAAACAAATTTTATTTACAGCACGTAGGTTAGGTCTTAAAATATTAAAATGAGTTGTTAAGCCCTTGAAAATGAATTAAATTTCGAAACCGGTTGGGTTAAAAGTACCTATAGTTATAGTAAATTTTGTGTAAACAGTGTACAAGTAGAATATAAATCATTTTTTATTTTTTTAAATCTCTAATATTAAAAAAAATGGGGGCCATAAAAGTTGTCAATTTTAGACAATTTTTATTACGGTGTCTGTCTATCCTAAAAATTAAACTAGTTAAGAATTTGGAATTTTCGATATAATATTAATATGTAGTATGTGCCATACACTGTATTTAAATAACATATACTGGAAACGCCGACTTTTAATACAGGTTTAGGGTTACGTACGCAAATACACGACCAACTTAATTTTGCAGTTTTGATGCAAACATTTTTTACGTTTTCATAGAATGACAAGTTTGTTATTTTTATTTAAGTCATTAACTTAATCTATTAACTTAATGGACTGGTACGGAACCCCCAGGGCACGAGGCTTACTCGTACTTGATCGGGTTTTTTAATTTATACATTATAGATACCATAGCATTATCGAGGCGTCAGTAAAAAGGCGCTTAAATGATAGCACCGGTCAAATAATTCGGTACTATTTGTGCACGGAACCCTAATTTTTATGATTTGTTCTTTTTCTTTGAAACAAATAACCTTAAAAACTATTGATTTTCATATTTTTTAATTTTTATTATTTGTCGTGCGTGGTAGAGGCCGTAGTAACAAGTATTCTCAAAAAAAAAACTTATTATTATGGCTGAAGCTGTAGACCCCTGTGACGGGCGGACGAACAGACAGACAGACAGCGGAGGCTTAGTAATAGGGTCCCGTTTGGCACCCTTCGGGTACGGAACCCTAAATACCGGTCAGTGGGTCTCGCATCATGAAGGTTCCGTAAAGCGAACGAAATTATTCGCCTGTTCCGTAGCATTCTAACAATCAATTTGGTCTACTAACCAGAATAAGATTTTAACAAAAGCTACAAACTTAATTACGCTTTTCATAATTAAATTGAATTAAATGCTAGTTTTGTCGTTGAGGAGGGCTACACATGCTGGAGACCTTGAAAGTCGAAATTAGTGGCTAGTTTTAATCAGATGTTATAAAGTTAAAAAAAATATAGTCTACAGAGTATCTGGAATGATGTGCTTTGATTAGAATTTTAAATTTTCATCAATATCTTTAACTAAATACTAAACCATAATAATTATTTAGGTATATTTTAGCGCGTTCGCAACTTGATTCTCCTTTGAGCGACGGAGATATCAATACGGGAAGAGTCGTGTGAGTGAGTGAGACGCACGAGCACGGGGTCACCAGCAGTAATTGTCGCCTTAAATACAGTATACTTATTATATAGTACGTATACCTAAATAATGTACGAGAATTTAAAATTCCAAAGTAGTCTATTTTTTGAGATAGACACCGTAACAAAAATGGTTTTAGACCCATAACATTGACGGCTCCCCATTTGTTTATTTTACATACATACATACATACATACAGACGTATACTCACAACCTATATTTTAGAAAGTAAAAAAGAATGAAAAATATATTTCTACTTTACTGAATGAGCTATAGAGGTGAGAAAAAGAAATCTTCAGTTTTTACATGTGACAAATTAAAAAATCTTGAATTTTTTGTTCAATATTCAGTTTTGTTTGATGCTAAATTTTACACAAAATATCCAAAATTCAGATATGTAACTCATTCGGTTTTAGAGAAAGGAAACCGTGACAACAGAGTGACATAATTATAGGGCTCCTTTTCCCCTTGGGTACACATAACTTACCGATAGAAACGTGCTAGCAGAAACTGGTATTATGCCACCAGCTAATGGAGTTATAGGCTTTTTGATTCTTTCCATAAGCATGATTAGGATTTTGCGATGCTCCAATGGAGTCTCGAGCCAATCCATAGCATATGCCGCGTCCATTAGTTTTTCGCTCTAAACAATAAAAAAATGTAAACAAATTATAACATTTTGTTGCTATTAAAATAGTGACTCATAGTCTTTTTATGTATTAATGAAACCAATATTCTACTGATCATATCGAAAAACATTCCGGAATAAAAAAACGGCGCATTTGACCAGTATTACAATTTACACCCGGTATATAGGGTCGAGAATTTCGAGGAAAATTTAGTATTCTTGAATGCAGTCTTTTAGAGTTTCTTATTCCAAACAATTTAGGTGGTACGATAATACAAGACTTGAGATTTATTATTACGACCAAAAACAACTCTCAGCAATCGACGTAGTAAATGTTTATCTTACTCACAAACCCCCAAAGTTATATGGGGGAGAGTTAAAGGAGAGGGCAGCTCTCAAACAGCCACAATCAGGTGGCCCACCATGCCTGGGACGGATTGATGGCGGTATATCTGTGATGACCTTGTCGTAGAATTGATAATTTCACGACCTAATCGACAGTACCATGAAGTAAGTATGAAATAAGAAATTTTCGGTAGCTTCCAACAAACAATTAAAAATTGGTGCGACGACGAGCGAAGGCAGGAGGAGCGTTTCAGGTTTAGTTGTTTGTGATCATAGATTCTGCAGCCAAGCGAAGCAGAGCGGGACTAGTTAACCCCTGTTCTTTTTCTTTTTTTTATATTTGAGCAGATCATGAAATGGTCAATTATACAGTATAGACACGATATATCCATCCCCATTTGCCAGCCTTTAAATAAAAGACTGTGACGGGCAGTGGCGTCACTGGTGCGATGGTTTTGGCACCGCGCTTATCGACCCGCGTGGCCAGCGTGTGCAAGTATGGGTATTTCTTCCAGGAGAACGCCATGTGGCGAAACCTTGGAAAGGCCTGTGTCCAACAGTGGACGAACCAGGCACAGATGGACGGATGGGATATATACAATAATTTGGCCAAGTGCGAGTCACACAGAGGGTTCCGTACCACCACACAATACGGAACCCTAAAAACATGGTAAATAACAACAATATATCTATCGTAACAACATCAAGGTGGCACAAAGGAAGCTGTTAAAATGGTAGCGCATGACAAACAACTCGGATCCCGCTGAGTACGGAACCCAAATTTTTATTATTAGTTGTTTTATGTACAGTATGTACAATAAATTTAACCAAATGTGAAACTATTGTATGTTAAACCATCTCTAAGATAAGATAGAGCTAGAACAAACAACGTTAAAAATGATAATTTTTAGAGGTTTCTTGTATGGGGACCCCCTTAAATATTAAAAATATATATACCTATATATATTGTAAGACTATTGGTAAATAACAAGAATATAAATGTCAAAGCAACATCAAGGCACTAAAACGCTAGTGCTGACAACGCCTTTGAGTAAGAAACTCTAATTTTTAAAATGTTTTGTTTTATTTTAGTGTGTTCAACAATTTGACCAAGAAACATGCATTTTTTACCGTCTATATTACAGCACTAAAACAAATGATGTAAAAAAAATGCAACTTATTCGAAGTTCTAAGGTTCCATAGTCACCCTACCTTAAAGTTTCGCCATGTCCGTCTGTCTGTCTCTTTGTTTATCTTTCTGTCTGTCCACGGCTTAGCTCAGAGACTATTATTACAAGAAAATTGAAATTTGTCATGAGTATACATAATCACAACAGAATGGTAAAATAAAATCATAAAAAAAAAATATCCCAATAAAAACATCCCATACACGTAATATTTTTTCCTCATCTATCCCATAGTGTGGGGTATCCTTTATGTGTGAAATTCATTTTTCGATTTAGGGATTATGCTAATTTTTGTTAGAGTCAAGTGTCTCCCCGCTGATTTATGTATCCGTGAAAAAATTCACAGAAGTAGTATAAAATTATGAAGTTAAAAGGAAAACTAAGCTAAGTAGGCTTTACAGGTTTACGAGTACAGGTCGCGACAAACTTTTAGTCCCCTCTAAGCACGAAAATGTAAGGGCCGTTCTTCTAAATGTATGGGACTCGAAGTTTGGCGCGATCTGTATTAGTAGACCAACTTACAAAATGTACCGGGCAATTACGGAACCATACAATGCGCGTGGCCCGTTTTTTTTAAATATGACAAAAGTAACAAAACATATGTTTTTTTATTTCGAACATAGAAAAGTTTCCTTTGATATAGCTAGGGGGTTTATTTCAAGCTGTTTAAGTACAGCAAGAGTCCTCGTAATAAGGTAGCACCAACGACCTATGCACAACTAAAATGAATGAAATTTATGTACACATAAACTTCTGCCATTTTAAGATTAAGCTACCCAGGATTGATTGCACGTATCAAGCAATACAATATATAAAGTCTTTTTAATTTATTTAGCTTTACTTTACCTCCAAAACCCTTGCTTAAAGGCGAAACCAGTTGGGTCTAGGTAGTGGGATAAATTATAATTTTGTAAACAAGTACAAGCGTTTCATTTCAACAAAGACTTATAAAGTACCATTTAAATTATAAATTTATTAGATATATTATATTACAGTAATTATCGGCCCGTTTTGTGGCTTCTATGGTAAAGACTTATGCCTAGATTACGTTTAATAGAGTACCTACCCTATTAAACTTAGGATTAGCAACTAAGGATTTGGTCTAATACTCTAGTAATTTAGTTATGTGTTTGATTACTATTACTCGTATATTTGATACGTTCTAAATGGTACTAATTTATACTTATATCAATTAAAGTAACTCAATACCAATTAATATTACCTAATTCATTGCGTTACAGAAAGGCAGAAGAAAAGTAAATCAGGATGTGAGAAGCTCTGAACCGGGAAGATACCAAATGAACAAAATTAAATATTAAAATAAAATCATATTTTGTGAAAAACTCGAGGAATACTTTAAATAATCAATAACATAAAAATTTACCCACTTAACATCATAGAGAGAGCCTCGTAAGTGAAACAGCTGTTCCGGGGCAGCGTTCTAAAATAGACCTTCCTCCCACGAGATAAAGTCTACACTTGAATATCTTTTTCTCTGAAGGTTTTTTTTTCAAAGAGTTATTCAGTATGGTCAGTAGAGTATGTGGTTTTATATAAAGGCTGCACTATATTTAGACCCGTATAATACAGTCGATTAGAAACATAAACTTTGGTGATTAGTTCCCGATAATTACAGTTTTGGAGATCATGTAACCCGAGTATTTAAACAGTAAAGGTAAAATAAAACTGTCTTACCTCATATGAAAGTTCGTTACCAAAGTAACAATAAAGGAACAACTCCAAAAGAATACAGCTCATATAGGAAATCATTGAGAAAAAATCCACTGATGCTGGATCCATCTGGAATGTTGAAATACATCAATAAAAGGGAACTGCAAGTGACAACTGAACTGTGAACTCTCGTGTATATCTCGCGCCAAACTTAAACAAGAATAGAGAAAAATAGATAACAGAGACAAATGGAAGAGAGAAAAAGAGACAAAGTGGATGAAATTTTATTTTATTTTATTGTAAATCACATTAACTTAAAAAAAAGTTATTGGTGCCTGTCCTAGCTGCAGGAGTCGAACGCAGACCCTTTATTGAGTAAAGGATATATGACTATAGTTAGACTAGCTGCTGAGCTGTCGGTCGAACAACATCAGTTGCTGCGGAGCGGCTGGGCGAGCAACACATCAGTTGCTGCCGAGAAGCCGAGCTAGCAACACATCCCGAGGATGCCTCGTTCAGAGGCGAAACATGTGTCGATAAGTTTTCTTGCTTGTTATTTAAGATTGCTTTGCTTGTATTGCTTGCTTGCTGCATGTTTTTATGCGGGCGGTGCACGAGTCTGCATTTTGAATAGCACGACAAGAATTGTTTAGCGGAATATTGCAAATTACATTCATATATCCTTTACTTAGTGATGGACTTCCGCAAGGTAACGCCTATTTCAATTAACCTTTATTGAGTGTCAGGCGTTCTACCGCTAGCTGATTATATTAATTTCAATGTAAAATATAACAATTCTACCTAAACAGAGAATGCAGGGAAGGGTTCAAGGTTTACATTAATATTAGGTGATTACATATGAAATTAGCGTTTTGTACGGGAGGAGTATAAAGTCATTTTTTTTTGTAAAATATATTTAATTAATCAAAGTAGGTATGTTATCTATGCACTTTTGCCATCTCTTATGTAGTTCATTGATCCCTTTACTAAAAAAACCATGGAGGCGAGAATCAATAAACTCTTTGAAAGTGGTTTGGACTGCCGTATCGGAGTTGAATTTTTTTCCTTGTAAGAAGTTGTCCAAATTGCGCAAAAAATGGTAATCTGTTGGAGCAAGGTCCGGGGAATACGGTGGATGTCGCAGACATTCCAATTGTAGCTTATCTAACTTAGTGGTTGTTTGTTGTGCAGCGTGGTGGTCTTGCGTTGTCGTGAAGCAGCTGTGGCCTAGAGCGATTGACCAATCTCGGTTGTTTAGCAGCTAGTTCTTCCTTCATGGTTTGCAGTTGCTGACAATAGATACCTGCCGTAATCGTTTGGCCAGATTTTAGAAAGCTGTAGTGAACGACACCGGCGCTAGTCCACCAAACACTCACAAGTAACTTTTTCTGAGTCAATTTTCGTTCAGGGCAGGATTTGGCTAGGTCTCCAGGGTCCATTGCGATGAGCGCTTCCGATTATCGTACAGTATCTACTTTTGATTACAAGTAATGATTCGATTTAAAATCCCTTCATTATTGTGTCGGTTGAGCAAGGGACACAGCAGTCGACGCGTGTTTGCATGTTTGATACACTCAATTCATGAGGTACCCATCGTTAAAGTTTTTTACTTTCCCGATTTGCTTCAAGTGGATTAATACAGTTTTATCATTTACCCCGAAGCCTGCAGCTGTCTCTGAAGTGCTTTGTGATGGATCCGCTTCAACAATAGCCTTTAATTCTTCATTTTCCACTTTGGTCTCCGGCCGTCCACGGTGTTGGTTCTAAATGTCGAAATTTCCAGAACGAAGACGTTGACACCAAAAACGTACCGTGCTTTCTTTTGCGACACCAGCGCCGTACACATCATTAATCCTTCGAGCTGTTTCTGCAGCACTGGTGCCACGGTAGAACTCGTACTCTTAAATATACGGATATTTCATGTTTTCGATTGTGCGGTAATAAGCGACGCTAAAGAAAAACATTATGAGGAAAAAACAAATGAATGACTGTTTTCAAAACTCAAATGCACCAGCTAAATGAATTTATAAATTTGAATTTGGAATTCTTAACCAAAGAGGAGATATTTCAGATCAAAGTGGTCAGTACGACAAAACGCTAATTTCATATGTAAGCACCTAATTCTATAACACTTACGTTCACTGCTCTGTACACAGTAGTGCATATAATCCACCCAGAATTTATAAACTGACAAAACAGGACGCCTCCAAATATTTCTTCCACGTTTGCAGCCAACCTGCAATATGATTGTTCAAGTAACAAATAACATACATAAATAACATAACATAAAATATCTTCACGACTGGAATCCCCGAGGGGGTGTCAAAGGTGTTCCCTAAATATTATTATAAGAGTACATTACAAACTAGAAAAGATAAATTAAAAACAAATGTAAAGACAAGAATTTGAAAAAATTCCTCGGGCCAGGATTCGAACCTGCGACCTCTTGTTATCAAGACAAGCGCGCTACCGACTGCGCCACCGAGGTACTTACCTAGACCGTTGAATTTTTCCACCATACTTGTCCACCGAATATTTCTGTAACTATTTGATCTAACTAGCGTGTAATGCACATTGTACTAATATTTAGAGTATTCCAAAGCGATGGATTTCGCAATAAAAACATAATCTAAAGGTGTTCCCGACTGTGAACTGTGAAATGTAAGTCACAGTCCCATGGGCGTCGGAAGGGCGGGGTAGGAATATATACCTATAGTAGCTGATAACGGAATGGGACAGTAAAAATAGGATTTCGTAGCACGACTAAAGTAAACATACAGCGGACATATGAGAGACAAGACTTATCAGCAGTTTTTCTCTGCACAAAATAACGTTTTTTTAATTTTAACCATAAATCCCGTTGATATTTGAAAGGTTGCCCCACCCTAGACTTTCGTCTTCCGACGCCCATGCACAGTCCACACCCGATTCACCCGCGCTTTTAGGCCAAAGATATATATAACTTTGGTTTAGGCCCTAAGAGCTATGAATGTGCTACCACTTTAGAAAAAAATCATTACTTTCCAGAATAATTCTGTGCTTCCGGTGAAAAACGATTTAACTCAAAAAACCCAACTTAAGAGGAGAGCCGAAAAACAAATGTCACCAAAAACAAAAATTATAAAAAAACCAAGTCTCGCAACTTAGTTCTTCTACCGTAAAAAGTTGTGAGATCCATGTAAATCCAAGTCGATTAATTTATTTAGTCCCTACTTAACCTGGCTATATCTCTGGAACTAGTTGTCATATTAATGCGTTTTTCTTTTCCTAAGACTAGATTAAATTTCCTACAAGAAAAAAACTATATATATAAATATTTGTATGTACCTATAGATATACTATATTTATGTCTATAACAATTTTATAATAATGTAAAAAAATATAAAGAAAAAAAATATATATATATAACTCTTTATATATATTTAAAAAAAAGACCTACCTTACAATCTTATGGTGGTGTTGCAATGAGACTGCGAACATCCGCTGAATGGTTTTACTGAAAGAAATTGATTCCTTCGCAGCTTTGTCCTTACTTCGTAATACCACAGATTCTAACTCCAGTCTGAAAATAAATGCCGTTTAATAACATTAGGTTCCATAAAACGTTATCCCCTTTGATCCTTGGAATCTCTTATTTTATTTGATTTCTTCTAGTTATCTAGCTGTCCTTATCTAGCATATTATAGAGCATAGGTGTATCTGTTACTAAAACTTGTTCAGTATGTTCACGAATGCTACTGTATTAAATTTAAATTGTATTTTTATGTACTCGAATATAAGGTGACTTTCGTTTATATAGCCAAATTCATACTGAAGTCTCGGTAAGTGGTTAGGAACCAAGGTTCAACCATCCTTCTTGAGAAATACAAAAAATGTTTTTTTATGCTTCTATACTATTGCAAGAACAACCTCGGCTCAATTAGTATAGCAAGTCCTAATATTATTTTACGAATTTATCAGAGAGGGTCATTGAACCATGGTCCTGAACACTTACCGAGTCTCCACTATGAATTTGGCTATATAAACGAAAGTCGACTAATATATGTCATAAAAATACATAATAAATGTGATATATTTTTAATTTATGCTGTATAAACTTTTAAAGCATGCAAGGTGTAACAAAATTATGAAGTTTCAATACTCATATCGTTTATTACTGTATAACAATGATCTCTTTATTACCTTAAAATACTTAATTGCATGGTACACTGAGCGAAGAAGAAAGATATGAAGGCATCCATTGTGGAGTTATTGTATCCAAGCAATGTGGTTTGTATCCATACGTAAAATAACGTGGAATAAAAACTGAAAACAAAAGAATATTGATTATTACAAGGTTTGAAAACAAAAAATTTCATGTGAGATGTGCGAAAGCATAATTAAAGTTTCATCGCGACTGCGAGGAAGCACGTACATGTACTAAGTCAGATTATTGTCTTTAACCCGCGGTGAGCTTTGTATGGTATGATGTCACACCCGGCCCATTTTTATGTTCTGGTAAGAACGTACATATTTAGAAGGCATAAGATTGGTAGGTATTATTTCTTTAATGATTTTTTTTGGTTTATTTTTATTTATTCATAGGATTCCGTACCCAAAGGGTGCCAAATGGGATCCTATTACTAAGCCTTCGCTTTCTGTCTGTACGTCTGTCACAGGCGTCTATAGCTTCAATTATAATTATATAGCTTAATAGTTAAGAAATTGAAGTTACATTGATATTACCAACTACGTAATGTTCGTATTTGAAATTAGTTGAAACAAACCAGACCACCCTCTTGTTGAAAAAGCAATGTTTTTTAATTGGATCGTCGTCAATTTTCTTTGGTTGAGATTTTTGTGTTTAGTATGACAGTAATAGGAGTACGAATGGATTTGAAACTTGTAATATTAGTGAGTTTTACAAAAAATAATTTAGGTGGTAGAGCTGATGCCGGGCTCGACTGTGGAGGTACCACCATCTTACTCGCAGATCCTCCCGAAGTTATTCGGGGGAGAGTAAGAGAACAGCTCTCAGGCAAAACCAGGCGGCCCACCATTGCCTGGGACCGATGGATGGCGGTATATCCATCCCCAATTGCCGGGACTTGTATTAAATAGACTAGTGACGGGCAGCGGCGTCACTGGTGCAAGGGTTTCGGCACCGCGCTCACCAACCCGCCTGCCCAGCGTGTGTGAGCATGGGCATTTCTTCCAGGAGGACCGCCAAGAGTGGCGAAATGCTGGAAAGGCTTATGTCCAGCAGTGAACGAAACAGGCTGATGGATGGATGGATGGACAAAAAATATAATATTTTCAAGCGACTCTTATTACGTTAACTTTTACTATTTGGTATGAGTTTCCAAGTTTTACTTTAAACTACTATGACAACTTCACAAACATAAAATTGATTGTTAGTAATTACTTAACATATTGTGAGACGAATAACGCTCACAGACATCATTGTTATTTCTATTATCTTTGATAGTCCGTTAAAAGATTATTTTTTTGTTATATTTTAGCTAAAAATATACTTATTAAATTTTATATCATTACGGTATAGAAAATCAGAAAAGTAAATCTGGACGTGAAGAGCTCGGAAGCGGGACTCGAACCCGGGACCTCTCGCTTACCGGGCGGCTGCTCTTCCACTGAGCTATCCAGTCCTCAACACAACCTGCGAATTAACCCTTTAGCTTTTCTCATACCGCAACGATATGTTTAAATATGCTCACTTAGTAGTGAGCCTCTTGGCGCCTAAAAATAAACTTACTTAGCCGGCTTATTAGCATTAAATGGCAGCCATATTGCAAAATCAACTTCGTCGCCACGCAAGTATCTTAGCAAGGAGATGAGAGTCCAAAGAAGGCAAGTGCATTGGGTCATGCTGTTGAAGACATAGAGCGTATACTTGGCACGTATAACCATTGCTGAGAGGATCTTCTTGCTGGTATCATCGTCTTGGTTAAACAATGGACCTGTATAGGAAACACCAAGGTCATTAACTAGAGAACACAAGCTATGAAGGTAAGTTCTGCTCCACATGCTATTATATTAATTACTATGGAGGGTGGCATCGAAACGTGATTCTTTATAGCGCGTGATGTTTCGGTTGTCGTGACAGCCACGGCTCAAGAGCGCACGATTGTAAACAATAACGAAACGTCATAGAGTTCAGTTCTACCTGACGCAATATGAGGTGCTAATCCGAGATTTGGACATTTTGCGATTTGGTCAATCCGAGATTTGGACATTTTGCGATTTTGACTTTCCACGATTTGGACGCGCTTTGGACGATTTGTGACCGTCTGACATTATGCGATTTGGACATTCTGCGATTAAAGGTTTTGTTTATCTAACCATAACCAGCATTCACTACTATACAAGCCAACTCTTTATTATGAACTGGTCAATCTTGCATTTCCAGTAAAATTTGATTGCTCGTAAAGGGATGCAGGGCCTCAGTTTACTTTATTTTCCGCATTCACTCTTCTTTCAATGTCACTGTTACACTTTACATTGCGCATAAAAAGAAACTCATATAGGCAAATTCGTTTACCTGTTCTAATTCTTTATCTACAATCTTAACCTTTACTTCCTGCCTACAATCTTAGCATTTAGTTACCACTTCATCCTTTTCTAGAATTATAATCTTTGTTGTTTCTACGTTCATTTTCATTCCTTTTATTTTAAAGGTATTATATATTAATAATACCATTTCTTGCAGCACATTTGTGGGTAAAGCAAGAAGACTTGGTTTTATCTTGGTACATATACGATAGGCTTTCAATAAGTAACTCCCCAAGCCATAGTCTAAATTCATGCTCTTTTAAATCGTTTAAACAACGGTCCACAAATAAATCACACAGCTACGGTGATGATACAAGTCCTTGTCTAACTCTTCTAGAGATATTAAACCAATCAGTGTAGGCCCCGTTAATTCTGATGCAAGCACGTGCAGAGATTTCAGGGCCTGCACCAGGTGACTTCATACACAGACATGTTGTTGTCCAAAAGTCATGTCTGATCACTTTCGTAAACATTTTATAAATCCATAAACGCACAAAATACTTTCTAGTGTTTTTTCAGATATTTTACCATAGATATCTTATATAATACATTTTACAGATATGCTTCGTAAAGAAAATATCTGATCTACGCAACCTATACCTCGTCTAAATCCCGCTTGTTTCCAATTTTTTTCTTCTGTTTCATCCATCACCCTCATGAATAGAACCTTTGCATACAGCTTCCCAATAATACTAAGATGACTTATGCTACGGTAGCTTTAGCATTTCGGCTGTGGCGGGACGATGACGCCTGGTACCACTCAGCTGGGACACGACTACTTATTTAGCAGGCTAGCTACCACACCGTCTCCTCTTCTTATCATCTCTATTAACGCTTCGTAATACCTAGCCGCTTTCCCAGATTTCATACATTTTATTGCCAGTACAATTTATTTCATACTTACCACGCTTTTTTTGTCGTTTTCTATTTTACGACTGTCTTGAAGAGTCGTGCCTGATTCCTCGCACTCAAACACAACTTCAAACAACCTTAAATTTTTGTTAATCATTCAATACACAACCATCTTTATTTATAGTTTTCATAAAGTATAAGAGAATCGTTTCTGTTCATTGAATACTTTTAAAATTTTTATTTGAGATTGATTATTTATCAGTGTTCAATGAAACCAAAACATCTTGTAATGATCATATCAACATCAAAAATCTTTTATGTTTTAAATAAATAGATTGAATGGCGATCGCATGAAAACACAATGTATCTCACAAGTAATGCAAATTTTATTGAATTAGATTATTTAGTGCGATTTCCAAGTCAATCTATTTATTTAAAACATTAAAGATTTTTAATATTGATATGGTCACTATAAGATGTTGTGAGGTTACCTAATTATGTAATAACTTAAGACAGAAGGTTCCATAAGTAGGGACTGAATAAATTAACTGACTTGGATTTACATGGATCTCACAACTTTTTACGGTAGAAGAACTAAGTTGCGAGACTGGTTCTTTTTTTAAGTTTTGTTTTTGAAGGCATCTCATTTATTTTTGTAGATAGTCCTACTTTTTTTCCTTTCCGGTACCTACTACTTACAACTTCAAATGTAACTTTGGAATCTTATATATTTATATGGGATTACAAAGTTCTTTATGCAGTTGGTGTATCTAGAAAACTGGACCGAAATTGCAAAATATTTTAGTTTTTCCCTGATTCATACACTAAACACTAATTGTATTCCAAATTTGAAGCTTCTATGTCTGCTAAAAGTGCCTTAGAGTTTTGATGATCGGGTCAGTCAGTCAGTGAGTGAGTGACAAAATTGAGGAACTTTGACTGGTTATAATTCTTAAGCTACTGGTTCAAATTGAATGAAATTTGAAATATACCGTGTTTATACAATGCCTGCTTGGTTACTGAAAATTCAGGCTTCTAGTTTTATCCACAACGAAGTTCGGTCGAAAATGGCCTGAACTGCTTCGAGAAAAGGATAGTACGGCCGTGCCTCTTTTTAGCTCGACTTGGCGGGGGCTCTGCCATGCCCCCAGATCAATTTCAGAGCAGTGGCTTGGGAGATTATTCTACAAAAACATTTATGCATATGATCACGAAAATTTGTTGAACATGTTTGAGTTTGTTATTTGAAATGTTCATCTTGAAGAAATCGGCTGTACATTTTTAAAAGGAATTGTTTTGCTTGAAAAATGCAGACCCATTTTTTACGTTATGAATTTATGCTGTTAAATTACCCTCATGTTTTGACAGAAGTTGGAACTAGTGTCGAAAAAAATAACAACGTAACAGCCTTATTTTAAAAATGTTGTAAATATTTTATGAGTCATGCTTACCATAAAACAAAACTACACCCTCTACACTACTTTGTCACAGAGAATTTTGTCAACAAAATGCAATGTATCGTAAATCAGCTGTAAACTGTAAAACAGATTTAAACATTAACTTTCAGCTGACACAATTGGTTTTGTATTAAAATACGGGAATTATTACTACATAATTTCCTTAACATTTTAAATTCGATATTTTTTTTATATGATATCAAGTACATACATCCTAAACAAACAAAATAATTGTTGAGATAATGCTTACCTACTTATATTTTTTTTGTGAAAACCCAGAGAAGAGCTTGTGAAAATTAAACTAGGCAACCGATTGCAAAAAGGAGGTCAATAAGTAATGTGGAAATTTTATATTTTTCAATGTACTATTTAAAATTCAGATATTTTATCAATATGGGATCGAATTTTTTCTTCCTTTTATGGGGTGAATTTGGAAAAATCTTTTTTAGTGCACCTACGTAGTTCCTTCATGTTACTTTATTGTTTAGTAAACTTCAGGTAATGTTGCCAGGTCAGTATATAAGGTGACTTTAATTTATCCAGCCAAACTTATACTGGAGGCATGGTAAGTGCTCAGTAATAAGGTTCAATGACACTTTTTGTGAAATTTGTTAATTATTCTTTTCGTGTTCCTTACAAACGAAAGCCCAGCCCCGAGTCAATTACTATGAGGCGTCAACATTTTATTTTGCGAAATTAGCAAAAAGTGTAATCGATCCGTCTTACTGATCACTTACCAAGCCTCCAGTATAAGTTTGGCTGCATAAATTAAAGTAACCTTATATTGTTGCTTAAGCTATGCCAGTCTTCCAACTTCACATAGGTCTGGCAAAGCTTAAGCAACTATATTACACTGATCTGGCAACATTACGTCAAGTTTACTAAATATAAAAAGCACCGAAAACTGCTTTGTAATTCGTAATTTTGATTTTTGGATATTCACTTGACCCCTCTAGGTAAACACAACAGCTGTCGCTGACCAGACGTCGACGTAAGTAACTGAAACTAGATTTAGTTAACGGAGAATATTTTAATCACTAATATTTACCTGTAAACCTAATACGCTCCTCCTCTGCTTTGCTTCGCTAGTCGTCGCACCTATTTTTGACTTTTCATTTAAAAACTTTCGTAATTGTTTTAATCTCGCTTTTCCATGAAATATTAGCTTTTTCGCGGAAAAGCGGAATAATTTCGTATGATCGCGTAATCGATCGGCATTTACACTATAATTCGTTTTTTTTATAAGAAAAAGCAGTTTACGCCATAATATTCATATTCATATTCTTTATTGCACACAGTTATTAATATAAACAAGTAGTCTTAAATTAAATGTGCTATAGGCGAGCTTATCTCTGAAAGATATTTCTAACAGCAAAACCTAGGTGCTATGGACATATTGGTAAAAAAGTGCATAGTCCTATGTGCACACATAAAGAAAAATACATAAATGATTTTAAAAAAAGGAAAACAAATTTGGAAACAATATCGACTTAAAACTAGCCTTAACATACTCACTAAATAAATAAGTATAATATATATTACATAACAATAAAACTAATATATACAAATCTTTAATACACATACTTTAATACTGTGTATATAAATGGACATATACCCACATAAACGTACTTACATAATACATATTATGTTTTAACTATGAACATAAACATATATAAATACTGTATATATACATCGGCATATCCAAATATAAATATATATTAACGAGATAAAAATATTCATAATACGTAGGCCATGTCAATAAAAACTCAATTGCTTAGGCTATATTTTACCCAAGTATTAAAAAAGGGTACTTTTAATCAAGCCGTTTCATTTTATCTTAATCTAAGTATTAAAATAATAAAACAAAATTCGTTCCACTCTATGTTAGCGGATCAATTTTGTAACTCAGGTATGCGATAGCCTTAAGGCAAGGCTATCAACCTCAGGCAAAACATTTTGTGATAAACCTGGCTCAGTGAAAACAGTGACATACCTTTCAGATCTTCTAAGATCATCTCAATCTTGTCAGCCTTCAGCCAAAATACGACTTGCTTGTAGATGCTATCTGTATACGTCAGAAGCAGGAACATGGAGTCTATTACTTTATTTACATCATTTCGGACCTGAAAATATAAAAAAAAACAAGTATTCTATAACTAGCCTTGCGGGACTCGGTAACATATCCATTAACAACGCTTCGGGCCTCAACCTTCTGCTCAGTAGAAAATCAGCCTTCGTCTTCACTTTTGTAATGATAGCGCTCCGCTCCAGGCTGCGGCCTGCAGCATTGCTTAGTAAATAAATCAGCCCACAGTCAGTCCCATTTTCATTTGTGGATAACCAGCCAAATGCTTCGTTATTGTTATGGTGATGCTCTGGGTGGCCTGCTAGCTTTTTCATTAGAAAATCAGTCCACAGTCAGTCCCAGCTTGGTAATGATGATAATCAGCCAAATTCTCCTTTTCTAGCTCATTTTTATTATGATTAACCTTCGACCTTCAGCATGCAACCTCACTGAGTAAAAAATCAGCCTTTGACCTCATTTTGTTATGCTGACGATCCGGATTTCGACCTTCGAAAAGTCAGCCTTCAGCATCACTTTGGCCGTGATAACGCTCCGGCCTTCGGTCTACAGCCTTACTTACTGGAGCATCACTTATCCTTATCAGTCATCAATCAAATCAATCAATCATAAATAAATCAATTGATCAATCAACATTTAAGACGATTTTTTTGGCCAAATATTTCTTAGTACAAAATACTTCAATCAACTGACTCATATTCTATGGAAAAGTGAAAAAAAAGTTCGAGCAAATAAAAAAAAATCGGAGGAAAGTGGTCTATTAGCGATGCTTTATCATCTACTCATTTTTTGCACTTTGAATTGTAGGACTTTATTATGTATAAAATGTCGTCGGCAAATAGTAAACTATGATACCGAAGATCTTTCACCAAAAAAATAGGTGCTTGTAATCATAAATTTGGGGAGCCGAACGAAGCGGACCGGGGCTTGGCGACCCCCTTAGTTTTAACAGATACGATATGCCTGCCAGGCCAGATCATGATATGCCCAATTCTACGATCTGCTGACGACATATAGTATACTAGCTTTTGCCCGCGGCTCCGCTCGCGTCGAGAGATTTTCGTGAAAATAAGGAAAACAAAAAATATGATTTTTTGAACGACTATATGCAACGGACACCATGTTTAATCAAGGCGCTAATAAAGACCAATCAAATAAGTCCAAACTCGAAGGGTCTGCCTTTGTCCGTTGAGGAGATCCCGTACCCATCTTCTAGTCCCATCATCAGACCCTGGTCACCATGTTTTACCAAAGTGCTAATAAATACCAATCAAATAAGCCCAAACTCGAAGGGTCTGCTTTTGTCCGTTGAGATCATCAGACCCTGGTACATCAAATACTATGTTTTAGCAAAGTGCCAAGAAGTGTGGCTGGATCGTTATAGATGGAAATCTGTAGTCAGATTAAACTGATATAGTTTTCCCGTATGGGAAAAAATCATTACTTAAATCATAGTATTTAATGTATCTGATTAGTTTTGGCATATGGGAAGAAATCATTACTTAAGCCACAGTATTTGATGTATCTATAAACCTGGCTGTAGTCAATTTTTCAAGCTTAATATTAGCAAGAGGTGTGTCAGGATCGTTAAAGATGGAAATCTTTAGTCAGATTAAACTGATAAAGTTTCCTCGTATGTAAAAACAACCAGTTTTATCCCGTATAACTAACCATTTGGTCAGGGCACGCCGATAAAGCAGCTAAGCAGCGTTTTTTCACCCGACATGGCTCACAAATACTGAATTTTAAAATTGAAAACTTACTTTTATTTAAATAAAATATAGCCTATGTTACTCAACAATTGTGTAGCTTTTTACAAGAGAAATAGTTTTTAGAATCAGTTTAGTAGTTCCAAAGTTTACCTCAAACATACAAACAAAGTAACAAATCTTTCCTCTTTATAATATAAATAGTGTAGAGTGTAGAAGTGTAGATGTAGATAGATAAAGAAGAATCTTAGCTCACTCGCTCCTGACTGACTCATCTACTCTCAGCCCAAAACCTTGAACCTAGAAAGCTGAAATTTTGCACAGGGTTATCGTTTGTGATATAAGTATCTTATAGGTATAGACAAGGAATAAGGCTGGATTTTTCGAAATAAACCCCTAAAGGGGTAAAATATGGAGTGAAAAAGTTTGTATGAGAAATAAGTTTGTTTTGTAGTTTAAGCAATAAAAATTGCTTTAAGCCTTTGAGTTTAAAATAAAGAAGTGTTTCAGCGTTTCTGAAAAGGCATTCCTTAAAGAATGGGATGAAACTTTGTATGGTAACATTTTTATTTTTGCAGTAACAACCATGAAAATTAGTATAACCTTTTAGCTAAAATATAGAACGTGTTTAAACGTTTTTGGTAAATCATCACCCAAAGAGCTAAAAATGTGCTGGAAAATCGTTAGTTAAAAACAGGAAAATTAGTACTAAGTCTTTTAGTTGGGAATAAGACTAACTAATTAACAGTACCTAGTATGAATTTATATTTTTCAGCGTTTTTGGGAGATCATGCCCTAAAGTATAAAATAAGGGATGAAATTTGGTATGGCAAATTCGTTAAATTCATAAAAAATAGTATTGAGCCATTTTAATAGAAATTAAAGAGGACATGTTGAAACGTATTTGTAAAGTCAGTTAGAATTTATATGTTTCAGCGTTTTTGGGAAATCTGCCCCAGGGTATAAAATAAGGGATAAAATTTGGTATGGAAAATTCGTTAAATTCATAAAAATTGGTATTGAGCCTTTTTAGTAGAAATTGCTTTAGTGTAAAATAGGAAATTAAAGTTTGTATGTGATATTTGCTTAGCATTTTGGTTAGAAGTTAAAAATTACATGGTTCAGCAATTTTGTTCAAGACATAAAATTGAGAATGAATTCCGTTAATCTAATTTTAGACGACTGCCCAGAAAAAAAGAGTTTATGTACTTATGTAAATTTGTGAAATAATTTCGTCCGGAAACGCGGCTCGGCCGTCGGACTCAACAAAGGCACTTTTCCTGGGGATCAAGGAAGAGGTTAAAAAATATTATCGTTCGGAACATACTATACAAAGAACTCAAACCAGTTTTCAAAAAAATATTATTAGGGCATTAAATGAGCTATCAAAAATAAACTTATTTGGAAACGCGACTCGGCCTTCGGCCTCGCCAAAGTCACTGTGCCTGGGGATCAAACAAGAAATCAAGAAATAATTTTGTTCGGAAATGGAGCTTGGTCTTCGGCCTTGCCAAAGACTCTTTATCTAGGGATTAAATAAGAGATCACGAGAAACAAATCCACTCCAAACCAGAGTCAGGACAAATATGTTCTGTAAAATTAGGAGTCCGAAAAATATTGATAGATTCGATAGGACTACACAAAAACATAATCAGCGGGGTCGAACCCGTGGGCAAAACCTAGTTTTATGTTATTTTATAAAAATGTACATATAGTTCTTTATTTAAAAAAGAATAACTTTGAAGCAATTAATAATATAATAATATAAGATTTGAGGTTTACACTGTCACAATTAAGTTAAAATTATTAGGAGTACCTGACTCAACGAATTTAGATTTATGATATCCCAAATTATTGATAAAAACGAAATAAATGAACAACTTGTTTTTAAGTAATTTTTAGATTCTTTCTATCGAGTTGTGGTCAAGAATTATAAAAATGTTATTACTTGATATATATAAATGATTTCCTGAATGGCATATATCAAAGGTAGGGACAGGCACAATCGCATGTAGAACTGGTGGAAAGAGAATCGCAGCCTGGAGGTAGTCCGAGGATCCAGTGGATATACTCCGAAAGCACGTAGTACGTTCAGGTGTGGTGTAAATGTCTGATATGCCAGCATTGTCGCCTGGAAAGAAAAAACTGGTCAAGTGCTAGTAGGATTCGTGCTCGTAGGGTTTAAAACACAAACTTAGTCTACGAGCAGTTATTGATGACCAACTTAACGATTCTATCTATTCGATCTATTAAAACTATAAGTATCCGAAGGATCTGATTAAGTTTGTAATTTGTTTCTTCTTGAATACAAAATATAAGTGATTTTCAGATTTTTTCCTACACGTCTGCTAAGGACCTAATAGTGAACGGAATTTGAAGTTTCTAAGTCAACTGAGCCAATTTGTATGAAATTGATAACGCGTTGAGTTACAAGCCTGAATTCTTAACACCACTATAGGACTATTGACTTCTGTAGGAGGTATTAGTGTCTACTTTATATCTCTAACGGGGCCTAAGCAAAGGGTCTTGACAGATGGACAACAAAATGATTCTATAAGGGTTTCGTTTTTTTTCATTTAGGGGTACGGAACCCTAAAAAAGGGTAATTGACTCTAAATCAGGAGTTTCTTAATTGCTTAAAATGTACTTTGACACTGTTATAAAAACTGTAAAAAATTAAGTCTCTTATGTTTCCGAAAAGATCTAAATTTTAAATCAAAAGAAGATTTTTCAAGCCTGATAAGTCGATGCTTTGGTAAGTATAAAAAATTCGTCTACTACTTACATGTTAGTGATTAAAAATACACAAGTATTATTTTTTTGGAAACCTGTCGTTTATAAAAAACAAATATCTGCCTAGAGGTATCATTAAAACTTCGGAGAACTACAAACAAAATGGGCTGAAAGTTTACTTCTGTTTCGTTTTTCTTTACTACTTATTTTTGTCCTAAACAATAGATTATACGTTAGTCGAATGCCTATAGCACTATTTTTATAGCACTCAGATATTTCAGTCAAACCAAATCATATCAAAATGTTGAGAATTTAGTTTGTTGAGACACTGGTAAATTTCCATTTAAATTGTACCATGTGCTCGCTCTCCGTTTAATAAAATCTGAGTCGTGAATCCGTTCCTTATCAATTACGATTCTAAACCAGGAATATTTAAGAAGTGAAGCAGGTAGTTACTATAAAAAGCGACAATACAATTAATATGTGTTCTTGTAATTTGCTTTTAAATTTGACAATGGTATCAATTTCTCTAAAAGTTTGAGGACGCTTAATTATACGAGTAGATGCTGGTTGACATTCCGAATAACCTATATTGAAGTAGTTCTGTATTGTGAGGAAGACAAGAGCTTTTAATTTCGTGAAGTATTTTAATATTTACTGAAGAATTCAAATAAGTGACTTTACAAATACTGCCATTTTCTGTGTATAAAGTAAGGGATATCTTAATAACTTGTGTTCAGAACATTTCACTTACATGAATACCAAATCATCGTGCGCTAAACATGGCCCTAATAATTTTATAGTAGCCTTTAAAAACCCGAAGAGTTCCATTAGCAAATAACCATTTACCTTATAAGAAGTCATGATATGCAGGAATAACTGTATCAATATTTGCTTTTTCTCGGAGCATATGTATAGGTACAACGCGTGTTCAAAAGCGTTTAACTTTTGTTGATTCAGAGGTACTTCAAAATATGGAAGTCAAATATAAAATGAAATATAATTTTCAAAGCCTTGTTAGTGGGATTCATCTACTGGTGTTCTATTTATCAAAATTTTAAATAAGCTATGTAGGTAGGAAATAAAAAAATACCAATTCTTTTGTTTATTGTTTTTATTCGTTTGCAAATATTTTATAGTCATGATTTTCTCATATTAAAAAAGTTCATTTTACTTTTAGCCCAGTTTTCAAAGTAATTTTAAACTATTTTACGTAAAGATAGACGAAAGGAATTTGAGGTTTATGAGGAATTTCACTGTAGGACCATAAAACCCTTAGAGTTTTGCTAAATCTAAAAAATAAAAAGAATTATTCAATAAAACAAATCTACTGAACGGAAATTAAAAGGGTTATCTGTGTACCCAAAAATATTTAAATAAACATTAGGAATATTTAAAATTAATTAACAAAATAAAGTATCAACAATGAACTTACGGAACAACAATGTGAAATTTCGATAAATATGTGGAATTTCCAAACCTAGAGATGTATTAACTCGAAGAAAATTCTCAATAAAATAACAACATTACCACAAGCAATTTTAAACATTTTAGTCATTATTTAATCCATAATTTAGCAACGTCTCTCCAAATAATTATGGGTTGAATGTCATTGTAAACTAACGTAATAGCTTACTTAGTGAGAGGTTTCAGTTTTCTGTCACCACATTTTCAGTTCTCACGCCACCGGATTTAGGTATCTAAATCCATTTCACATCATTGTAAACAAAATGGTATATATGCTAAGTAAATGGAATTATTATCATGCTAATATAGTACTCTTACATTCAATACCTAAGGCCTTACTGTCCCGTAGAACATAAACCAGTGTAACTTACTTTTTTATTATATTTTGTCCTTATCACGTTGAATAACATATATATTGGAAATATTAGTAGCATAAAGAAGTAAAATCCATCCTCTTTCTTCTTATTATTACTTACTTATACATATATATATATATTACTCTTTATTATATATATATATAACAGTGTTAATAAATTACTAACATAATTAATAATAATAAATTTAAGTTAATATGTAGTCTTAACTATACTAACAAATACCTACGAGTTACTCTAAGGTCATGCCGAGTACACATACCTTGGATTATATTCTAGCACTTAAATGTTAAACTGTATGTCATTTTTTTTTTCAAATCTGTTTTCTGTTTTGTGTGGCATAAAAAATAAATAAATAAAATAAATAACACTCAGTTTAAGTTGTATGGTGCAACAAGGTTTTTGACTTTAAGCTTTAATGGCACGAGATGTTAAAGTTAATCATTTTGTTTTCGCGATTTCAGGGTTGGCCCAATAGTAAAAGTGATTCATATTGATGTGTAGAACTCCCCGTCCTAAAGAAAAAGGTTATCATCTTAACACCCAGTATATTTTTTTCCGCGGGATCGTTTCTTTGGAAAACTTGTTCAGTATGGAAATAATGGTTTAATTAAAACATAGCTCTCTATTAACACTGTACAGTGCAGAAGGTGAGCCTGTAGAATTGCGATTGTGTGCGTGCACAGTGCACACCACTGACATTTTGGAAAATAACTCTCATAGCAGAGCAGGCAAGGTCTATTTTTGAAAAATCATGAAAACATAAAGTATACATCGTAACAAAAGAAGTATAGATAAACGTCAAACCATAATTTTTTGAAAACAGATCTTGCAATCGCATTTCTACAGTCTCATCTTCTGCACTATATATATAAATAAAGTTAACTATGATTACTCACTTATAATTTGAAAATCAAAAACTGAAAACATTTTCAGAAAAAATCTTATCGTTTTTCTTTAAACAAAACCCTTTTTTGTCTTATCGAAATTGGGCCAATTAACTTATTTTTTACACTTTTTGGGTTTAAAAAATGCTGAATTATGCAGCCCCGCTTCTTATTCTTAGCAAAAATGGCAAGCAAACCCAATTAGGACATACCTTTTTTTGTCGTTTTCGACAAAATTGTGGTTTTTATAAAACTCCAAATTACTATTAAGAAACAGTGATATCTGTGGTTGACGCTCTGCTGAAAATAATGAAAACTTTGTAATATTATTTAATGTAAAACGGTTTAATTAATCTGCAGGTGGTAGAGCTGATGCCGGACTCGACTGTGGAGGTACTAACTCGCAAAGCACCCTCTGCTCCCTCACCAGACGGACATTTTTTTTCATTTTAAGGCACTGAACCCTAAAAAAACACAAAAATATAAAACTTTTTATGTATCACTAAACCCATAAGCGAAACCATAACACTGTTCAAGGTGAAGTGGGCTTTGCGAAAACGTGCTGTGAGAGTGCAGTACGAACTTATCTAGAGTCGAGGGCGAGTGACTTAGATAAACACGCTCCTGGACCATGTAATGACAAATATGACCGTTATGTTCAACTGGGTATTATGCCTTATCAAATTCAACGTTATCTGACCGAAACAGATTAAAAAAAGAAATCCTAACACAATGTTGAAAAATATCATGTAGAATTATCCAAAAAAATACATAAATATATTCCTATTGACTTAAAACTTTATTTAAAAAATTGTCTGATGTTTTGTACATTATAGACTAAAAACATAATACCATAAATAACACATAATGTGTTTGATGTTTTGACGCCTCTGTAGGCTGTCGTGGCCTGCTAATTAGCTTTTAGTTTTTTTCTTGTCATATTTTTGAGATACTTAAAAGATTTTTTATATCTTCGAAAATATTATTCTGTCTTTTTTCAGTTCTCTATTTACAACTGGTTTTCTAAAAAACCTCCCGGTGCAAAAAGCACATCATACCTAATAATGTTTTCCTTACTTTTGAAAAAAAAAGTATGCAAAAATTGCGTTTTACAGCAATAAGCGGAAATTGATTAGTAATAATTAGGGTTTTACATTCAAATTCTCCGATTTACATTTTGATTACATTCGATTTACAAACGCGTATTTAACGTTGTAATTGAATGTAATCAAAATGTGAGGCATAAAATAACATAAATTAGTAATCAATGTTCGAAAATTGCTTTAAAACGCAATTTTTGCATAATTTTTATTCAAAAGTAAGGAAAACAATATTATGATGTGCATTTTGCACCGGGAATCGGTTTAACCATCTTATGTTGGATTTACAAACGCCCATTTTGCCTGAAGAAGTGTTATGTTGTCACTGTTAAACAACATAATTGCACCATGTTTTCAGTTCTCACAACGGATTTATAGGAAGCTAACACGTATGATATGACATTATATTATCGTGCTATTATAAATATTTCCATCCATCCATCAGCCTGTTTCGTCCACTGCTGGACATAGGCCTTTCCATGATTACGCCACTCTTGGGTCCCCCTGGAAGAAATGCCCATACTCACACACGCTGGGCAGGCGGGTTGGTGAGCGCGGTGCCGAAACCCTTCCACCAGTGACGCCGCTGCCCGTCACTAGTCTGTTTTAAGGCCTGGCAATTAGGAATGGATATACCGCCATCCATCGGTCCCAGGCCATGGTGGGCCGCCTGGTTTTGCCTGAGAGCTGTTCTCTTACTCTCCCCCGAATAACTTCGGGAGGATTTGCGAGTAAGATGGTGGTACTTCCACAGTCGAGCTCGACATCAGCTCTACCACCTACCTTATAAATATATACAGGTTGAAAATTAAGTCACTAGCTTTATTGAACTCTATGGTTCAGAATCACTAGTAGAACACACAAAACCGTAAAAAAAATCTTTTTTTTCAGTTCTTTCTTATCAAATTTGGACAAAATGGCAAGCCTACGGGATGCAACATGTGACTGACAATAGACCGTACATATTCCCGGCGGCAAATAATGCACATAGGCTATGTACATATAGGTTTTTTTAAATATGGATCATGACAAAAGTAACAACACATGTATTTTTTATTTCGAACATAGAACAGTTTCCCTTGTTATAGCTAGAGTTTTAATTTTCAACCGGTGTATATGTTACAGCCAAAGCAATTAATCTAGATATAATCACTATAGTTAAACTACACAAGTAACAATATAAAACACTCAAAACTATTTCATCTAAAACTAAACCTGTTTTAAAAAAAGTAAAGTATTAAATCTATTTTTTGCGCCAACTTTTCAGACTGTAATTTGTGTTAAGCTGTATATTTTAAGTCTTGTTTTCGTGATTTAAGTAAAACCACGTAGACGTTGGTCATGTTCCGACCATTAATCATAGCTAGATTGAAATATATATTTTCTTTAAAAAAAAACAAATGTTCCTTTATTTTATGAGAAACGAATAGAAAGCAGTAAGATATTAATATATATCACAAAAACATACAGCATAACGAACCAAATTAACCCATGTTGTGTTAGGTACAGACAAACAAAACTTAGAAATAAACCAATATCAATAAAAAAAAATCTTTAGTCTAGTTTAGTTCGTCTTTTCTTTACATCTAAAATGGCCTATCTAGAGAAACAGTAAACGGATTTTCAACAAACCGTAGAAAGCAAATCAAGTTCAATAAATAAATGTATAATTTTTTTGGAGGATGATATGATGTATCTTGCTCGCGTTCCGAGTCAAATCATAATCGATTACATCGCGTCTGTCGTCATTCCGAGTCACTGTTAGCCCGATAACGATAGCCCTAAAATGGTTGTTATGACGTCATCAATGACATCACTAAGGCCGCCATGTTGTTCTATCATCGCCCATGCTTTTGAGCGTTAGCACCGTGAGCGATATATCAAAAGTGACAGCCGGCCGGCGGTAATTTCACAAATAGATTATTCTTAGTACATATTATAAGAGTATATTTTAGTTCGCTTTGTGGACCTAGTTTATAGTACCAAATAATTACGAGCTCGGAAAAAAGGATTTTTGACGAAAGAACAAACCAACACTTAATGATTGCTCTCAACTCAATGACGCGCAAATAACTCTTACATACACAACAACGTAAGTAAAGTATACCCTTGGTTGGTATTCACGTAAAGTTAACAAATTTCTACAAACTGTGGATAAAGGTTAATTTTTCTGTCCCTGACAAGTGCCGACATCCACGTCGTGTTTAAAAGAATTCCGAATGGATCATAAGTTTAAGCAGTGATGGACCCCATTTCCCAGTCGGAATGACTTGATGGGCGTGAGTAGTTTTAGCACTGCTATCCCCATTCGGAACGCTATATTGAACCGTAATTGTGTAAAACATTACTACACATCATTCTTAATTTTCAACCAATTGCTGTTAAAACTATGTTTAAAAATGACAAACTCCCGTACAAACTTTCATTTCTTAAACGGTCGGTTAAGAGATCGATTTAAAAAAAAACCGACCAAGTGCGAGTCGGACTCGCGCACGAAGGGTTCCGTACCATTATCTATAAAAACGGCCAAAAAATCATGTCTCTTATAGCGACAACAGGAATACATCATCTGTGAAAATTTCAACTGTCTAACTTTCACGGTTCATGAGATACAGCCTGGTGACAGACGGACGGACGGAGGTACGGACGGATGGACGGGCGGACAGCGGAGTCTTAGTAATAGGGTCCCGTTGGTTACCCTTTGGGTACGGAACCCTAAAAATGACGACAAAAATTCGTTTCATAAACACCAAAAATCGATAAAAAAAAAGCTTGTATAGTCACAAAAGGAACTCCCTCCGTTTGATGTTCCTCGGACCAGTTGTTTGGTCTATGCGTTGATAAATCAGTCAGTCAGTGTATCTTCATAATAAAATTCGGCATGCCATGATTTACCTCAGCAGACCGTAAAGTATGAAATCGAAAATCTTTTACAAGGTGCATCGACGAGTGGAGTGAGGAGAAAGAAAAAGCAATTTAGTTCAAGCCACCATACATGATGATAATACAAAAATCTTAGACAATGATAAAACAGATACATAAAACTGAAATAATTTTACAAAGAGATAGAAAAAGGTAGGTACTTAGATTAAAATATTAAATTAAAACTATGATTAAAATTTATTTGGTGGCAAGAAAAGGGCATTATTGTCAGCATATTGCTGCTTTGCAGCACTGATTTTCAAATAATATCCGATGGGAGTGACTCACGGGAGTCAGTGTGCGTTAGCTTCATTCAGATATGTTAGTGTGTGAAATAATCAGAGCAAGACAAAATTCAAATATACATGTAAATATCAATAATAAAGAGGTAAAAAGTCGTGTCTCATTTTTTCAAAAATTTGTATGAAGAGCGTTATAACACTAAAACCATTTTTTTTAATATTCTTGTCCGTCTGTCTAATATGTATGTATTGTATATGTATTACGTTTTAACGCGAGAACCACTCAACGGATTCGGATGCGGTTTTTATAATCATCGTAGTGACGCTGGTCAACAAAGGCTATAAGGAGTGTTTATAAAATAACACCCAAGTCCAACACGGGCAGAGATTGAATAAACGCAGGTTGAGCCGCGGGCCAAAGGCTAGTAATATATAAAGAGAGTAATTAATATGAACAAGTAATTTATTTTATTATTGTTGAAAGTTTAACAATCGTCCTCAACTTTAAAAAAAAAAGTAAAGCCTGGCGTTTCTAGATCATCATATCCAAACAAGTAACAATTATCCCCTATATAAGTACGTACCTATTTCCGGCACAGATCTCTCGTTTCCAAGGGACGAAGGTTCCACAATCCTCGTTGCCATGCCATTGTTATCGTTATTTGCGTGAATTACGTACGTAATGGGCCGCGTTTACAGCGTACGTGAGCCGACATTCATTAAAGCATCTAATTAAACGCCCACGCCCCCGAAAGATTCGCGAAGAATCCCCTTAAGACCTGAAAATTCCACAATTTCCTCCCCAAACGAATGTCGACCTTAACACTTCGCGAAAGAGATGTGAAAAAAGACAAAAAAGGTTGCGCGCACATTCTTACAGACAATACTGGCATATTTCATTCGAGAAAATTTTAAGAGCTGTGAATTTTCTGCTAATTTTCGCATAATGAAATGGCTGCTTCTTATAGGATTTTTGTCCCTGTAAATAAAGTGGATTTCGTTTTCAAGTAAATATATATACAGGTTGTAAATAGATTACTACCTAGAAATAAAATCACATACTCCACTGATGATACTGAACATATCTCTGTAGAAAAATTACCCGCCCAATCTTCAAATTAGATAATATTCAATTGTAACTTAAAGACTTTATCTCGTAGGCGGTTGGCCTATTTTAGAACGCTGCACCTGTACAGCTGTTTCACGGATGATTGGTAGGGATTGCGCATTTTTGTCCGACACTCAAATATTTCCCAAGCCAATCATCAGCACGGGTATGTTTCTTAGAAAAAGTGATTGAGTTTGTTCGGTAGAATATGTGGTTTTATTTAATAGTAGCGGTCTATTTACAACCTGTACGTATATATAAAATAATACACTGACAGACTGAATCATCTATTGACGCATATATTATACGGCTGGACCTAGGAACATGAAATTTAGATTGAAGGTTCCTTGTATATCGTTCGCACTAAAAAGGTACTTTTTAGGGAATTCCCACGGGATCGAGAGAAACGAGATCCCCGTGAGCAACGATAAGGGGCGTCCGATAGTGAAAGAGAAAATACTTAACTTGGTTCTTGGCATGGAGTTATTAATTTTGTAGTAATTTTACAATTTGATGGTAAAAGGACCTTATAGTTTCGTCCATTCGGGGTGTAACTTAAGAGTATATTACCCTTACAAATAAAAATAAAGATAAAGCAAGGAATAAAAATACCTTTCGTTATTTCTACGGCTATGGCTAAGAATATATCTTCAGATTCACGGAAATTTGTTTAGCTTAAATAAAACATATAAAATAATTAATATTATTATATAAATGACTAGTATCTTTTAATAAAAATTCTTACTCCACGGATGATACTAAACAAATTACTAAAAAAAATATACCTTCACAAAAAAAAAAATATTGGACCTTTTTGTACAACATTTACTTACAGTATGTACTCAAGTCAATATGGAGAGATTATTTTTTCTTTTCTGGAGTATCAAGAAAATTTGTCCAGTATGATCAGTAAAGTATGTGGTATCATTAATACATAAGCCCGGTATATATCTACATTACCATATACTTTTAAAACTGATTGAAAAACAATTCTACAAATTGGAAACAAAAATAGGTCACGTTACAAAGCTTGTTTTTCCGCAAATAGCTGTGAAAGCTGATATGTTTACGCTGGGTTTTGTGTGGGATCCCACTGGCCGTCACATCGTCGGGCCCAATAATTAAGCGGGCTCCCAAAGGAGCTCAAAATGTTAAGTACATTCACAACCGGAGCAATGCAGCCATTCATTTGGTGGCTTCAAATTAAGCGTAGTTCGAACCACAGCTTTACACGAATTTGGAGAGAGGCATTCGTTTACACAGAGAACCTCAACGGTGTAAATGAAAGGTAAAAGCTTTTTTGGGTATTTTGGTTAGGATAATTTATATTATCCTAATTATTTATATTATCCTAAGTATTATTTACATTTCTGTCGTAATTTTCACAACATGTGTACCTACACGTTTTTAATTTTAGGGAAAATCGTTACCAATTTCACACAAAATTACCTTGAATTAAAATCAAGATCTTTAGATTATTTTGATTCACAATTTTTGCTTGATGAGCAAGTTACATAGCAGCTATTTAAAATAAAATCCGTAACATATAAAAATCAAATCTAGTGAGGTGCTATTCTACTTATCAAACTGAAAAGGTTTTGTTCTAAAATAATTCACTACATTCCAGAACTCTCTTACAACGAACAAAGAAATATGTCTTCAGTAACCTAAATTAGCAGGTTGATGTGTTGAAATAACGTTCATATCAGCGTGCATAGTGAAAGTGGCTGTTACGATGATCGCGTCGCCGAATAGTGCAAAATAGAGAAAATAAGTTTTAACATCATTAAGTTACATTTTTGTATTGCTCGAGTGTTTTAATATGGTCTCCTTTGTATTAAAAAAGTTTGGGCATTTTATCAGCTTTTTTAACAATTTTAAACCATTTGAAAGGTATTGTTACTTTTTGTATGTTGAATCTTTTAAGGTTTTAAAACATCAAAATTACAGGAAAAAGTTGATAAATGTCATATATTTTTTTCTAATAATAAATATTTTTGCTCTGAAAAGCTTTTTCATTGTTTTAATATATATTATGAGTTAAATAAGTATAGGAAAACAGAAAGAAATAATATTTTTGAAATGAATTTCGACCCACTCGGGGTCGTTGTCAGTCGAATATGGAACAATCAATACTAATACCATAGATTTAATATAAACTAAACATAAACATTACTGACTTAAACCAATTTTCTTAACATATTTGTCTTTTTGCTCTCGTCGACCTACTTGGGTAATTTTTTTTTTCAATTTTTGAAATATTTGTAAGCATAGAAAGTTTAAGGCGTTTCAAAAACATCTCTAAACGAAGGTTGGCTTCAACAGCCTCTTAATGCTTTTTTTAGTTTCTTGTAGCAACAACAGAACCAAATAGATATCCAATATTTCCGTATTTCACTTAATGTTTACAACAAAGCGTATAAACCCATTAGAACAAAACTAACTTTAGACAAATTAAATAGAACCCTTTATTCTATTGACCCAAAGGCAGAACACATTAGAATTGTTTAATGACCTAAAAGCAAAGAAAATAGGTACATTTGACGTTGCATTAGTGAACAATGGAAATAGAAACTAAGCCTAGGCTCGCCATTATCTTGTACGATTGTTACAAAACACAATGCTTAACAAACTAAAAGCTTCCTAAAGCTTTTGACGGTGAGCTTTTTGGGGAATGCAGAACAACAGTGAACACGGTTTTAATAAATGAATATCAAATTTTCTTAAGAAAGAACACACAAAAATAACCTTTATTTTACTCCTGGGTTATTTTCTCATATTTGGTACATATTTAATAATTGTTTTAAACATACCGGGTGTAATCATGACTTGCTCATTAAATTATATGCTCTACTGATCATCCTAAACCACTTCCATAGAAAAACTTTTGAGTAATCGCGAAAAAAAAAATATCCCATAGAAAATGACAAGGAGGTATTAAAATTTTGTAAGGGGAAGTGAATTTGTATTTCGTGTTTTTTTAAAAGCTTTTTTATGGAAGTGGTTCAGGATGATCAGTAGAGCATGAAGCTTAATTTAATGAGCACGTTATGATTACACCCTTATATACAAGGCACGAAGTATCTACTTCGTGATACAAGGTCAAATTTATTTATATAGCCAAATTCCACGAAGTAGATAACTTCGTGCCAAATTCGTACTAAAGCCTCGGTAAGTGCTCAGTTCAATGAGGCTTTTTTGAAATTTATTAATGATTTTTTTCGTGTTCCGTACAAACGCCTCCAGTATAAATTTGGCTGCATAAATAAATGTCATCTTATATTGTGTAACAATATTCAAGTTTGTGTATATCTTTTATTTATTTATTTTTATAATTAAATAATTGAAAATTTATTTACTATGTACCTATTTATTTATTTAACAGGCATATCAAGGCTAGCCGTAACTCCTTAATATTTCAACATTTTATTTTTAAATCACGTTTGTCTTTATGGCTGCACATGTGGACCTTTGCTTCTGAATATGTAGAACTTGGAGAATTTTCATAGTTAAAGTTTAAGCGGTTACAACATAGGTACATGCAAATAATTGACTACGAAAACTTGCCAAGTTCTACCTTATTCTTAATTCGTGGAACTTTTGATATAGCATTATAATGCTATAACAGCGAAACCGGTAAGGAAAATAATATAAATAAGTGGACAAGTACAAGTGTTTTTCAATCAAAAATGTACTGTATAAGTACCTATTTAAATACAAATGTACAAAAATCGAAAATATCTCATCGAAATTATAAATGTGAAAAAGGGGCCAGCCGAGTTCAGTACAATGGCAGTGCAGGATTGTCAGGTTTGACAGAAAAATAATTGAGATCAAATTTCGTTCCGAGGTTTACGGAGGTTCTTTCAGTCATAACTGCAAATGTACTTGCATCGTTCTTCACTTGTTTTAAAAGAAACTTTGTTAGAGTCCTTGCTACTGAAAAATGTAGAGTTGATGCTCGTGATTGTTGGCACTTGGTGGAACTTTTGAAACATTTTTGTTTGATAAACACTTGTACTTGTCCACTTATTAAATAAATGTATGTAATTTTTCTTTAATTTTTGATTTAATTTTTTTCTAACGATTTTGATTTTGATTAAAATTAATTAATTTACAGCAAGTAATCGAAGTGCCACCCTCCAACAGAAATGCACAACCTACCTACTTACGCAAGAAATTTTGTTTTAATTGCCTAAAAGCTACACTGTTGCTTCTTATAACATTTCCAGCTTCTCCAATTTTCTCCCTCAGCTTATTTTCACAAGCTTATTGTGCGTATGCTATTTCTTTAAAATAGCCCCAAACAAAAATCCATGGGGTTAAGGTCAGGAGAGCGTGGATGCCAGTTGATTGGTCCGCGTCTTCTGATCCACCTGTTAGGGTATTTTCGTTTTTTTTTTGTTTGGGGTTTTTATAAGGAAATAGCACACACACAAGAAGCATCTTGTGAAAATGAGCTGAGGGAGAAAATTGAAGAAGCTGGAAATGTCATAAGAAGCAACTGTGTAGCTTTTAGGCAATTAAAACAAAATTTCTAAATAATTGAGTTCCAAACGAAAATGCGTGAACCCTAACGCACCGACATTCGGTCGAGTTTAGAGAGAGTGTCGTCTGTGAAACCTGAAGTTGTCTACCATATTATGGTATTTATCCAAGTGAAGAGACTAACCACTACAACAGTGAAAGACATTTCAAAATCAGTTAAGTAGTATCAGAAATTGCCCACGTGAATGTGATTAAGTCCTAGCGCACTGCCCATCTACAGGAAACAAACTAAAATCTGTGTGCCAGTAAATAATCTTACCATTATAACACTGAAAAAAATATAAAAATCGGTTCAGTAGTTCCAGAGATTACCCCATAATACCAACATTTTGCTTGTTTATATAATTATTTGTATTATTTAATAAATCCTAACGTGCGATAAGTGTATTTATCTAACCTAACATCGTAAAATCCTCATTACGAACTCAAAACTACTGGCATAATGAAAAAGATTTTTCATGATTGTCTCTAAAAGACAAAAAAAATATATAGTTTAGGTCTCTGAAAAACATATAATAATACTATAAAAAAACTTTTTCTGAGATTACGATACATGTGATACTAACTAGGAAGGCAAAGGGAACTTAGCCCATACAGCTATGTCTGAGGTTTAATTTAAAATACAAATGGGGTTATTATATAATATTCTCTAACACGTACTAAATAATATTGCGGCGTGACAAAGGAGGTCACAATTTCATTTTATTAACGCAACGCAACGCGTACACATGCGTGGTGGACTGTTGGATTTTGGCGCCGTAGCTTTCGTGGAAATTGCTATTTACTGTGGTTTTGTGGGTCAAATCAAAAATATTATTTTGCCCTAAAATTACTAACAGCAGTGATGTTGATGATAATTTGACTCCATCTGACATTCTGGAAATAACGATGGAAATTACAAACACTTTTAGAACGAGCTTTCAAAAGAAAAATCAAAAATGGCTAACGACAAACTCAAGATTATGAAAACAGGTTGTTAGGCATGAGTTTAGATAAAGTAGTGTATGATACATAATAGATAATAGGTTCGGTTCGTTTTTTAAACTGACACCCGTGTTTTTAATAATCTTTTTATGTACCAGTTTCATAAACTACTATTATGTACCTATATTGCAGAAGTAAAGTATTCATTTTATTCATTTCATTTCATATTAGTTTCGATTAGTGCATTGCAAGATAAAAAACCGGTCAAGTGTGAATAAGACTTATATCGTGCCCTGATTATTCCGTACATACCGTTTAAAACACAAACTTATTCCACGTGCAGATATATTATAATCGACCAACTTGTCGCTTACGACCTATTAAACTCTAGTTTAACTAAAGGGTCTAATTAAGTTTAATTTCTGGAATAATTCAAAATATGTATACTTCGTAGGTCTAATGGGGGGTCAAAAGTAGCTCAAAATGGTTTATGTCATATGACACACGGCTAGTGCGCCGACCTTTTCTTTTTCAAACTCTGACACGTATACTTATGTGGGTTACTTTGTTTTATTTATTTTAACTATTTTAGGTAGGTGGTAGAGCTAATGCCGGGCTCGACTGTGGAGGTACCACCATCTTACTCGGAAATCCTCCCGAAGTTATTCGGGGGAGAGTAAGAGGACAGCTTTCAGGCAATAAAACCAGGCGGCCCACCATTTCCTGGGACCGATGGATGGCGGTATATCCATCCCCAATCGCCGGGCCTTATATAAACCAGACTGGTGACGGGCAGCGGCGTCACTGGTGCAAGGGTTTCGGAACCGCGCTCACCAACCCGCCTGCCCAGCGTGTGTGAGTATGGGTATTTCTTCCAGGAGGACCGCCAAGAGTGGCAAAATCCTGGAAAGGCCTATGTCCAGCAGTGGACGAAACAGGCTGATGGATGGATGGATGGATTTTAAGTAAAGCTAAATAAATAAATAAATAAAGTTAGGATAGTTCCTTCGGATTTGGAACAAACCATATCCTCACGACATGAATCCCCGTGGGGGTGTCAGAGGTATTCTCAAGTGTAAACTGTGCAATACAAGTCACAGTCCACACTTGGTACACCCGCTTTCTTCTTATGATTGTTACGTCCCAAACGTGGTGGATGGTGAGTCCTATCGCCACCGTTCTTCGGAAAATGGACCAACACTTAACGTGCCTACAAAAACTTAGGTTCAGCACAAGAAAAATGCTGATAATGGACATACGCCTTTCTAATCCGTACCATCATAGTAATCGTACTAAGTTGAGCAACTTTAGAATCGTCAACTGTACAAGTAAACGTGTCTTAGTATTTGCCGTCACTAGGAATACAGAGAGTGTTGCCATCTGTTTGAGTGAACTGAGACAGTGTTACTGAATCACAGGCTGTCTCGAGTTCATTACAGAGCTGTACTGAAATCTAAAGCTGAGCTTCGGTGATTGTATTTAGTCTGCTCTCAGAATATTTTCAATTATCTTGGCATGTGGTCCTTGGATTTCGTTAGGTTGTTAGTCCCGTAGCCGAAAAGCAACACGGAGCAATAGTAATGTCGCTCTTCTGTCTGTCCGTCCGAATGTCACGGGTCTCTAGCTTGCAGAAAATTTGGAAAGGTTATGTAAAATGTTGACCTGAAACCGAATATAAAATTATAATATAAATAAAACAAATTTTCCGGGGAGGTCCCATTCAAGAAGAGGAAAACAAAAATTATTTTTTTTACCTCGGTATTTGGGGTTTCTTTGTTTAATTGCTCATTAAGTAGAGTACAAATAACTTTTTATTAAAAATTTTATCTCCAAAAATAAATAAATGAGGGGCCATCAAATTTGTAAATTTTAGACCATTTTTTGTTATTTCAAAAACTAAACTGTTGGGAATTTGGAATATTCCGTATAATAAGTGCCATATAACCATAACCATAAACCTGCGTCTTAGTATTTATTTAAACAACAAATACTGAATACGCAGGTTTTAAGGTTACGTAGCCGAATATTCGACCAACTAAATTTGCAGTTTTGTTTCATACATTTTCTAGTTAAGTTTGTAATTTTTTTTCAAATAATTTAAGTCTGTTGACGTATTGAAATGGTACGAAACCCTCAGGACGCGAGTCCTACTTGCACTTGACCGTTTTTAAGGGTTCCGTATCTCAATAGAAAAAAAACAGAGCCCTTAAAGGATCACTTTGTTGTCCACCTGTCCGTCTGTCTGTCTGTCAAGACCCTTTATCTCGGGAACGCGTGGAGTTATCGAGTTGAAATTAAAACCATATACTCAAATTTACAGTGCCTTGAAGCTGTGAAAATATCAAACTTGTAAGTTAACGTGAAAAAAAGATATGGTCGTTTATGCCGCAAAAAACGTACATTTCGACACTCTCAAGGGAATCAAAATTCATAGGGTATTTCCTGTTGAGGTAGAAGTATTATATTTGGCAAGTAATAACATTTTATACTACAAGTGTAGGAAAAATTCTGAAAACTATACATTTGTAATTAAATCGTAAAAAATATAGTCTTTAACGGAGCCCTCGGTGGGCGAGTCCGACTCGCATTTGTCCGGTTTTTTTATGAATGGTTATGAATCGTAGTTATGAAGACAAATCGATAATTTAAATTGATATAACGTTAATTCAAGCTGGAGAGTTGGTTTAAAAAGATAACTCTATATGAAATTTGTCCCTAAGGGTGTGTCAGAGGTGTATTTCTGAGACCTTGTCCACATGCCGCGTTTTGCTCGCGTGAGAGCTCGCGCGTAAGCACTCGCGCGTAGTCGAAGTACTAGGCTCCAATACATTGCGTCCACATGCTACGCACGAGCAATAAATTGGCGCACACTCGCGCGTTAACGCAGGTTCTACGCAAGAATCTTGACTACGCGCGTATACGCGCGAAGCCCGCGCGTGTCGAGGTACTTTGAACCTGTATGTCGCGTTCAGTAAACGCGTGAACGTTGGCGTAAACGGACGTGTTCAAGGGAAAAATGAAGCATGATTTCGATACCGATTTTTTACTTAATGAAGTAGAAAAAGACCGGCAATATGAGATGTGAAATCTATTGGCTACGCCAATGCTAATTTTATTATTTTAAAACAATAACTAAATAGTAATTAACTAAATAATAATAATAATAACTAAATAATAATAACTAATAATTCATGAGTTTAATTTAGAGTAGTAGTTTTAGTTTTCTATAACAATTTTTTAAATTATTGAAGTGGAAAGAAGACCGGCAATATGGAATATGATATCGCATCTATTGGTTATGCCAATGCTAATTTTATTATTTCAAAACAGTTTATTGGTATTTATGAATTTTAATTTAAAGTAATAGTTTTAGTTTTGCCTAATCATACTGAACTGTTGTTGGTTTTTTCAATTTTGCAAGCTAAAACTCAACCGCTCGGTCCAAATCCATATTGAATACTCACTGAGTTCTACACCAAATCCACGCGCGTACATCGCGCTATGTGAACGCAACACACGCTCTTGTTCGCGCGAGGCCTCGCGCGTATGCAACGCCGCATCTGGACAAGCTCTTATAATAGTCAACACTCGCAACTTGGGATGGGGGTAAGCCTTATCGACGTACTTTAGCCACTATTAAAATAATCTGTGCTTTGTGTTTTAATATTTTAAATAAATAAAGTGTGTGTTTTATTTTAATGCATGTGATATAATTGTAATGTAATTTTAATTTTATTGGACGTAGGTCTGGCAATAAATAATTTATTATTATTATTATTATTATTATTTGGCTGCAATTACACGCTTACATGTTTACCTAATTTTAAATTGAAATAAAATACATAGAAATTATGCATTCAATCAAGAAGCTCTCTCAAAAATTTAGCAAAACTTTAAATGAAAATGAAAAAGCTCTAACCAGTTAAATCTGTAAAAAATTATGAAGCTTGTGCAGATTTTATCAAACCATTAGAACCCTAGTAAAACAGTAAAGAATACGCATATAAAGCAACGAGTTATAAAGTTAAAAAAACAGGTATTTTGTCCATAGAACAATGTGCAGTAGACAAAACACTAATCTAACCGAACAAGAAAAAGTACATGTTACTTAAAAATCAGAAGCCTGAGCTACTATAACTCTCTGATCTGCATGGCACTGAAATTAGGCGAAAATTGGCGTAGGAACGATAACGATATTTTTGGCAGACAATATCCTTTGGATTCACGTACCAAATTCTACAAAATACTGAGTTTAAGACGAAAGACTTACAAAACTGATTGTGTAATTATCATGTGCGGAGGCAGTGATTATGAAACAATATTTGCGATATTAAAAAAATGAATAAAGATATGGGTACTATTCTAAGCTTTATATTATTGGAGATACTAGATAAAAATTTTAAAAAACAAAGAAATGTTATTCTAAAAATATTACAAAAAGGATTTCAAACCATCTTCATTCATTATCATATCACATACAAATGTAATTTTGTGTTAATAATGCAGCTTTGATGAAAACTCAATGGACTTTAATAGTTTTGTTCGTGAAATCAATATCAAACTTGAAGACATTAGTAATAATTTTAATTATTATATATTTTCAGACAATTGATGATAATTTAATAAAATCAGACTTAAAATGGATATAATGGTACATACGAAACAGAAAAAAGGTCACTTAATTATAAAGAGTTCAATTTCCCGAAAACCCAAGCTACCTAAATATATTCGAATGCATAGAAATGAATGAGTATGCATTATAAAATACCGAATGAAGAAATGTGTGGAAAAACTTAAGCCCCTACTTACGGAATTTGATAAAAAATCAAATAAACAAATAATTGTCTGCGGTAATTGGAATTTAAATACGTTAAAGAACAGTAAGGCAAGCAGAAAATTAAAAAGCTTTATTCATTCAAAACAGGATATGAAAATACACAATACAATATAATGTTCCAACGAGAAAAGTCATGTCTGGATTTAATAGTAAGTACTCGTAATATACGCAACGCTTTTGATTCTGTAAAGGAATTTGCTGTCTCTGGGAATAATGCTGGTAAATTTTTAAAGTTATGCGTGAAAATAAAAACATTTAAAACTTATTGGTTCGAATATGAACGGGATTTACAAAAAAGTTCCATGAAGCAATGAAATTATTATTTTGAAGTGTATTTAAATCTAATACAAGTTAATCTTTTAATTCCTTTTATGATTTCGTCGTGATATTGTGTTAAGGGTTCCGTATCCGAATGCTCTATTAATGTCGCTCTGCAGTCTGTCCGTTCGAGTATGTCACGGGTCTCTAGCTTGTAGACAGAATGAGCTACAGACCTGAAATTTGGGATGTTGACCAAAAAACTGAATATTAAATTGAAAATGAAATGAAATTATTTTAATAAAAAAACAAGTGACAACTTTAATGGCAACCATTTATTTATTTTTGATAAAATTTTTGATTTTTTCGTCCTCTTTTTCATTTACATGGGACCCCTCTGAAAATAATTTAATTTAATTTTTATTTCCATGTCCGGTTTCGGGCTAATATTTTACATAACATAACCAAATTTCAGATCTGTAGGTACGTCATTCCGTCTGTAAGCTGCAGGCCCGTGACATACGGACGCACAGACAGCAGAACGACATTAAAATGGTTCCGTTTTGACATATAGGTGCGGAACCCTAAAAATCAAGTTGGTTGTTGAGATTCTCGGACTTAGTGGAACTTATCATACATTGTTGTGATGAAAACAATTGTACTTTTCCACAAATTATATTTATAAATTATTCTGCCCAACTGATTTCGCTATTTATACATATCAAGGTTATATAATTAAAATAAATAATTTATAAGCAATTAATAAAACAATTATGATTATTTGTATGATTATGTAGGTTTAAACTTCAGCTGTGAAAACTTGCCAAGTTTTACTATATTCAGTAGCAAGAAACTAAACTTTATTTTAAAACAAGTGAGGAACGTTGTACTGAATTATTGCAATTAAGACTGATTTCCTTTTTTTAGAAGTCGACAATCCTGCCTGCAGTGCCCTTATACTGAATTCGGTGCCATTTTTAGGGTTCCGTAGTCCGAGAAGGAACCCTTACAGTTTCGCCATGTCCGTCTGTCCGTCTGTCCGCGGCTTAGCTCATAGACTATTAGTACTAGAAAGCTGTAATTTGGCATGACTATACATATAAATCACGCCAACAAAACGGTAAAATAAGATCATGAAACAATTTTTTTAAGGGTTCCTCCCATACACGAAAAATTCTCATTTATCCCATACTAGCTTTTGCCCGTGGCTCGGCCCGCGTGTTATATTTAGTTTAACGATATGCTTTTTTCCACGATAAAAAGTAACCTATGTGTTAAGTTGGGATATAAGCTATATCCATTCTAAATTTCATCCAAATCCGTAGAGCCGTTTCAGGGTGAAAGAGTAACAAACATACACACACACACACACACACAAACTTTCGCATTTATAATATTAGTAGGAAGTAGGATGGTTGGGTATCGTTAGATAGGTCGTTCAAAAATATTGTGGGTGTACGCTAACCATTTTTCGATTCACGGATCCGTTGGCGAAATATTGAGCATTAAAGTGCAAATTTTTGTTAGAGTGGAGTGTTTCCCTAAACCCCCCTGCCGGCTAAACAGTTGTTTATGGATATGTGAAAAAAATCACAGAAGTAGTATATATAATGAATTTCAAAGTAAAACTATCACAGCTAAGTAGGCTTTACAGGTTCACGAGTACAGGTCGCGCCAAACTTTTAATCCCCTCCAAACACGACAATGTATGTGGGCCGTTCTTCTAAATGTATGGGACTAGAAGTTGATGCAATCTGTGTTAGAAGACTAACTTGTAAAATGTACCAGGCAACTACGGAACCCTGCACTGCGCGTGGCCCGACACGCACTTGGCCGGTTTTTTATTTTTATTTTTGGTGGGATCTCCCTTACTCGTCCGATTTCAAGTGATCAGAGTCGTAATCTGCCTAAAAAATAATGTAGGTAATATAGGGGAGGTTGATTTCACTAACCGGCAATGGAAAGGTGGTTGGTACCACCAGACAGGTGATTTGGTTGGAGGTGAGTGTGAACAATTTGTTCCAAGTTATGAGAAAACAAAAGATACATTTTGTCACAGTAATCCTTTGAAGATGAAAGTAGTTCATATCTTTGACCAAATAATTAGGTATATAAATATTATGTGTCTGGAAAAACTTTTAAGAGACCAAAAAAGCCTCCAGCTCATGAATCAACCCCAAGAATATCTTAATTTATTTTATTATAAAAAGATCGATATTATTTCTTAGTGATTGCCTACATCATTAAAAAACCAACTGTGTGAATCATAACTATATTTAGATCCAGCCGTTTGGGTTTGGTGAGTTGGATTCTGAAGAATATTGTTCCAAGACTAAAATCAAAAACTACGTGGTACGTGTGCTCGGGCACCGCAACGCCATCTTTTTTCGCGTTCTGAAACTACTCTTCTATCATTCTTCATTTACATCTCGCACTTCGAGTTAAATACCGCCTACTTTTAGAGCATTAGTAATGAAAAGTAGTGTTCAACTCGAGTGTAAGTTGGTCAATTACACCCTCGATCTATAAGCACCGCTTGCTTTGCTCACTCGTGCGCCTAAATACCTCGTGTGCTACTGGATCACATACCTCCCTTGCATAACGATCTGCTATTATATACTACAAAATTTGAATAGGTAAATTCTAATCTGTTGTCATACCCCCGAAAATTTAAACCTTTGTATTTTCCGCATGATTTAAAAAATATAACGAAAGTTGTTTAGTATAGTAGAAAATGTGTTTTAAATTTTGTAGCAGTGAACTAATCAATCTTACTTAAGATTAACTGCTTAAACTTCGTTTCCCATAGATACAAGCGATACTTGAGTCAGAAAATTTACTATTTCCCCAAAACCAAACCGGAAATTTTGATTTATTCACAGCTATTTTGTATGGATAGTGTTTCCATGGAATGTTGTACAGTTTGTTTGCTCAAATAGTTTGCAGTAGTTTTCACCCTGTAGTACGCCGACACAAGAGACCTGACTCATGCAGAAAGGTGATCTCGGCTACTTCGTGTACTTTGTTCGTAAAGCATGTGGTTTACACCTACTCTATATCCAACAGATTTTTATATAGTTTCCAAAATAGTGTGTGGGTGTACTACAAAGCATTTGAGCAAACAAACGTAGGCCTGAATTCCTTTAAAATTGTACAAAGTACGTATTTGTTACCTTTGCAGGGAAATCTTCCATAAAACGCTCCACTCTTTTATCATGGAGTACAAAGCATTCTCTAAGTGCTATAGGTGCATCAAGCCACACGACACGGCAGCCTGTGCCCTCGTGTAGCGCCAATCAGTAAGGGAACCAACGAGCCTCATAATTTACGAGGCCGAAAATGGTAATCAAATAATCCATATGTCCATCAACTTGTTTCGTCTACTGCTTTGCATAGGCCTTTCCAAGATTTCGCCACTCTCGGCAGTTCTCCTGGAAGAAATGCCCATACTCACACACGTTGGGCAGGTGGGTTGGTGAGCGCGGTGCCAAAACCCTCGCACAAGTGGCGCTGCTGCTTGTCACCAGCTGTTTTTTTATAAGTAATTTGGGTTGGGTATCCCGCTATCAATCGGTCCGGCCATGGAGAGCCATCTGGTTGCACCTGTCTACGAGCTGTCCTCTTACCCTCCCCCGAATAACTTCGGGAGTGTTTACGAGTAAGATGGTGGTACCTCCACAGTCGAGCTTGGCACCAGCTTTGCCACCTCAAAATAAATAATAATTGTCTAAACTGTGCGGTACTATATGGACTAGACTACCCAGATTTACGCTTGTTTCTTGGATTTATCCAAGGCGTTCAACTTGGTATCTTATTATTGTCTATGGAACAATATGAAGAGCGAGACTTAGGATGCCGCTATCGCCCAAATCAGTCTACGGAACGAGAACCAGACAGATTCGGTCATTTCTATGGTTCCGTGCCCAAAGGGCAAGACGGAGTCCTATTAATGTCTGTCCGTCTGTCCGTCCGTATGTCGTGGGTCTCTAGCTTGCAGACAGAAGGCAGATCTGAAATTTGGATATGTTAAGTAAAATGTTATCGGAAAACCGTAATTGAAAATTAAATGAAAGTGTTTTTTTGTCTTACCCGTGTGGGATTGGCATGTGGGATTTCATTCTCTAGAACTCATTGAGTGCAAATATTATACGAACAAAGTTAATAAGTTGTTTGTATTACTAACATCTAAGTCGAAAATTATTAAAAGTTTATTGGATATGATGTGATAATAATTATACACTACAAACAACTCTAACTCAGGAACAATATCTAAATAAAATATTATAAAGTAGGTAGAGTTCTTAAACAGCAAAATTACGTTTTTGAAATGCTGCATTGGTTAACTATATATATTTTTAACTATGTGTTACTTATATCTTTAATATGTGTCTATGTATAACATATTTTTTATAATTTTTTCTATACTACGAGTATATCATAATCATATATGACAACCATATACGAGTATGACAATTTGTTTTTCAATTGTGTATTTTTTAACTGTAATTTCATATTATATAACTTATTTATTTTATCTTTATATTTTTTGTTTTTTTTTCTATGTATATGATCCATAGAACTAAATATCTTTATTTTATCAATAAGATAATTGTGAATATATTATGGTGTAGTAGGTAATTGACATGCCTTATGTAACATTCTCTGTTATAATCTTATAACGGTCAATAAAGAATTACTGATTACTGAAGTTTTTTTTTAATTTTACGTGTGGCCTAGCTGTACGTAATGCTATTCAGTTATACTGTGGTAGAGTAGCGTGTAACATGCCGAGCTTACCCCCAGCTAATTGAATCCCTGTCCTGCTCAATACTTGCACTCATGCACACTTATTGCTTACACTATTGTCTAAAGTAGCTACACAACTACAAATAAACTTTATTATCTGATAATACTGAATAAGTTTTATAAACAATAAACATAATGTTCGTCGTCACAAAACAGAAAAGCCCACGTAAGATAGAGTAATGCCACTGACAGACCGAAAGACAGACATACCTTCATGCTTGTATTGCTATAGTTTTTTGACGAAATCCTAACTGCTATGTTATCGTATTATTCCTGACAAAAAGTGAGAAAAATGTACTTATTTTTTTCATCGCAACCAGCAGCAAGGAATTTTCAAGCAGCAACAAACTAACTTTGACTAAAATAAAACAGAAAAATCATTCTACGAACAATTAAAGAAAGGACAAAACAAATGAAAACTTTATCCATGGAAAAATTTAACTCCTTATAATTCTGAACAACATCTATTTGACTATTTTTCGTGACAACCTACTTTAATACGCAAAAGATTTACCCATTTCCCTTTACTTTGCCTGTACTAATAAAGTATATAAATTATGTATATTCAAATATTTACTTCCCAATAACTTCCAATTACGAACTACCTACTTTCAAAGGAACCGGCTGCTCAAACACTACCTTGAAAACCTCAGGTTCGGTTTTCAGACTTAATCAGTTCACTGGTGAGCTTTGCAATAACGCTACCACTGTTTGATTTTTGTATATAATTGTATTAAACATGTTATTTTTAATTAGTGTAGAAAACGCTGAATTCCCCAGGAGAATGTATAGCGACCAACTTAGCGACATACCAAAGGAGGAAGGAAAACGTATTCGAAATAGAAGAGCTTAGACTGGATTGAAAATGATGGAACCAGTAAAGGCGTGTCAGGATTGAAGTAGATAAAGGCTACTCTCTCAAAGACAGTGTTTGTGTGTATTTACAAACGCTAAGTTTCTTGCCCTTCTTCTTAGCAATACTAATCGAATGGGTGGATGGTTAAGCATTATATTTATTATTCGTTTATTTATAAACTTATTTGATCATTGCATTATGTATATCTAATATTTGTATTCCTTTATTTATTTATTTTATGCAGATGCATAATTTTATTACATTTTAGTAGCCCAACCTAAATATTTTTTCATGTATTTGCCGCACCTATTATTATTATTATTTTGTAATCATATTCTATTGTTTCATAAAGATTTATTTTTGATCTGTAAAAAGTAGAATACTTTACATATCTATTTTACAAATACTTTTTGAATTTGAATTTGACGCCGAATTCTTTTTTCTTGACTTAATTTTAAGTTTTCAGTTTCTTTCAAAATAAAGTACCCGATATTGAAAGAAATTAGAAGCATTGTGATAAAGTTTTAGAGTTTTTCAATAGCGGTACTAAATATCTATAAAAAAAGATATTCTTAATGTAGTTGCCATCACCCAACAACAAAAGAAGCCTTCGCTGAAATTCTCTAAAAAGCTTCAAAATTAAAATCGCTTCCGCCCAAGATAGTCTCAATTTTGTGGTGTAGTTGACTAGGTTCCAAATTTCTTCATACTTCGTCAATCATTAATTATAGAGCCCAGCTCTTGATGGTTAAGCATTTTCCATACATTAAACATATTCAGTCTCAGGTATCACCTTATTGGTTTAACTATATGCTCGAAACTGAGGTATTTCCAACAATCGACAACATTACAAATTAATAATTGGTGCAAAACCATTTCGAGATATTGGTTTTCTGAGCATCATATATTTTTTACGAATTAAATTATTATTAAATAAAGAGATTGAAAAAAAAACCCTCAAAAGTTGGTAAACACAGGATATTTAAAACAATTACATCAGCTTTCAAGTTAATTTTTGTATTTAAAAAAATCAACTGTCATGTCATTGTGACTGTTGACATTGACAGCGAACATAAACATGCCAAGTTTTTTTAAAATAATTCCTTGGCAATGAACATCGAGTTTGAAATCCTCAGTTGCAACTTATGTTCTTTTAGAATGAGTGAATAAGAAAAAAAAAATAAGCATTAAAAACACAAAATTTAACAAAATAAAAAAATATGTAAGCTTTATTTTTACGTAGACTTTCAATATAAATATTGAAAACAAATGGTTACCTGAAATGAAATGAAATAAAATTCTAATATAGACTGTGTATCGTTAATTGATCACAATAAAGAAAATTATTTTTTTGGTCCATATTTTATGTGGTAGAGCTGATGCCGAGCTCGACTGTGGAGGTACCACCATCTTACTCGCAAATCCTCCCGAAGTTATTCGGGGGAGAGTAAGAGAACAGCTCTCAGGCAAAACCAGGCGGCCCACCATTGCCTGGGACCGATGGATGGCGGTATATCCATCCCTAATTGCCAGGCCTTAAACTAGTGACGGGCAGCGGCGTCACTGGTGCAAGGGTTTCGGCACCGCGCTCACCAACCCACCTACCCAGCGTGTGTGAGTATGGGCATTTCTTCCAGGGGGACCGCCAAGAGTAGTGAAATCCTGGAAAGGCCTATGTCCAGCAGTGGACGAAACAGGCTGATGGATGGATGGATGGATATTTTTTTTATTTCCCTGTACAAAATGGTTCAATCTTCTGAGACAATTTCTGTGGAAACGTGAAATAAAGTTCGCCCAAAAAATATTCATGTTTAATACACCTGCTCAAAATATGATAGATTACGTGCCTGCTTAGCGTGCGAAAAATTACATATTTCGCACTAGTTCTTTTTTGTTTTTACTACTAACGCCATCTAGGGAAAACCAATGACATAATTTAATAAGCATGTAAGCCTTGTATGTAACTTGTTTTACTTGTCGTTATTTTGGTATTTCTGGAGCTAACCGGATACACTAAAAACTGTTTAGGATGAGTATTTTCAAACTCTTATATTATTATTAAATATATTATATAATCATGTTAAATTGTAAGAGATGTTTTAAAAATTCAAAACGATTTTAGAAGTCATAATTTTTATTATATTCTATCTTATAACTAATTATTAAAAAGATTTTAGAAAGAGACTGGTCTTTGTAGTAGAGATTGGCGCCAACCAGACACTGCGTTTTCTTCTGTCGATTGTTTTGATTTGCAACAAAGTTGCTTTTATTTTATTGTTTCATGTAATTTTTCACAGGTGTATTAAAAACGTCGTTTGATATACGTACGAAAGTTTTGATATTTCTTATCCCGAGTCAAAAAAGTTCGTCGTGACTCGAAATATAAACCATTTCGGACTAGCATCAAAATGTACTATTTCGATTCGAATTTCGAAAGAATAATGTTACAGGCAACATTCACTTTTTTTTTGGGGGCGTACGCAAATTATGCATTGCCGGTGACGAGTACGGGGCAAGACTTGCGCTATTATGATTTTGCTGCAGTATACTCCAGCAAAATAGTTGAATGTTCAAAAACTAAAAACTCGCGCGCAATTTCTACAACTTTTCACAAAGCACCCGTTGCGTAGGTACTGAAATGGGAAGGAGGATAAAAAATGTATGTGATCAAAACAAAAAATATCAATATAACACTGCTGATCTTTGTTATAGCGAAGTATTTTCCTGGAAATCCTGCGAAGGTTCAACAAATTGAAGTAGCCAAATAAGTAGGAGTTAGTGTGGTAGTTAGAGATTCCTCCCCGTAGATTTCATTAGAGCTATTAGCGCCATGCTTCGGCACTGCGCGATTTGTTTTAGTCACGTATTTTCCTGAAATATAAGAGGAAAACAAATTCTGCCGTACACAATTAGAATCTGTTTAACAAAACGCCAACCAACGTAAATTCTTTAAATATTTAAAAAAATGGGACGTAATCGAAGCATATATAGGTAAGGTGACTTTAATATAAACAGCCAAATTCTTCCTGAAGACTCGGTAACTGTTCAGTAACAAGGTTCGATGACCCTTTTTGTGAAATTCGTAAATTATTCTTTTCGTGTTCGTTACAAACGCAAGCCCAGCTCCGAGTGGGGGGGGGGGGTTCTCTTGAAATTTATCATTTCCTTATAAATGAAGGATGAGGAATTCTAAAACAATTTATTCCCAGATTCATACAAAAAATTTAAAATATTAAATAAAATATGCAGATTGGACAAATATTTGTCACATTCAACATTCAATATCACAAATATACTAAGTTTTGTGAGTTAATAAAAATACAATTATTAAGAATATTTATCGAGCTTAAAATATATATATGTATATATATACTTTAAGTGTATTTACCATAGGACGTCTGACTAAAAAAAAACTAAATTGTACGCGACCGTGGCGAAGTATTTTCTAAATCCGTGAAACACGCAAGCTAAGTTGAACGTATATTTTATCAATTATAATATCAATATTATTTTTATCAATGCAAATAATTAAAGTCGCGTAAAATGTTAGTTTTTTTTAGGTTTATGTTCTATAGTGAGTACATTTAAGGTATATATATTTTGTTTACTCACTAAACTCAGTATTTTTAAGGATACTGAATGTCGAATGTAGAAAGTATTTATCCAATTTACATATTTTCTAAAATATTTCATAATGTTTGTATGAAACTGTGCAAAATTTTTTTCTGAAGCGCGGTGTCGTGAACTTCAAGAGCAGCCCCCACCCCCTCCTATCACGCCGTGGTGGGGGTCTACCGGGCTAAATCAGCGTAGATTGACCCAGTGTACATATGTGCCAAGTGAATTCCTCCGATACCTTTTGGCGACCTCGACGTCAAGACAAACCTAGCTAATATTAATATTTAATTTTACGCAATTAACAAAAAGTGTTATCGATCCGTGTAACTGATCACTTACCAAGTTTCCAGTATGAGTTTGGCTGCATAAATTAAAGTCACCTTATAAAGTCGGCTTACGGCCAACGATCTCACCGCGATCCCGAATCCCGACTGATAATAACTATTCTTGGTCCTTGATCTTATCCTCAAGTCTAAAATGTCTTTGGGGGGCTGAAGGTCGAAGCGTGTTTAAGGCCTTACTCCTGGTGCACGATAACCTTACTGAGCGATTTTGAACTTCAGTATGTTGTCAGAAAGTCTACATTAGAACGCTCGCTTCGTGCGCTGGCAGCACGGTTAATCAGTGAATTTTAGAGGTTTTTCTGGATTTTACGAAAAAGTATTTGATGTAGGAGTTTTTCCATCTGAAATCGGAAAATAAACCATGTTTTCTTGTTATAGCAGTAATTTCAGACATAAAACTCAAGCCGTCTGGACATAAAATGATATAATAACTTAAAAAGGCATAATTTTCAAAAATAAAATCTATCGAGTGAAATGTGTCCAATTAGGTAACCGACTTGACAACGGAAAGACAAAGGTCTGAAAAAACACATGTCCAAATTTTTTACATTCATCAGATAAGTAGTTGACTCAGCATATTAAAACAAAACCGTTGAAAGACCCAATACAAGCCCTTAAGCTTTATAATTACGTCTTATTATTATATGTCTTCTGTTAAAGGTACATTTATGGTATATAATTAAATCCCCTGGAGTGAGGGTTTAAAAAAATACTTTATTGACCTAAGCCTTTTTGAAACTGGACTAAAGTGTTAATAAAAACACAGTCATGATAATATTACACCAAGTACCAACAATTACAAGTACTAACTTTATTAACTTAAACAACGGTTAAGCAACGGTTAAATATCGTTTATCTTGCTTTATAACTGAACACAAATAAGTAATAAACAAGTAATTATGGAGTTCAGGTATGTACATATATACAAGCATATCATACTTGCAAAAAAATGAGTGACATTCACGTTTCACATGCTGACAATTCATATTATGATTATGGATTTTATATACTCTATTCCGTTCTTGAACAACTGAGGGGACATATTAAAAACATTACCCTTAGCTCCGAACCTTACCGAGTTTCCAGTATGAATTTGGCTGTATCAATCAAAGTGATTTTAATATTAAACACGATGACAATCGTGCAATAGAGCCTAATTTTCCATACACCTGCCTGACAAAATCGTGTGACGAAAACATCTTGCTTCTTCTACGAATTTAATTACAGAAACGAGCATTAAGACCGTTTTAGAGTATTTAGTCAGAGACGAGACTTTAATGTTGATTTGAGTGGACTATTTGCCATATTTTCGTATTTCAGTTAAACCAGAACGATTACCTTAATTTATACTTTTAAAAAAATATACTTTTCATTGAAATGTCGCTAAAAATTTGTAGCTCCGTTAAAAATATTTTTGTTTTACTATATTTATTTTAATTATTTCCAGGTGGTAGAGCTGATACCGGGCTCGACTGTGGAGGGAAGTTATTCGGGGAAGAGTCAGAGGCACAACTCAAATAGGCACAACCAGGTGGCCCACCATGCCTGGATTGACGGCGTTATATATATCTGTCGCCGCAATCTGGTTAAATCAGCCGCTTCCAAATGGCTAGCCTTTTGGTTTAAATTTTACTTCTGGATGGTCATGAAAAAATAACCACGTAGGTTATATATGGCGGTGACTCGCCATACCTAACCTTCTAACCTAAGCTACCGCCTCTCTTCTGCGCTGCAGGACTTCTGAAAAAAATATTTAAACCAGGCGGCTGATTTAACGAAACGGCGGCGACATATCCATTCCCAAGGTCAAACCTTATATAAATTTACTTAACTTAGCTTACGATTTAGTTTAAGAACTGTTAGTAGGTTAAAAAACTGAAAATAAATAAATAAAACCTTGGACGAACCAACCAACTGGACAGGCCACCAACAGGCGAACCCCTCTGCCAAAGGTAGCCCCGCGCGCATACTGGTTATATAAAAACGATAGATGTCCCTGTGTGTGAATGTGATTGTGTGCATATAGTTTAAGCTAGTGTTGAGTATTTTGTAGTGTGCGTGAATCGCGACACTGCCTCGTCCCCCACTGAAAATGATGGACATTTTTGCATAAAAATTAGTGCGCGGCTCCACTCCAGTTGGTTTTTTTCTCCTCCAAGTATAAAACAGACTGGTGAAGGATAGTGGCGTCACTGGTGCAAAGTTTTTGGCACAGCGCTTACTAACCCGCCTGCCCGGGTGTGTGAGTATGGACATTTCTTCCAGGAGGACTACCAAGAGTGGCAAAATCTTGGAAAGGCTTATGTCCAGCGGTGAACGAAACAGGCTGAGGGATGGATATATTTGGGAATGTTTCCGTAGTCCGTTTTCGTGCAATCAATTGTAAATAAGATAAGATAAAATAATCATTTATTAATCACCACAACACAAAACACATGACATGACAAAATAAAAGGACTTAACTCTAACAATTTTTAACAATGAGACGCAGTACATTAAAACTTAATTAATGACACACACACAGCCATGTAACATAATGTATCATGTGTCGTGGCAAAAAAGGGCTCTAAACTCAGCATGTGCTGCAATGTACACAGTACAAACTGCAGCGCTGTTATTCTGCCAGAGCCTAATAGTGAAATACGCACGAACACAAATAACGGTGCGAGAGTTCTACGTACATAATATTTATGACTATAAATTAATTAATAATTTGAATTCCAGGATATATGTTTACTTAGATAATGAATATAATTGTTGTATAATAATATAATAAATTCGGCAATTATTATAAATAAGTCTCAATCTAGATATACAATGTAATCCACAAATGCTTAGCTAATGTTGGGACTTTTGTAACGAGAGAAGATACGCTTTAAGCTTGGACTTGAAACCTATCCTAGACTTAAGTTCACGTATGGGAGGGGGAAGATTATTCCAACACTTAAATACGGAATTTTTGTTTCTTGCCTTTTTTGTAGAGCATTTGCCGGTTTTCATTTTATACACTTTGCAATTTTCACTCCAATAGAATACTTTACATCATATTTGTGACAATTAGACCATTTGTAAAATGAGAGTAAACTATAATTTCTAAAAACATGAATATTTTGTCATCTTTAACAGAACTTTGTTGCACTTAACTAGGGAATATCCACGATGGACAAATTACGTACATAGTTGTGCCTATCAACTAATTAAGATTTTTTCACTAAACGAGTCCGAGTTTTTATATAATAATATTCTTAAATTTTTTTTTTGTTAAGAATTATTGCTTTTGTTATAGAGGAGATCAGGAACCGATGGAAAACAAGGTAAGTAGTCAAGTGCAAGTTGGACTCCCGAACTAGGAGTTCCGTATCATTCAAATAAGTTAAATGACAAATATTTTTAACAAAAATTACAAAAAGTGAGTTATTGTAATGTGAAAACTAAAGTCCCGTACAGCTCACAAACTTTATGTTTATGATAACCACAAATATAGAATCTAGTATTAGAGATAAATTGTTGCCTTCACTAGAAATTTTGTTTATGTCTGCATTGTATTGTGTACAAAAATATCGTAAAGTAAATACATTTTTGATTATACGTTACCATAAAAAGTGGTGTCCTGTTACTATCTACTTTATTATTTACTAAATAAATACAAATTCAATGATTTATCATATTCTGCATGAGATTTACTACCAGATTATGTTAGCGTTCATAAAATACGATTTTTGTTTTTTTTTAAAGATATTCTCATAAATGTTGATGGTTGTGATTATCGCCACTTGGTAGAAGTTATTAACCATATGATATTTTTTTGGATAAATAAGATACTTGTACTTGTCCGCAAAATTATTCAACTCGTTTATTTTAATAAGTTTAATAGACCCCTATTGAAATATATATTAGGTGCTCTAAAAATATCTGCCACGGCTGCAATGGGAGATGGTATTGTGTACAAGGATTACAATAGTAACGATATTTTATTGATTAAACTTCATACATTTTTTCATACCAGAAAATGTGCGTTTAAGTTAGTATTGATTTACTTGCATGAAACTATCCAGAAGTAACACAAATACAAAATACAAATACAAAATTTATTTATTTATACACAAGTAATTTATAATTTATAAGCTAACAAAACCTGTATTAGAGGGGACCGTTCTTCTCTAGTTGTAGGTAGTACAACTACAGTTTATATATATTAATAAATTAACAGAAACCTTTATTTTGAAGAAAAAAAGGTAAGAGGTTATACATAATATGTTTGTGTATGTGTGTGTGTGTGTGTGTGTGTGTAGGTATGTGTGTTTGTGTGTGATTGTGTGCGTGTGTAAGCGTATTTGCATTTGCGTGGTAAGAATCCATGGTATATATGTATAAATATGTATAATAATATGTTTAAAAAAGTATTAAATATAGTTTACAACTAATAGTAATTCTCTTGAATATAGGTATAAGGTCCTACGATAATAAGTGAAAATAATTCTAGGGTAGACTGTGTATCACTAACTGAACTTTCGGTGGAAAGTGGTCTATTTGCAATACCCCATCACCTCTTTTGTTTTCTTAATAATATTACTTTGAATTTCAGGACGCTATATAATAATAATATTAATACTTTTATATATTTTAAATTTGGATAGTAGTAATTGATATAAGTGAGATATAACCACCAATTTTATCACAATTTACACAAATAGGGTAGGTAGCAAAAAGTATCAACTGTTCTAAGGTGCGCGAAAAAAGACAATTGAAGCCAGTTTATAAAAGTGTTACCGTTTGAGAATGACTCTTATGAGTAACACTATAAAAGTTTAGGTTAAGCAGGGTTAGGGTATCCCTGTCGGTGTTGTTCTCCGTAGGGTTAGACTGCGATAACTTGAGACATGTGAATATTTATGATATTGGTTTAGTAAATTTTCAGTTTCTTCGTAGTTAAGTTGTTTTATCCAAGTAGTAATGGTCTTTTTACAATCTGTGTATTTTAGTAAATAAATGTTTCTGTTTATCTTATTGTACAAATAGGTTGATCTGGATGAAAATTGATTTGACGCATAAGTAGTTTTGACAGAAGATGATTTAATTATACAAGGGTTACGTTTATATTTAATGTTTGGATTAGGTATTAAGTGTTTATGTATTTTTAAGACACATTGTACAATATTTAGTTGTCTCACTGTTAGTAGATACGTTTCTTTAAAAATACTAGTAGTACTATATGTTTTTTTTAAGCTTACTTTGAGAATATACCTCTGACTACGGTCTAGCGTGATGAGTTTAGTTTTTTGTGATCCACCCCAAATAGGCAAACAGTACAGTAAGATAGATTGAACACAAAACAGTTGGAAAGAGATAGAAATTATTATCATTGATGAAACGACACATCGCGCGTAGTTTGTGAACCACGATATGCCGAATAAAGTAAATATTTATTTGTTTACTTTATTTTCACAAATTTATATAACTATTCCGGGGTAAAAAATTTCTTCAGAATTGTAATCTACATACAAAATACCATCTCCCATTTTAGCCGTGGCAGATATTTTTAGAGCACATTATATTAATTTTGTGGACGAGTAAAAAGTGTCTTATTTAACAAAGGGCTTCTCATAAACATTAGATAGGTACGAAAATCTGTTTGCTTAAACAAGATTCATTCGAGGCAGTTTTATAAAATTATTTTATTTCCGTGTAGATTTGCTACGGCGTAGCATAAAAGCTTTGGAACTGGTTAGGAAATTAATACATAATCTTGACTGAAACCTATTGCGTTACTATTGTTTGAGTTGTAATAAGAATTAAAAGGGTAATTCGCTTTAGATTGATAAAATTATTTTTATTCCGTGTAGATTTGCTACGCCGTAGCACAAAAGCTTTGCATGACAAAGGCAGCCAATGTCTTTTATTATGTCGCTACAAAATACAATCATTGGATAAATAAGACACTTTTACTTGCCCACAACATTATTTAACTCGTATATTTTAAGGAGTTGGGGCCTATTGAAATGTATAATAAATTTATCTAACCTCATATCGTAAAATCCTCATTACGAACTCAAACTAAAAGGTCTCCGTTCGTTCTTTATCTGAGTCTCCGAACAACATAGTGCTATAAAGATATAAGATTTTTCATGGTTGTCTCTAAAACACAAAAAAAAAATAGGTTAGGTCTCTAAACATATTATAATACTATAAAAAAACTTTTTCTGAGATTACAATACATGTGATACTAACTAGGAAGGCAAAGGAAAATTAGCCCATACAGCCATGTCTGAGGTTTAATATCAAATACCAATGAGGTTATGATATAATATTCTCTAACACGTACTTAATAATATTGCGGTGTGACAAAGGAGGTTCAAATTTTATTTTATTTTCGGCCTGCATTGTCTATGGCTGCTGGCACGCGCAACGCGTACACATGCGTGGTGGACTGTTGGATTTTGGATTCATAGCTTACGTGGAAATTATTATTTACCGTGGTCAGTATTATATTATCTGTGCCGTGGTTTTATGGGTCAAACCAAAAGTATTATTTTGTCATAAAATTACTAACAGCAGTGATGGTGATGATAATTTGACTCCACCTGATATTCTGGAAATAAAGACGGAAATTACGAACACTTTTAGAACGAGCTTTAACAAGAAAAATCAAAAATGGCTAACAACAAATTTTATCTAGATTATTAAGAAAACAGGTTGTTAGGCATGAGTTTAGATAAAGTAGTGTATGAAATTATACATAACTAGGTATTAAAACACTCGTGTTCTATTAAAAAACTCGCCTTCGGCTCCCAGTTTCATAAACTACTATTGTGGACGAGTAAAAATGTTTTATTTGAACAAAGATGTTTTCTCATAAACATTATTATTTATAAAATCTGTTTCTAGATTGATAAAGGCAATTTTGTAAAATTATTTAGTCTCCGTATAGATTTGCTACGGCGCAACATAAAAGTTTTGCATGACAAAAGCAGCCAATGTCTTCTATTATGCCACTAAAGAACTGGTTAGGAAATAAATACGTAATCTTGACTGCGATCTATGGTTTTAATATTGCTTGAGTTATAATGAGAATTAAAAGGGTTAATTCGCGTATTTCCGCCACACACGTTCGGACAGACTACACCGAGCAACCGTAATGCGAAAATTAGTTATTACCAAAAAGTTATGAAGTATCGGGGTGTAAATTTTATTTTCAGGGGAAGAAAACCATGTAAGTAAATATTTCTGACGTCATAAATTTCAATTACTCTGAAAAGTATCGTACTATGCGCAGCGTACACCGACAACCAGACATCCGCAGCGTCCCACTTTCATTATAAGTAAATATTTTAGAACTAGCATGTCATGAAAACTAGCTGGCCAGCAGCGATACGCAAAAGGATGCCTGTAAGATAGTGAAAAAAAATGAATAGTTACTCGTATCACGGTGAGTACGAATTCTAGCGAAAAGAGAGCCCGTAAAATCGTCTTCGATAGTACCTACAACAACTATAATTTTCAAGCTGGACTAATCATCAATGTCCTTGAGCATTGACCCTTAAACAACAATTCTCAAAAAAAGGAAGAAAAGCGAGAATTTGCTAGCTATTAAAAAGGCAAGGGAGTCGTCAATTATGATAAAAATGACATAGCAATATAATCATCACACGTCACATGATAAAACTAACTCATAAATAAAGTAAAAACTTATAGTCCAGGCGGTAGCGTTGCATTTTAGGTTGTGATTTTACGCCGATTGATTTTCATCTTTTTCAATAGTTGTGGAATGGCTAATAACAGAACCAAGCGTCAGCTGACGCACCCGCGGTGGGTGTGGAAGTGAGAGGTTGCGAAAGTGGTAAAAAAAAAGTAATAGTACGCCGGCTGAAACTTTTCTCACAGATAGTTGATATCATACTGAGTTGAAAAAAAATTGAGCAGCTGACGATCGATTCACATATCAGTAATGTGAGATATACGATCGATGTCAATATAGGCTCGCTTACTATGAATTTTGTATTTGCAACGGTAATTCCCGGGCTAACACGTTTGTTAATAATTATGGGATCTCTTTCTGTGTGAAGGATTAATTTCCAACGCATAATTCCGTCTTCAAGCGAAATTAGTTTACAAAGATCAGTTTTTTCGGAGTACAGATTCGTTCATTCATTTACTTACGCTCATCTCTCAGAATAGTTGGCAGAGACTACAGATTTTCATCTGCTACGATCCTGGCACACCTCTATCGCCTTTTCTACACCAGAATACAGATAAATATTTTTTTTAACAATTTGTTAATTTCTACATCATATTTACATTATATTTCCCATAATTTTCTGGTGGCTAGTTTAGAGAAATGGAGCTAACTAAATGCAACCCGCGTTTGTTCCCCATTAAGTTTTTCACTTTGATCTATAAAACATTAATGCCTACTGATTGGACGAGGGTTTTTAATCCATCACGCATGGCGGCGATCTTATTTAGATAAGTAGCAGGAGATTTAAGGCTCGGACTGCGCTTGACTGATTGCTTGGCTTGACGTTAATGAATGTCGCGCTTGAAGATTATCTAGTGAAATTTAGTTAAAAGAATTTTTAAATCTAAACAAAATTAAAGCGAGAGCTGTAACGGACGAAATGTTCAAGCTGTATATTTTACTTAATAGGGATTTCACAATTGCGCAGTAGACCAGAAAATTAATATCCCATCAAAAATATTCCTGTAAAAACACATTTGCCGAAGAAGTTTTGAGATCCCAAAAATAAGTCAGTCAGCCTTCCTGTTACCTTTGACTATGAAGTAAACAAATAAAACATAACTAGCCATTTTAGTCAGATAAATATAGATTTTATTATTAGGTCAAGTAGACGTCAACCTGACTAATTTATGCGACAGTCTTAAGGTAGTCAAAACGTAAATAATTGCATAACTTATTTTGGTCTATAGGATCCTCCAAAGAGACAGTGGTTTTTAAAACTTGTACACAACATTTGGTTGTAACTATTGAAAAATACCTCAATAGAATAATTCAAATACATTATATACTCCAACCTGTCTCCCAGAAGGGTAGGCAGAGACTTCTTTTGCCTCTTCTACGTTCTTCAATCTAGTCATACAAGCTCTTCTATTTCGGATACTTTTGACATCGCTCTTCCTCAGTCACCAATGTGGTCAGAATACGTTCTTCTAGGGCAACCTGGTCGAGTTTTATCTTCCAATTGCGCACCAAAAATTCTCCTCTCTACGAGGGGTGATCCAAAACTAATGATAATGACCATAAAATAAGGTGATAACGATTAAAAACAAATTTTATTTTTCTACATAATCTCCTAGTAAGTCAATACATTTAGTCCATATTTTTCTAAACCTAGGATTCCCTTGAAAAAAAAACCTTTATCCTGACTCTCCCAAAACGCCTAGACAGCGGCCATCACTTCACTATCGTCTTCAAATTGAGCCGAAGAAAGAGGTAGAGTCGCTGGGGGCTAGATCTGGCGAATAAAGAGGGTGTTCAAGTAATTCGCATACCGTTTCTTTAATGGCAGCCATCGCAACTGCGGCTTTGTGAGCGGGTGCGTTGTCTTGGTGAAACAACACTCCAGCTTGCCGCGTCTTTTCTCCGTGATGGCGCGCCGCAATCTTCAAATTTGGTCCGCTTAGTGAGAGCCTGTAAAAGTGACTCCCTTTTCCAGGTACTCCACCATTATTATTCCTTCAGCATCCCAAAAGACGGACGCTGACCTTTCCCGCTAAACTTGAAACCTTGAATTTCTTCGGCGTCGGTGAGGAGGCTTGGTTCCAGGTCATGGACTGTTGTTTCGTTTCAGGATCAAATTGGTGGATTCAGGTTTTCATGTTGTCTTCGGTGAAAGACGTGAATGGGCGTCTCTCGTGATGTTTATCTTCAGTCGATAATCTGCCTAGCTTAAGTTCCTTGGCCCAGCGTGAAACTGTAGAATATGGAGGAACAGAGTCTCCTAATGTTTCAACCAAGTCGTTGTGTATGTCTTTGGTAGACATTTTTTTCAAACAGAGGTACTTGATCACAGCTCTAATTTAGTTTTTCTCCATTTTAATGTTATTTCTTCGGCGGTTCGTATTCAAATGAATGCACCTCCCGGAAATCCAGGCCTATTTATATGATTTTTTTAGGTTGACTTAGTGGGTATAATGGCAAGGCAAAAGTGTTTTTTTTAGTGTTTTATGCTAACTGGAAATAGTCGATTATCATTACTTTTGGATCACCCTACGTATTTGTTCAAAACACCAAGGCATTCCTTTTCTATACTAGTCACTACATCTTCTTTTAGGCCGCAATAACTATGTCGATATATTTTACTCTATTATTCAATGTCAAGCCACAAAAAACGCATTTTTACTGCATTCACTCACTACCATCAACATTTCATTAGAACATCTATATACGTGTAGGCAACACTCTATTATGAACTGCCAATCGTGCCTTTGCCGTCATAATATTTTGGCAGCCCTTATAGGCTATTAACTAGGCATGCAGGGCTTCGCTTACTTTATTTCCTGCATTTACTCTTTTTAAATCTGACCGACACAGATTCCATTGCACGTTAACAGACAACCCAGATAGAAAATGTTCTAATAGAGGTAGAATTCAATAAATAGCGTGCTAGAAGCATAAGGTTACTTACTGATTTAGATACTGCTGTATTTTAGTTACTTTTAAAGAATTATAATATTATCATTATGCTATGCTGCTGTGGGGTAGGGCTGCGAATTTAACAGAAGAGAACAATTCAAGGTATATATTATATAACATGAAGCGCCGGGATTTATTAAGAGGAAATTTTAAATAAATGAATATATTACATATCGGTTCTTTGTGAATTTTTATTTAAAAGATACTATTATGTTCATAACATAGGCTGGAAAAAACAATTGAAAGCCTGTTAATAATGCGTTTATTGCACCTTGTAGGCTGAAAATCTCTTATTCCTTATAACACAAAACTGTAAAATGTCTGCTTCAGATTTTAAAATATACCTATTTTGCTTGTCGAAATTGAAGCTTGGTGCACTGACCTAGGCTGGAACTCTGCAAAGAAATAGAAAACGAATTTCAGAGTTCCATATTTAATTTAATAAATGATCCCGTTCCCGGTCCGAAGGGAAATGAGTCAGTGGAAGACATTTAAAATACTTTAAATGTGAGTATTTAGGTGGGATCCTCGGGTAATTATCAAAGCAATTCATGTTTAAATGGTAAATAAATTTGAGCCTTAATTACCTTGCGGTACTGTCAGATACACAAACACTTTATAATCTGGGTAGGTATAAATTGATTTCCGTGATATTTTCAAGTACAGTTTACGCGTTGTTTAGCGATAACGTTCGAATACCGGTTTCATAACTTGGTTTTGGATTGAGAGTACTTGGAACTAACAGCAAAACATGCTTCATTATGGAAAATTATTGAAGACACAGCAAATTCAAAAGTTTATTAATATTGTAGATTTTCTACGCCGTAGCATAAAAGCTTCACATGATAAAGGCAGCCAATCTCTTTTATTATACCGATACGAAATACAATCTTTGGATAAATAAGACACTTTTACTAGCCCGCAACATTATGATATTATTAATTAAATCGTATATTTTAATGAGTTGGGGCCTATTGAAATGTACCTATAATAATTTTGTGGACGAGTAAAAGTGTCTTATTTAAACAAAGATGTTTTCTCATAAACATTACTATTTATAAAATTATGATGGTGGAAAATTAATGAAGACAGCAAATTCAATAATGTATTAATATTGTAAAAGGAGATAGCGTTATAGCAATGTTTCGGTGTCTGTCAAACTCAGAATAATGTCAAACCTGTCTGTCCGTCCGATCTGTCACTCTTTGCATCCGTTTGCCCTGCCATCTGTATGTTTTGTTCGTCTATGCATTTGACCTCCTTGTCCACCTGTTTGTGTGCATTACACAAAAATGCCTGGACGGCGATTCTCGCAAAAAATTTCACATGCTTTGCTTTTTATACGCCTCTGTTTGTTGCGTCATAAATGTCGCGTGATGATAATTCTATTAAATATAACCCCTTAAAAGACACGTAAAGCATGTTATGAATACGTACAACAGGTTTATATTTTAAAAGTTTGATACGTTTCTTCATAAAGAGCTTGTAAAAATAAGCACCTGCTTTCGGTCTTCGTAAATTATCGCATGTGCGAGAATCGCCGTCCTGGGCCGCTGATCTAAAATTCATTACTACAGTCTGTAGAGAAGTTGGAACATTTTACTAATGTTGCATGATAAATCCATTTGATAAGTCTTGAAGGAATTTGCTCATTGTGTGTGATGTGATGATACTTGACCACAGATATACTTGACAGACTTTTTACCTCCCAGAACTCTCATTTCTTACTAAATTCATTACTACAGTCTGTAGAGAAGTTGGAACATTTTACTAATGTTGCATGATAAATCCATTTGATAAGTCTTGAAGGAATTTGCTCATTGTGTGTGATGTGATGATACTTGACCACAGATATACTTGACAGACTTTTTACCTCCCAGAACTCTCATTTCTTACTAAATTCATTACTACAGTCTGTAGAGAAGTTGGAACATTTTACTAATGTTGCATGATAAATCCATTTGATAAGTCTTGAAGGAATTTGCTCATTGTGTGTGATGTGATGATACTTGACCACAGATATACTTGACAGACTTTTTACCTCCCAGAACTCTCATTTCTTACTAAATTCATTACTACAGTCTGTAGAGAAGTTGGAACATTTTACTAATGTTGCATGATAAATCCATTTAATAAGTCTTGAAGGAATTTGCTCATTGTGTGTGATGTGATGATACTTGACCACAGATATACTTGACAGACTTTTTACCTTCCAGAACTCTCATTTCTTACTAAATTCATTACTACAGTCTGTAGAGAAGTTGGAACATTTTACTAATGTTGCATGATAAATCCATTTGATAAGTCTTGAAGGAATTTGCTCATTGTGTGTGATGTGATGATACTTGACCACAGATATACTTGACAGACTTTTTACCTCCCAGAACTCTCATTTCTTACTAAATTCATTTGAGGCTACATAAAAAGCTGATACTGAGCAACGAAAATGACGAACAATTATATAACAGCTAAATCAAGAAAAGCTGATCATGATTTTACGATATGCGTGTAGATAAAATAGATAATATATGTAATTATATATTATCCCATTAAAAACATTTCATGTAAACTAGGTCGCCAAGACTCATAACGCTTTCAGGGTTGAAAAGTTATCAGATCTCATGTAGAGCCAAGCCCTTAACTCTACAATCCCCTACATCTTAAACAGACACTACCGCCCTTATAATAACTTTTATGTCATGCAATAGTTTTATTCCATGAAACGGTCAAGCCATACTTTTTGATTAAGATGTAGGGTTTGTAGAGTTAAGGGCTTGGCTCTACATGAGATCTGATAACTTTTTAACATGTCTTGGTGACCTAGTTTACATGCAATGTTTTTGATGGAATTTCATTTTTTTTTGTAAGATGCTCTAATTTTTTTTTTCAGGCTGCATTTATTGCGCCTCAGCTATGACTTTTTTATAGCCCACTTTGCCTCTTTTCTTGTTGGCTTATTATTTGCAATAACCGATAGATCAGGGCTACGACAGCAGTGACGTGGCATTGTGAGGTGACGCTAAGCGTTTGATATCCTTCCATCTCCTCACCCCTTGGATCACAGAAAGTGTGCCAAACGGGACCCTATTACTAAGCCTCCGTTGACAGGGGTCTACAGATTCAGCCGTTATAGATAGCCACTGATAGTTACTGGATTACTAATTTTACAGAATACCTACCTGTTACTATGGCCTCTAGCACGGCAAATAATAAAATTGATACCCAATCCTTAAAAAATCCTCAAAAAAGTATTTTTTTTTACATTATCATGTCCCCTCCCTTAACCCCGAAACTATTATAGAATACCGAAAAAAATATAAAAATTCATGGTACTAAGTGATGTTGATTGATTATGTATTATGTAAAGATTACTGGAAAAATACAGTGGTCAAAGTATTATTAGGGTTCCTTACTCAAGAGGGTGTCGAATTGTTTTGTCAGGCGCAGGAATTTTCACACCTTGTTTTTTATCGCCTTGAATTAGTGCTAAGTATTTCTATAACATTATTTTGAAAAAAATTGACTTTGACGTTAGTTAGCAGATAATAGTTTGTTAGAATTGTTCGTAAACTATCAAGTTGTAGGGGAATTTTTTTAATTTGACTTAATGATTTTGGGGAGGGTCATGACCCCTGTGACCCCCCCCCCTCGGACCGCCACTGTTTGGAAGTTGGGAATATATTTTTTAATAATACAGAACTGGACTCCTCTTATGAAAGTTTAAAGGTCAAAAGTTACAGATCGCTCAATTTATTTGTTGTTTTTGTGCTAATTCCAGGTTCAGATTCTAAGCTCTAATTCGAGGTTTTGATGATCATCAGTGAATGATGAGTGAGTGAGTGACGAAATTGACGTATTAATAAAATTCAAAGTATAAAAGTTACAAAAATTAAACTTATTGTCTTTAATAAAACTGCGTACTTCATCTTAACTTGAGAATTCGGTATCTCTAGTATTATCCAGACCAAAGCTATGAGGGTTCGAAAATATGACGAAACGCTTCGAGAAAAGGTAGGTACGTAGTGCCCCGCTTCCTTCGGCTCGTCTTGGCGGGGGGCACTAAATATTTTCTAGCTAAGTTAATAAAAATTACTGCAAAACTTTTTTGTTAGTTTAACAAAAGTAAAATTAATTTGATACTAGAAAACTAAGAGCATATAAAGAAATTTGATATTGTCACAAATTGAAAGTTCAAACGTGGTTCTATTGTTTGTTTTACGTATATGAACTGTTTCATGTTTTCGAATTTTCTCAAACAAACAAAACGAGAAAACGCTCACGTGGCAATTCTTATTTTTATCGTTTTAGTTCAATTCCTCTATTTATTTCTTTTTTACAGACCATAAAAATTACGACTGATGTACAAATGTGAGTGTAAAAATATACACATAAAGTTCAACTACAAACGTTACTAGAATTTACAAGATGATACTCGGAAAACAATCTTTTGTAAAAAGATACAAATTTACTTTTATTTTATATCCAATACAGTTTTTAACTAGAGTTTCCTATTTTATTAGAATTGTATAGTAGGTACGAGTTTGTCACCTTCAGAGCTAGAAATAATATGGGTTAATTATTATTATACTAATTATATTTATTTGAGTTCCTAATATTTTGTTTGCATTGTTGCAAGCACCATGAACTGAGAGGGACCGAATGTATTTGAACTTACGTTTGATTGTAGTCACCACCGTTTCTATATAAAAACTCGCACACATTCTCATGATATTTATTTGTAATATGAGCCTTACCGAGTCATCTCAATATTGTATATTTGGGAAGAAAGTTTTTTTTAGTTAATCATTTATTTATTTGTAAATTACATTTTATATTTACTAGTAATACTTTTTGACAAGCTTGTCAAATAAGTCATTTCAGATGCTACTTATAATAATGATATGTATGTGTCTCAGATGGCGCTAAAGTTAATACGAAGTTTATTGTTTATTCTTTATTATTATTATATTCCTTTGGGGTTAATTTTTTTATTTTTATTATTTGTCGTGATAGAGAAAATACTGTAAATTTCAACTGGCTGAAGTTACGGTTGAAACTGTAGACCCCTGTGACAGACGGACGGACAGACAGATAGAGAGCGGAGGCATATGCCATAAACAGTTTACATAAAAACCGGTCAAGTGCAAGTAGGAGTCGTACTTGAGGGTTCCGTACCATTCAAATAAGTTAATAGACTTACATTATTGAGCAAAATAACAAACTTATGAAATGTATGAAACAAAACTGCAAAATTAAGTTGGTCGATTACTCGTTAACTTGTAAAACATACTTAGCTGTAATAGTTTTCTTTTTAAATTCGTTATATTTATATACTGCTGCCGTAAATTTTTTCACATATTAAAAACAATCATTTAGCTTCAAAATCAAATCAAAAAAATCAAAAAAATTAGCTTGCAGGGGGGGGACACTTGACACTATCAAAAATTTGCAATTTAAAGCTTAATATTTCGCAAACGTAAGCCTGAATCAAAAAATGATTTTTACACACCAACAATACTTTCTAAAATGAATTCTCAAAAAGTGGACTTTTTTAATATTATATATGTTCAAGTGGCCACCTCGTCGCTAGTGGAGAATTTGAAAAGACATTTATCAGAAAAAAGGTGGAACTAAAATACCTTGGGGCACCCCATTCAATTATTCGTTGGGGAAGAAACCTAAAATATATTTTTTTCAAGATTTTATTTTATTACTTTGTTAGCGTGATTAATGTGCATGCCCGTGCCAAGTAACAGCTTTCTAGTCCTAAGAGTCTCTGAGCTAAGCCGGAAACAGACAGACAGACGGACGGACATGGCGAAACTATAAGGGGTCCCTTGTCGACTACAGAACCATTAAAAACTATCATGGTATACACTATGCACATGTTATTACCATGGGTAGCTATCAGTATAGTATTATTTGCACACAAAAGTTCACTTAACAGTTACAGGTCTAACTAATTGTTTTCAATCTTGTCTGGAACACGTAAAAATGGCTTGTACAAACGAGTTTGGGCCTCGATCTTAGCCAAATTTCAAGGCGGCCTTATTTTTGGGCGAAGTTGTAAGATAAACGAAACTTACTAAGGCATGCACTTGCTGTACTCGATATATTAAGTATTTTATCTAACCTCATATCGTAAAACCTCATTATGAACTCAAAACTACTTTCATAGTGAGAATTTATTTTTATGAACGTCTCTAAAACAGAAAAAAATAATAATTATAGAATCAGTTTCCGAACAACATAATACTATAAAATATTTTTATCTAACCTCATATCGTAAAATCCTCATTACGAACTCAAAACTACTAGCATAATTAAAAATATTTTTCATGAACGTCTCTAAAACACAAAAAAAAAAATTATAGTGTAGGTCTCCGAACTACATAATGCTATAAAATAACATTTTCTGAGATTACAGTACATGTGATACTAACTAGGAAGGCAAAGGGAACTTAGCCCAAACAGCCATGACTGAGGTTTAATATCAAATGCCAATGAGGTTATCACATAATATTCTTTAGCACGTACTAAATAATATTTCGGCGTGACAAAGGAGGTCACAATTTCATTTTATTTTTGGCCTGCACTGTCTATGGCTGCTGGCGCGCGCAACGGATGCGCGTTGGACTCGGTCTGTCAATGGATGGATTGTTGTTTTGGAACTCGGAAATTTATTTATTATTTACTGTCGTTTTATGGGTCAAAATAATTATTTTGCCCTAAAATTACTGACAGCAGTAATGGTGATTATATTTGACTCCACCTGAAATTCTGGAAATAACGACGGAAATTACGAACTTTTTAAGCACAAAGAAAAGTAAAAATGGTTAACAAAAGTTTTACCAAGATTATAAAAACAGATTATTAGGCATGAGTTTAGATAAAGTAGTGTATGAAACTATAGATAACTAGGTATTAAAGACTCGTGTGATACTATTAAAAAACTCACCTACGTCTCGTTTTTTAAACACACACTCGTCTTTTAATAACTTCTTGAAGTACCTACCAGTTTCATAAACTGTTCCTGTTACATGTAAGATTTTGATGAGTATACCTAGAATCCAGTAGTTTGCTATAGACAGACCGGAATCTTTCAGAGAGCCCCGAGACAATTCCCCGATCGTTAGAGTCAGTTAAAAAGCATAACTTGACTTGACTGATTTTGTTTCTAGACATTTACTTTTTAGATAGTTAAACCAGAATGAAGATTTTGTGTAATATCATTAGTATAATATACAATCACTATTTTAAATACGTCAGACAGAATTGAAAAAAGAAGGTACTTGCTATTTATTTTTACCTATGACGAAACAGAGGAGGATATGCATTTAGGGTAGGTAACGGGTTATTTGTAGATATGCAAATTTATTTGTACAATGCTTTGTTCCTCGCTGAATTTCGCTAAAAAGATTCAAACAACGATGATCCTAAGGGGCTATATAAGTAACTGCTGGTGAACTTGAAAGCCACAATTAAGAGCCGGTTTCAATTTAAATGTAATTTAAGGAAAAATTAAAAAAAATGTATATATTATATAAGGTCCTACAATTCAAAGTGAAAAAAATTCAACAGAGAAAGAAGAGAAATTTTTTTGCGCGAACTTTTTTTTTCACCTTTCCATAGAAATTGAGTCAGCTGATTGAACCACTTTGTACTGGGAAGTGAAAAATTTATATGACCAAAAAAATGTTTTTTTCTCTATTGTGATCAGTTAACGATACATGAACTACCCTAAAAATATTTTCACTTATTATTGTAGGACCTTATATGATCTACATAAATTTATAAATAATGTGCCCTTATTAGTATTTTTTTATCAAGAAGTTGAGAACTCTGTACCGATGCTTAATGTCAATTTGTATATCCTTGCGATTGATAAATCGCTAAGTGCTTAAAATTTAGACATTTGTTTCTATCATAGTTTCGAAACAGACAATCAGGGATATTTACCCGTTCGCCGTATTTACCTGAATAAATGTCTCATTCGTTTTTCTAAGACGATTTTCTCTACGTTGCTGAGAGTCACATTTCTCTTGGCCTTCCCCGTGTTTAAATTAATTAATTAATTTCATGTACAAGACACATTACTTGATAAAATTTCAGAACATTCATGAGGATAAAAACGCGCATGGTAATTATTAAGTAATAAGTCTTTGACTGATGGTGCTACTAAATTGATACATAAATCATATTGACAAATAATCATGAAGTATAAAACATGTCATGGTATAAAAAAGTAACATGTTCGTTTCTAACAATAAGTATAAGCCCGGACAAACAAGCAGAGAGACAATATTATGAAGTAAAAAGTATCCTACATGTTGACCCAGGTACTAAGTTATCACCGCACATAATTTAATCAAAATCTGTCTAGTCGATCTTGCGTAATAAGCGTGCAGACAGACAGACAGACAAATAATTTAAAAATAAGTGTTTAGGTGTCTAATTCGATTACAAAAAAAAACATGTATACCCGGGCTCGTTAGCGTTTTTATGGTTCCGTACCCAAAGGGTAACCAACGGGACCCTTTACTCCGCTGTCCGTCTGTCCGTCTGTCACCATGCTGTATCACATCAACCGTGATAGTTAGACAGTTTAAATTTTCACAGATGATGTATTTCTGTTGCCGCAATAACAACAAATACTAAAACCAGCCAAGTGTGAGTCGGACCTGCGCACTCCCACAAAAGAAATGTTTTTTTTGCCGTTTTTAGGGTTTTTATTATATTGTTATTGTTTTGATTGACTGATGATGATGACCGCCATAATCATTTTGAATATGTTTTAATTTTTTAGTACGTTCATTATGGTTTAAGTTTTTTTTGTCAAAAACCTAATATAACTCAAATGAAATGATATTTAGGTCTATCTTTGTGATTTTATCGGATGTAAGAAAATGCAAATGTTCGAGTATCTTACGGCCGAAATATCAATAAATAGTAAACATAACATAATTTGTTTTTTCTAAATTAAAATCGTTGTTGTATACAAATAAAACAAAAAAGAATACGACGTTTATCCGGTAAATCCTAGAAACTCGCCTTATTGACGCCATCTACATACTAAATTAAAAAGCTTTACAATCCGGCTAATTAACAGATTAACTCTAGTCGGGTTTATTATTGTTTCGTTATAAAGTGTTTGTAGAATAGGCCTGCCGGCAGTTGTAATTTCCGCTGCACCGCTGACAATTTGCACCACCTGCTAGTTTTAAATAGCGGACTCAAAAGTTTCATAAAAGCTACGCTTTAATAATGTTGTTTTCAATACTTTTAACGCTTTTGAATGGTTAAATAAGAGCTTTTGTTTTATTTTTATGGAATGTTAATAATGCTGATTGTTGGCATTTGGTGGAACTTGGAATACATTATAAGGTGGTAAAACCGAATCTCGGTGCAAAATGCACATCATAATATTGTTTTCCTTACTTTTGGATTAAAAGTATGCAAAAATTGCGTTTTAAAGCAATTAGCGGAAATTGATTAGTAATAACCAGGGTTCTACATTCAAATTATATAATTTTATGATTTATATTTTGATTGCATTCGATTAACAAACTTAAAAGCGTATTTATCGTTGTAAACGAATGTCATCAAAATGAAAGCCATAAAATAACATAATTTTAATGCGAGAACCCTACTTTTAATATTCAATTTCTGCTAATTGCTTCAAAACGCAATTTTTGCATACTTTTTACTCAAAACTAAGGAAAACAATATTATGATGTGCATTTTGCACTGGGATTCGGTTTTACCACCTTAATAAACAGAAAATTACTTGTACTATTGACAAATTGACAATTTATTTTTCGACCAGTTTCGCCTCTTCAAATAAATTAGTTATAATTTTAATAACATGTTTAAATCAGTGCAATCAATGCCACTAACGCTTTTTGTAAGAGTTAAGTAATCGTTCATATTTTTGGTTATGGTGTCATTCATTGCACTGATGTAATTATGTAATGATGATAAAAATCTCATTACAACAAATTCCTTTAAAAATGTAATAATGGCGAAACCGAACAAGTATCAGTGATTTTCTGTTCATTACGTATTTTTATGGAACCAAAAAATTGTTTGTGGTATAAGAGTTTATAGAAAAATGGGTGTCGATTCTGTGTAAAACGTGATTTAACTTATTTGACAGGACTCGTCTATGACAGGACTAAATCGAAAAGACAAGCATAGGACGATTAAAATAAGGTTAGTCCTGTCAAATAAGTCGTGTTACACCAAATTTACACCATTGTCTATTGTATTTCATAAGAGAGTTCTAGAGTTCTTAGGAACAGAAAGTAATCAAAATATATGTGGGAACAGAAACGTGCGACATACATAGTATTGCATATTATATTTTATGCTGAACTCTGCGTGATTGGTTGGATTAATTATGTAATTTTATAATTACATGTTACAATTGGTACATTGAGGTACAAAAATCTGGTTTACAAGAATGAATATAAGAATGTCTCGAACACCCATTATTTTATACTACTGTGATATATAATTATACTATTATTGCATGAAGGGTTGACGTGTTGATGAACGTTACTCTTATTTACCAATCATTTTTCGTATGTTTATGTTTAGTAACACTAAAAACTAATCGGTGCATAAATAAAATAATGACTTGTCAATCCATCGTTCGGGATGAAAACGACAATCTCATACGAGTAATCGAAATTTACTGAAGATACATAATACACCGTCTATGCTGCTTTCTCACGAAGGTTTGTTCCTATTACTCGGATCAGAACCGGGCTCAGTGAGTCGTAGTCTAAGGCGCAAGCCAGACAGAAGTGGCACGGGGCGCATCGGGCGCGCGGGCGTCCTTAAAAATTTCGTACAAAACGCATGCAAATAAAGTAACAATTTGAACACACCGAATGGTATGTATCCGGCGTAGAAAGGGCGTCGTACCATACCTTCAAATTGCGACTTTATTTCCATGCGTTTTGTATGAAATTTGAATGACGCCCGATGCGCGCCGCGCCGATTTTGTCTGGCTTGCGCTAAGGGCCTAAGGGCAACGATTGGTAACCATGTGGCGCTATCATGTTTCATCGATGCGCATCACCAACAAATTAGTAATATCTCATATTAATAGCCTTTCCTTTGCCGCTCCCCCGCGTTTATTCAATCTCTGCCCCGTTTTATCAATACCTCTTGTATCTAATAGGTCACTACATCCAAATCCGTTGAGCAGTCCTCGAGTTAAAACGGAACATACATACAGACAGATAGAGAGACAGACAAATATTCTGAAAATGGTTGTTTTGGTTTCAGTACAAAAATAATAACAATATTATAAAAAAAATATGTGCGGATACGATTTTTTACTACTGTAATATTAGTATAGATAAGTTATACTCTTACAATCAAATTTTGTCGCGCTTGGTCGATGTGTTGGATGACTCAAGAGCTGGAGCTTATTTTGGCCAGCGCACCAGCTTGGCTTTTTAGCGAGGCAATACGGCAAGCGTCTTGGGCACCCTGCCATGCGGCAGCGGCAACCTGAATATAGGGTATGTTACTTACTTTAGATTTTATTTTGTTTTGCTATTAGTAATTTAAACCTCACAATGTTGTTTTTAGTTACTTACGTGAAATTATATAAAACAAAAATATTTTAGTTATTTCGATCTACAAATTTCAAGAAGAACCATTTTCTTGAATTTTATAATCTTTAAGATAAAAGCAAAGTTTCTTACAGAAATTACAAGTTAATAATATAAAACAACATAACGTTAACAAGTTTCAGCATATCACTTATTAGCTCAATGTGGTAAGTCCATATAAATACAGGTGTTGTAGAGAGTAGTATAGTTAATCGTCTTGTAAACTAATGTAAATTATTTAAACCAATCTATATAATACTAATAATAAAGTAGTAAAAAAGTCGTGTGTGTACAATTGTACATGGAATATACTTAGAGAATTAAGATATATTTTCAAAATTTTACATGAAATACTTAGGTCTGAATACTGAGGCCAAAACTAAAATTTTTTGAATATTTTTCCGTCTGTCAGTCTGTCCGGTATAACTTGTTCCGTTTTAACTCGAGAACCACTGAACGGGTTTAAATACGTTTTTTAAAATGTCATGGTGAACCCCTGAAAACTATAATGGTATGTAAATGTCACTATGTACAATATGTACATGTTATTACCATAATTATAGTATTATTTACCCACTTATAAATATTTTATCTACTATTTAAGGCTTCTCCCAACGCCAACGACCATGAACTGAGTAACTATGCAACATGTTTTTACGATAACAATAGCATTTTACTATAGTGGGAGTGCCTGTCGTAACAGCCATATTTCAGTGTGAGCTGATAAGAACTTTATTTTGGTAGGGTTTTGTTCGAAATTTCACCACGAATCGAGTGCTAATTTTTCCGACGGTTGAGTCGCCTTAACTTAAGACCTTGCCTCCTATATTTCAAGGTTTTTTGCTTAAATATGGTTAGTCAACTATTAACCTGATTTATGTAAAACTCAGAGACATGTTTTTTCAGACCTTTAACACTCCGTTATAAGGACAGTTACCTAATTGGCCTCATTTCACTGGATGGATTTTATTTTTGAAAATGACGCCTTTTTAGTGACGAATATGTTTTTCTAGCTAAGCAATTTGAGATTATGTCTAAAATAACTGCTATAGCAAGAAAACAAAGTTTATTTTCCGATGTAAAGCTAAATAATACATACACCTAATACTTTTTCGTAATATCTAAAAAAATCCACGAAAATTCCCTGATTATGACGCGAAGCGAGCGTTTTAAAAAATAACATAAAGGCGATAAAAATAATGCGTTAAAATGGTAGCGCTTGACAAACAATTCAGCACCCTCTGAGTACATATGGAAACTTAATTTAATTATTTTTTGTTTTACTTTAGAGTGTCACACTAATATTAAAAATGCGAAAGTTTGTGTGTGTGTGTATGTTTGTTACTCTTTCACGCTGAAACGGTTAGACGGATTTGGATGAAATTTATAATGGATATAGCTCATACTCCAGCTTAACACATAGGCTACTTTTTATCCCGGAAAAAAGCATGTCGTTAAACCGAAATACACGCGGGCGGAGCCGCGGGCAAAAGCTAGTGTACAATAAAATAAGTGACCAAATTTAATTAATTTATTTATTAAGTCTTTGAAATAGAGCTAAAATAAATAAAGATAAAAAAATATTCTTAAAGTGTAAAAATTGGTTTAACTTTTTACTTTATTTTAATGTACAAATAACTATTTAAAATGGTGGAGGCAATAGTAACACGTATCCTGTGAAAATGTCAACTATCTACCTATTACTGATGAAGCTGTAGATCCCTGTGACAGACGGAGGGACAGACAGACATGAGACAGACAGAAAGACAGTGGAAGCTAAAACGGAAATACTTACTCTAATAATTCTCCACTGCAGTTGGAAAAAGAATGATACTTTTAATAGACCCAAATACACTAGGCTACAATTTTCGCGAAACCTTAGTAGCTAATAATGTCAGTACTTACATTGGTTTAATAAAAATAGGTACTTAAGCCAAAGCAAACTCGGCTCTAAGCCAAGCCAAGCGTTATGAAGCAGAGCTAATCCACTGTCTTTGCCGAATATTGAATAAATTTTCTCCGTAAGACGTATCTCCACCATTTTCTTAGCGGATACTGGAATCAATGTATTGGAAAAAATCATTCGACGTATTTAAAAATGAATTTGCTTTTTGCTGGAGAAGGAATGGATGTGGATCGAGTTTTTAGGGTTTTGTTTGGAAACGGAAACCCCGTTTTTCAGCCTTCGCCTGTCCTTCGCACACTTTATAAAAAATTCCAAGTAGTTGGACTGAGCAAAGCTTGATGGTACATCATTAAAGATAACCAACTCAAATACAAAACAAACCGACGTAAAACTTCTATAAATGGACTAAAAAGCCGTCTGATCCCTCACACTGTGTGCCATGACCTAAAGACAAGACCTATCCTAACTATAAGATGTGTGAGACCCAGTACACCTGAAACTGAAAGCCTTCAAGAGCTACTATATCAGTTTACCATAATAGTGCATACGGTAGTACGTACAACCCACTAAAATAAGCTTTTTGCATCTACACTAAATCGTATCCCCTAGTTAGCGAAGCTATAAAAATCACGTTTTCTCGGCATCAAAAGTGGCCCACCTAAGCCGTTCCCCTTGTTAAACTTTACGAGCAAGGCGACTGTATATGACGTCGTATTTTCGTACATCCTAATCTAATCTAAGAGCTAGTAACGTTTTTGTAGTGTTTTATAATAAATACGGACACCAGCACGGCCGTCATGACAAAATAGAATATAATAACATAGGTACCAAACTTAAAACAGAAAAAAAACATTGTTAATAATTTCAAGAAAAAGCTCTATTTAAATCTTATTTAACATGTTTTAGGGTTCGGTAGTCCGACAAGGAACTCTTAAAGTTTCGCCATGTCCGTCCGTCTGTCCGCGGCTTAGTTCAGAGACCATGAGTATTAGAAAGCTGTAATTTGGCATTGGTATACATATTAATCACGTCAATAAAATGGTAAAATAAAAACTTGAAAACAATAATTTTTAAGGGTACACGTAAATTGGGGATGTTTTAATGATCCTATAGTGTGGAATATGGTTAGATAGGTCGTTTAAAAACATTTTGGGTGTATGAAAACCATTTTTAGATTTAGGGTTCCGTTGGCGAAATATTAAGCTTTAATGTGCTTTAACCGGCTAAACGGTTGTTTATAGGTAGGTGAAAAAATCATAAAAGTTTATATGTTTTATGGTATTTAATAAAGCAAAAAGGAAAACTATTACAGCTAAGTGGGTTTCACAGGTTGACGACTACAGGTCGCGCCAAACTCTAAACATGACAATGTATGGGTCGTTCTTCTAAATGTATGGGACTAGAAGTTTGGCGCGATCTGTATTAGTAGAACAACTCATAAAATGTAATGGGCAGCAACGGAACCCTATATTGCGCGTGGCCTGATACGCACTTGGCCGGTTTTTTAAAAATGTACAATTATATGACTCGTATGAAACCAATTCACATTTTTTTTTTTATTTAAATCAAAATCAAAATATTTAGTTTTGCTAAATAGATACATAAAGTTTACTTTCTACAAGTCAAAGTTAATTTTAACAATATAATATATCTTTCGAATGTAAAAAAATATATAATAATACGGGAAATAAAATATTCACCTGCAGAAAATAGAGGAATCTAGGAATAAAAATATTACATATACATAATACAATGAAGAAATAAGTTCATAAATAAAAACGGGAAATACAAACGAAAAAATTTATAAGGTTGGGCTACTAAAATGTAATAAAGTTATACACCTGCATAAAATAGAGAAATATAGGAATAAAATATTATATATACATAATATATAAGTAAACTTTATACATTTCGTCTTTTTTGCATTTAGAACTAAATTATTTGCAGTGAACCAATCAAGAATCAGAGAGAGAGTTGTGAATTCGCGTCATCAAGAATATCGTTATGACGATTCACTTTAAAAATAAGTGACGTGTCATCTGCGAATAGAACTATCTCAGATAAGTCTCTAACTAAGTAAAGAAGGTCATTTATGTATATTAAAAACAATAGGCGCCCCAATATGGAGCCCTGTGGAACACCCATTTTGACTAATGCTCCAGATGACTTTACACCATTAATGTCTACCTTTTGAATCCGGTCACTAAGGTATGACTTAAATAATGCCAAAGATTTACCCTTAACTCCATAGTGATCTAATTTACATAAAAGTGTTTCATGATTAACGCAATCAAAAGCTTTTGAGAGGTCACAAAATACACCGAAAGCATCCTGCTTTGCTTTCCAAGCGTCAAATATGTGCTTGACTAAAGCAACTCCTGCATCAGTGGTTGACCTCCCTTTAGTGAATCCATATTGTTCACTGTGAAACAACTTATTTAAGTTAAAATGAGATAATAATAATAATTTATTTCTCACGTCTTATTTTTAAAAATATGATATATCGTCATGACATGAATCTCCGAGAGGGTGTCAGAGGTGTTGCGAGTGTGAACTGTGAATTGCAAGTCACAGTCCACACTCGGCACACCCGCGTTTCACCGACGATTATTACGTCCCAACGTGATGGGTGGTGAGCCCTATCGCCGTTCCTCGGGCACAAATACACGCTTTTTAGGGCATTCAGGTTTCCTCACGATGTTTTCTTTCACCGTTCAGCAAGTGTTAAGTATTAAATTCTCTGCACATTAATTATGCTTGCTAAGTTTCTTGTCCTTCTTCTTAGCGAGACTTATCAAATGGGCGGATGGTTAGGCATTGTTTTTATTTATGGTTAATTTAGTTTATTTATCAACTTATCTGTTCATTGCATTAGGCATATATATATATATATATATATAATATTTTTATTCCTATATTGCTATATTTTATGCAGGTGTACAATTTTATCACATTTTAGTATCCCAACCTAAATATATATTTTTTTTTATGTATTTTCCATATTATTATTTTTTTTTTTAATTTTATATTTATTGTTTTATAAAGATTAATTTCTGACATGTAAAAAGTGTACAATATGTATCTACATATTTTACAAACTTTAAAAAAAAATTGAATTTGATTTAAATTCCGAAAAACTCATTGGTGCATGCCCGGCCGGGGATCGAACTTGGACCTCAAAGATTGAGAAGCCAGCGTTCAGCCCCTGAGCTACCGCCGCTTTTTTTTAAATTTAAAATAAACATAAACTTTTTGATGCATGATCATTAAAATTCTTAACCGGGTCCCAAGTATGAATATGCTATCGACTCGAAATCGCTTCCATAAACAAAAATGTAGCTCTTATTTCAATGCAATAAGAGTTGTCATTTACAATTTATCAAATTTAAGTATCTGTTAATTTATCGAATCAATGCTTTGATGTACTGGCTATGCTAGTTAAGCCCATTTAATTTAGTGTATTTTGCAAACGACCTTTACCACAAAGAAATAAAATACATAGGTAACACTAAAAGTTTCCGGAACTGGCCACTTACATAAACAATATTTAAAAATTTATTGCAACATTTGAAAATAGAACTCTTTGGCTGTAGAATGCAGTTTGTTTCATCTGACTGTCTTTTGTTTTTACCTTGTGGCGCCATTTAAAAAATTGTGTGTCTGCATCAACATGGATTTAACTCGGGAAAATTTTCATAGTATGATTTTCTACGATTTTAAGTGTAATTTGACAGCTCAACAGAGCATCGCTCGGCTTGAAACAGCTTTTGGCAATGAAGCACCATGCAAGACGACTGTTTATAGCTGGTTTGCAGAATTCAAGCGTGGTCGTATCAATCTCAGTGACGAATCTCGCGATGGTCGGCCGAAGAACCAATTAAGAATTAAGAACCAATTACGCGGTCAACGATTTTCATCACCAGAAGAGGCTGTCGAGGAGTATGAAAAACACGTTTCAGAGGTCACCACAGGGGAGTGGCACAAAAGTTTTCAAAAATGGTTTGATCGAATGAAAAAGTGCATAGACGCCAAGGGAGATTATTTTGAAAAACAATAAATTAATTTTGTACCTTTAATAGTATTTTTTCATATTCATTCCGGAAACTTATAGTGCGTCCCGTATATAGATTTTGTGCGTGTGGGATGGGGCCGATAAGGATGAACTGATCAAGGATCAACTTGATGTGTGTGAGACCGCAAAACTGCACGTCGTCGTTACGTCGATAAAAGTTAACATAAAAATCACCTCCAGCTCTTAGCCCACGATGTATTATACGATACGTCGTCGCAGGTGGCGCTAACTATCGGTAGGAGGGTGGAAACTGCCGAAAACTGGTCTCTGCATGCCCTTGCAACAGCTTGATAACGTGATATTTGGGCTTTCATGTAGCAGATAGTAAAAGGTGTTTTTTTATGCAATGGTACCGTTTTTATAGCTTCCTTCGCTTGGATCAATCAAAAAGTAAAATTTTAATTTAAAATTCACGGTTTTCATTGAGAAGACAAAATTCGTTCAAAGTGTTTTCGTACGTCACGTACAAAATTGCATTGTTAACTTAAATTTAATATTTTTCAATTGCCTAAAGAAATAGGTAGTTTTAAATTTGACGCGAATGTAACTTTCTCACAACGACCTCTTTCTCGCAACAATTTTTTTCTGACTAAACCGAGACGTCTAGCTTTGGTATCTTTTTAAGGCGTTTTCGAACATCATGCAAAAAATCTTTTAACAGCTGCAGGAAATGGGAGTTTTCAATTTGACGCGAATTAAATTTTTTGATTAGGTACTTTAGAATTGATTAATGAAACAAGTCAAAATTACGTCTAAAGCTATAATTTCAACTACGACTAATCTTATTACATCACTAAGATATGAATCTTTCCACGGCTTTGATTGAATATTATCTCAAAATGCTAAACCGACTTCCAAATATATTTTTCTGACTTCTCTGTTTTGTCTCATTAATTAAAATGAGGCATTCCACTGAAAAGGTATTTCTTTTTTGTTTAAGAGGCAGATAACATTTTCCTACTTTTAGTGTACATATGCGACATATATAAGTAGGTACTAGCAGACTTTTGACGACTCAAAAGCCTATCAAGATGGAAAAATGGAAACATTCATCGGACCAATGGTAGTTCACCTCCCAGAATCTGATCCTTAAAGGCCTTACCCCTGGTGCACGATAATCTTACTCGGCAATTTTGAACTTCAGTATGTTGTCAGAAAGTCTACATTAGTACGCTCGCTTCGCGCGCTGCCGGCACGAAAAATCAGTGAATTTTAGAGGATTTTCTGGATTTTTCGAAAAAGTATTTGATGTAGGAGTTTTCTCACCTGACATCGGAAAATAAACCATGTTTTCTTGTTATAGCAGTAATATCAGACCTAAAAGCCGAATATACATTAAACGAATTTATAACTTAAAAAAGCGTCATTTTTTAAAATAAAATCTATCGAGTCAAATGTGTCCAATTAAGTAACCGACCTGAAAACGGAAAGACAAAGGTCTGAAAATACATGTATCCAAGTTTTACATTGATCAAATGAGTAGTTGACTCAGCATATTAAACCAAAAACCGTTGAAAGACCGAAGGCAAGCCCTTAAGCTACACTATTTGATTGTACAATCTTTTTTTTTTCTTTGAGAATAAGAGGTTTCGTATAATCGTCTAGAGAAATATTTTTTCACCTCACTAACTCAAAAAACACGCCTTTGTTGCTTTTGCTCACTCAGTGGTCGTGAATTAGTATTTCGTTTTTTTTTTTCATTTCTTTGCCCTTAGGCTGAATTTTTCATTGGTTATGGTCAGTACCACCACCACGTTGACCATCAAGCTCAAATATCATGCGAAAGAGAGTTACACACAAAAAAACAAATTGAATGAAATTTTATTTTTCAAAGAAGAGTGATTGAATAAAAGTAGAGTTACTCTACCGGGCCGCCCTAGAAGGACACATGCCAACCAAACGAAGATGGACGAAGTCAAAAGTACCCGGAATAGAAGAACTTGTATGATTAGATTGATGAATGTGGAAGAAGCGTAAGGTGTGGTTCTTGTGCCTTTGAATCCCTCACACTCACAACGCTTCTTTGCACAAATAGCTATGGGTACGTTCAAGGAGAGGCGACGCGGCAGGCGGCACGGTGCGCGAAGCGGGCTTCGTGGCGCAAGCGTTTTCTCCATTTATGGAGAAGCAGCGCGTGCGTGTAATTTCGTTTATGAACGAACGGGGCGAATTCCGCAGCGGCGCACTCGGCGTCGTTCACTGCGGCGCCCGCTGCGGCTACCGCAGTTTTCTTATTTCTTGCATTCTAAAAGACGTGTTCGAATAGTAACAACGGGCAAACGTGTGTATTTATGTTTGTAATCATGGGCGACTTTATCAACATACCTATTGCTTGAAAATAAATTATTACTTAAAAAGTATCTTATTCACCGCTAGATCAGAACTCGTTACTTCACCCGCTGCGTCTATCGCGGCGTCGCCCGTCGCTTTATCCGCCGCGTCTCCCGTTGCGTCACTCGTTACTTCAACCGCCGCGTCAATCGCGGTGTCGGCCTGTCGCTTCATCCGCCGCGTCCTACGCGGCGTCCCCTGTCGCATGCGACGCTACAATTCAAACAAACACGTGCAAAAACGCTTCTCCTTGAACGCTCCATACATCGGTGTATGTTTGTGTTTCCGGCGGCCTGCTACGCGCAGCGCGCCGCTTGACGCCCCGCGTCTCCTTGTTCGTCGCCTAATGATGCAGTTTTAGTTTCCATCAAAATCGGCCCCGAGACTCTTTTGAGTATATTTAGAGTTCCGTTCCTCAAAATGAAAAAACGGAACCCTTATAGGATCACTTTGTTGTCCGTCTGTTTGTCCGTCCGTCCGTCTGTCTTTCAAGACTCTTTATCTCAGGAACGCGTGTATCGAGTTGAAGTTTAAAACATATACTTAGGTCTTTAGTCCCTTAAAGCTCTGAAAAAATCAAACTTCTAAGTAAACGTAAAAAAAGATACTGCCGCTTATGTTTAGTATAAACTTACTAATATTTATATCAAATTTACTATAAAGTACAATTTGTAGTATGAAAAGTAAACATTTTCATTTCTATTCATCTGGAGTTTTTTTCACGAGCCTGCTACATAAATCCTGACCCGAAGGAACCTGTTAATTTGGAGAAATAGCTGAAGTAAATATGTAGCTGTACTATTATTGATACTGCTGTTTCTAAGGAACTCTGTTACATGGATGCTGAGTCCTACGTAATTTGAAGAGCAAACACCAAGTCGTGTGTGGATTTACTAAACTAGGGCCAGCGAGAGATGGCACCTATGACAGCTATGTTTAGTGATGCCCCCCTCCCCCCAATCTGCCTCGATGCCCTCAATTTCAAATTTCCGTAAAAATGAAATGAAGTGTGAGTTGAGTTAATAAAATATCGTTTTATTGGACATGTCCTAATGTTTTTAAAACCAAAAGGTAATGTGCTGAACCTGCTTACAATCACAAAGCGGCTATAAAATGTAGAAAGTGACTGGGGTACAATTTTTAGCTAGATATAATTTAGCCACAAAAAATACTTTAGAAAGAGACGGAGCCGTATGATTAAAGTGAGCATTATTTATTGATTACTTCAGCCACTATCACTCCCCGTTAAATTGCCTTAAATTGTCGGTTCTCAGTTTTGAAAGATAAACTTTTGCTCTAAACACTGTGATACTTATATTTCAAAATAACGGCAACATGAAAATCGACAAGTAGTACATGACTTTTCGTCACCAGCAACAATGAAGTATTACATTGTGACTTATAATAATTACGAAACTTGGTAGGTATTTAAACGTCATTGCACAGTGATCAAAAAACCATTGGGATTGGACATTTTTGTTTGATTAAATCAAATTCCTGCGTGCGAATATTGAACAGTCTTATAGGTTTCTAAATATTCACATTCGAAGATGGTATTTTTTGACAGTCCCAAAAACACCAAAAAAAATACCTATCTCGGTTTTTTTTTATAGTGTACTCTTTCGTTTTAAAGCGTTAAAAGCCTTTTTTATGAAAAGTATTTCAAAACCACATACTCCTTTCTTACTACCAACTCATACTCATGTTTCGATGGCCTTACTTTTACAGATATTTAGCTTTGATTTTATTATGAATATTAACTATATATACAAAATTCAAAGTCCTGACTGATTGACCGATATATCAAGGCATAGACTAAAACGCTGGTCCTAGAGACATGAAATTTGGAGGGTGTGTTCTTTGTGAAGTGTAAGTATCCACTAAGAAAGGGTTTTTAGAAATTCTACCCCTAAGATATCAAATTCAAAGTCCTGACTGACTGACTGACTGATCTATCAAGCCACAGACTAAACCGCTTGTCCTAGAGACATGAATTTTGGAGGGTGTGTTCTTTGTGAAGTGTAAGTATCCACTAAGAAAGGGTGTTTAGAAATTCTACCCCTAAGATATAAAATTCAAAGTCCTGACTAACTGACAGATAATCAAGCCACAGACTAAACCTTTGGTCTTAGAAACATGAAATTTGGAGGGTGTGTTTTTTGTGAAGTGGAAGTACCCACTAAGAAAGGGTTTTTCGAAATTCTACCACGAAGAGGGTGAAATGGGGGGTTGAAATTTTTATGAAACTTTTTATTCTCTGGTTCAATTGACTCGAATATTGGTACAAATACTCTTCAATTGAAATTAATAGGGCTTTGAAAATTCTAGACGGCATTTTAGATGGGCGGATAGCACGCAGGATGGTACAGGGTGTGCGGGGGAGCACGCCAACCGCGCCCGGTGCGGGTCAGGTGTATATATATATATACCTATTAGAAGGTAGGATTTTTCTGAGGTAGAGGTTTTTCTGTAATATGTAGCTGATATTACTATGAACTAATATTTGCAAGTTATAATTAAGTAAATGTGGAAAAAAGCGTTTGTTTCTGTATTTATTATTACCTATTCTACTTTATAAGTAAAATCTAATTGGGTACCTTTTATAATACTTTATGCACTAACATCTTTGTCTGTTCGTTCAGTGAGCATTTGTGCGATTTTATTAGTTTACAAGCCTTTGCCCGCTGCTTCGCCCGCGTTTAGTGAATCTTTGCCCCGTTTTCGGCTTAGGCGTAAGTTTATGAACACTCCCTATAGCTTAGGTGTTGACCAGGGTTACTACAACGATAAAAAAACAAAATATCACAACCAACCCTTTGAGTGGTTCCAGAGTTAAAGCGTTTATTTAATCTTTGCCCCGTTTTCGGTTCGGACGTTATTTTTTGAACATCCTTTGTAGCCTCTGTGTTGAACGTGTTTACTAAGATGATAATAAAAAAACCCGCATCCAAATTAGTCGAGTAGTTCTAGAGTTATAAAAGCGTTTATTCAATCTTTTCCCCGTTTCCGGCTTGGGCGTTACTTTATGAACACCCCTTATATAGCCTATGTGATGACCAGGGCATCCAAATCTGTTGAGTTCTTCTCGAGTTAAAACGAAAAATACAGACAGACGGACAGACAAAAATGCAAAAAATTGTTGTTTCGGCCTCAGTACAAAACCAGTTACCTATTTCATTTAAACACTAAGACAAAAAAATCATTCGGTCATATAGGTACTATAAATTAAACGGTCAGAAAAAAAAAACAGATTTGATAGGAGTACACAAAACCAATTCAGCGCGGGCGAAGCCGCGGGCAAAAGCTAGTATTAACTATTGGTAAACTTTTTACTTTCATGCTTTATTTTGTTGTATAATGTAACGTAATTGCGTAACATGTAAAAAAGCGTGCAAATTTTTAATATATAAATATAAAAATCAATGTTTGTCCTTCTGTTCGTTCTTTTATAATTGGATAACTTAGAGAGCTGAGCAGATAGAGGCCAAAGGCAGAAGTTCTCCTTTTGTCCGATCTCCAAAACCCTAGTCAGTTTTATAAAGATCTTCCTATAGAAATGCTATTTTTAGATTCATCTTACCTTTTCAGAAAAGGAACAAGTGCAACAGCAAACAGAAATGGAAAACCATGAAAAAGCTGTTTGAGCACGAACCTATTTCATGAATCAAAGTTTTTTATTATTTGACATCGGATTTCAGAGATATCATCCGCCACTGGCTGGAAAGAAAAATGACATGCAAGTTTGTGTTACAGTGCGACAAGGGCTACGCTTTGTTAGGATAGCGCCGTTAATTCCAATTTTAGCCACGACCATCATAGTAGTTTATCTAACCTCATTTCGTAAAATCCTCCTTACGAACTCAAAAAAACTGGCATAATGAAAAATATTTTTCATGAACGTCTCTAAAGAAATTAAAAAAATTAATTATAGTATAGGTCTCCGAACAACATAATGCTATAAAAAAACTTTTTCTGAGATTACAGTACATGTGATACTAACGAGGAAGGTAAAGGGAACTTAACACATACAGCCATGTCTGAGGTTTAGTATCAAATACCAATGAGGTTTTTATATAATGTTCTCCAATACGTAGAAAACAACAACGAGGTTACAGTCAACATTATTTTCGGCCAGGTATTGTCTATGGCTTACAGCGCGTTAGACTCAGTATCTCAATGGATGAACTGAACTGTTTGAACATCCATAGTTTTCGAGGAAATTTATTCATTACTTACTGTGGTAAAACCAAATCAAATCAATGGGTCAAAATAAATTATTCACTCAAATTCAACCTCAAAGGGGGTAAAATAGGGGTTGAAAGTTTCAATGGGAAATCGGTTAGTTTTGTAATAAGAAGTAAGAACCATAAAAATTTGTTTTCAGCCTTTTGCTTAGAAATAAAAATTATGAGTTTAAGCGTTCTTGGAAAATCATCCCATGAGAGGGTAAAATAGGGGTTGAAAGTTAGTATGGGAAATTGGTTAGTTTTGTAGTAAGAACCTTAAAAAAATTCGTATCAAGCCTTTCAATTAGAAACAAAAATTATGAGTTTCAACGTTTTTGGAAAATCATCCCATGAGAGGATAAAATAGGGGTGGAAAGTTTGTATAGGAAATTGGTTAGTTTTGTAGTTAGAACCATAAAAATTCGTATTAAGCCTTTTGTTTAAAAATAAAAATTGGAATTTACAGCGTTTTTGGAAAATCATCCCAGGAGAGGGTAAAATAAGGGTTGAAAGTTTGTAAGCTGCGTTCTAAACCGAACATGAGATCTGATAACTTTTTAACTGAAAGCGTTATGGGCTTCTACGTCTTGACGACCTAGTTTAATTGAAATGTTTTTGTTGGGATTTCATTTCTTTTCGTAAGATGCTCTACTTTTTTTCTTTTTTTCAGGCTGCATTTCTTGCGCCTCAGTTATGACTCTTTTTACAGCCCACTATCTTTGACACTTTCTCTTGTTGGCTAATTATTTGCAATTTACCCAAGAGGGTGTCGAATTGTTCGTCAGGCGCAAGAACTTTAGCGCCTTGTTTTTTGACACCTTGACCCTCTGACCCTTGACCTTCTAACGAACTGGCTGGCCACTTGGAATATAGACCCGAATTTAAAAAAACGCCATTTTTACTTAGCTTTCCCCCGTGTTACATGACATGATACACATAATGTGAAAAATAAGTAACAAAATGAGTTCTTCGGGTGACGAAAATAAAAACACTGACTCCGGAACCGATTCGCAAGTAAGCAGCAATTATAGTGGATATGTTGCCACCAAAATGTGATACAAATAGTTAATATAATACCTACTGTTTATTTTCTCATAATCAAGGGTAAAAAGTGTACATAAAACTCGTGAAAAAATGAACTCGTGGCTCTGGATCCTTCGCTCCGCCCAAACTTTGTGCCTCAAAGGAAATTCCCGTTTTTTCACTTGCTGTGTAATCTACTATTTATTGATTTATTTTATTAGGAAAACAATAAAAGAAAGATTCATAAATAACATATTTACATTATTTCATTTCATTATGCACTATTTTTGAGTTCATAATCAGGGTTTTATGATATGAGTGAAAATAAAATAGGTATATAAACAATACATAGGTCACGAAGAAAATGTTTAAACTCTTAAAACACTATCGTTTTTTATGCACAATAATTTTGAAGAAAGGCCCCCTTTTTAATCATTGCCCTTTTCCGAGAATGGTTTTTATTTAAGGTGGTTGCTTCGGATTTCGTTTCCAAACGCACAACTAATGATCGTTTTTCTTGGTTTTTAATAAAGTGTAATCAATAATTGCGGTTTATCAATCAATCAATCAATCAATCAATAAATAACGTTCATAACGTATTGCGTTCCACAAATGGTAGTACATGGTCTTAGATTTATGTAAATAGTAGATTTTGCCTGTGGCAATTGATTTTGCCGACATGCTTTTTTCCGGCATAAAAAGTAGCCTATGTGTTAAGTCACGGTATAACCTGCATCCAATCTAAATTTCATCCAAATCCGTTCGGCCGTTTCAGCATGAAAGAGTAACAAACATACACACACACACACAAACTTTCGCATTTATAATATTAGTGTGATGTGATGTAGTTTTAAAACATCGTGGACCCTGTTGGGCACATAAATTTGGCTTAGGAGAGGTGAAGACATTCATAGTATTATTTAGTAGGCAATTTATAACAATATAATTAAATACTAAGTATGTAATAAGGTACCTATCAATGTATTAGATCGGTATAAAGTTGATCTGCTGGATACAACGACCTTAATGTATTCACTAGACAAGGCGTTCCGCACTGAAACATTGCGCTTTAAAGTTTGGATAAGTGACTGAACCTCGTTTAGTCGCTTGCAAGCGAGCGAGAGAAGTGGACGCTATTTAGATAACGCCGCCAAAGCTGAAGGTACGAATATACGAATTATTTTGTCAAATAATACCGGTGAAAATTAACACAAGAACTAACATAGTCAGTTTATATTTATTTTGGGTAAGTTACTGATTTGTTTCTTATTTATTTTCCAATAAAACAGTATTTTATCGTAAAAACGCTAGTAGCCATTTCGTATATCATAGAATCATATTAGAGCGAGTAGAATTGCCAGTTTCTCACAGATTAAAAGTAATATGTATTACAGATGTGACAAACTTACGGTGGGAATAAATATTGAAAATGCAGATAGAACTGCCCCTTTTTATGGTTCTTTACCGACGGAGTGCCAAACTGGATCCTGTAACTGAGCCTCCGCAGTCTGTCTGTCTATCTATCTATCTGTCACAAGGGTTTACCTAGAGTCTTTGCGCCGTGATAAGAAGCCAGTTGAAAATTTCAAATAATCGTACTACTGTACGTATCGTACGGTTTCTATCACGGCGAATAATAAAATTTAGACAGGAGGCAGTACTGGAACTAGGAATAGTAAGGCAGTCGTATTTGGGCTCTATTTGCTAAAATTGTTAAACAATTATTTCTACATAACGTTGGCATACGCCATTATTTTATTATTATTATGTTTTCCTTTATTTATTTTTTTTCTCTCTTTTTCTGAAAAGAGGTTAGAAGAGCACGGGCCGCAGCCAAGTGCATAAACTATATTATAGAGCGTTCTGTGATAGGTCTGCCTGCAAAAATTTTCTCGTGATGCGGCATGTATTTAAAATTACTGCTTTTTGTATGATATGGATTAAATATGTGGGAATATTTAGAATTTTTAGGCTAGTCAGAATGGTTTTTGGTATGACTCCTGTGGTTTATATAATTATCGGGACTATTTTTACGGTATTTGCTCGCCACTGTGTTTTTATCTCAACGGCTAGGTCTTTGTATTTGTTCATCTTTTCTGTATGTGTAGCTTGTATATTATGAGTATTTGGGATTGCTATATCTATTAAGTATACGGTTCCATCTTGTTTGTCATAATGTATTATAATGTCCGGTCTATTGAAATAAACGGTTTTATCGGTAATTATGGTCCTATTCCAATAAATTTTTATTGCGTTACTGTCAAGAATTTTTTCCGGTATGTATTTATAGTAGGGGGACTATTGCTCTATAAATTTGTTTTTGTGGGCAAAATGTTGATGTATAATGGAGGCTACTTGGTCGTGCCTGTGTTTGTAGTCCGTTTGTACAATAGTTTTGCACGCTCCAGTTATATGTTGAATGGTTTCCGAAGCGCTGCTGCAATGTCTGCACATATCTGTAGGTAAGTTACGTTCTTTTAGGATATATTTTTTGTAGTTCCGAGTGTTAATGACCTGGTCTTGTATCGCTATCATGAAAGCTTCTGTTTCTGGAAATAGTTCTCCTCGTTTTGAGCCATGCGTTTGACCAATTCTTGTCAATATGTGATTGGTCAAGGTCTTTGCGGTGTCGTCCGTGCAGGGACTTTTGCTTCCATATTTCTATTTTTTCTGTTGCATGTGTAAGTGATTCATTTGGCTGTATGTTTTTGTTACTTAGATTTAGTGGTGTTTATTTTATGTCCAAAGCTGTAACGTGCTTATGCAGCTCGGATTGTTCGGATTTTGTGTGAAAGTATTTTTGTAGTATTGTTATCTGTCTATTGTGTATGTTTGTTATGACAATTATTTTTCTTCCTCCCTCTAAGCGAGGTAAGGTAAGCCTTTGTTTACAGGATTTTGGGTGGTGTTTACGAACTTTAGTCAATTGTACATTAATTATCGTTTGTAATTTCTGTAAATCAGTTTTGGACCAGCTTATAATTCCAAATGAGTATATTAGTATCAGAATGGCATAGGTATTGATAGCTTTAATTAGGTTTCGTGAATTTAAATAGGTCTTCAATATGTGCGTCAGTCTTTGTTTAAATTTCTTGATAAGATCACTTTTTGTTTCCTTCAGTTCAATACATTTCGATTGTTTGAATCCTAGATATTTGTACGTACGAGTACTATGCTAAACCATTGGCTCAATCGTTTCACCTGTAGTAAGAGTATAACTATTTAGTTCAACTTTCCCTTTTTTAATTGAGTTGATTTTACATTTGTCTATACCAAACTGCATTTTAATGTCATTAGAAAACGCCTCCGTAATATTTGCAAGTTTGAACAGTTCTCTTTTGTTGCTAGCGTACAATTTGATATCGTCCATGTACATTAGGTGTGTGAGACTGTGTGATAATTGTGAGTTGTTAACAAGTTTAAATCCTGCATTTGTAGTATTAAGTAGATTAGAAAGTGGGTTAAGTGCTAAGCAAAACCATAAAGGACTCAAAGCATCTCCTTGAAATATTCCTCTTTGTATTGTGATTGGTGCTGTAGAAACTTCTCCAACTTCACTATTTATTTTTAAATTAGTCTGCCAATTGGTCATAATTTTTTGTAAAAAATCCACTATTGTTTGATTGATTTTGTAGTGTGTCAGTACTTGTATTAGCCAGCTGTGTGGGACCGAATCAAATGCTTTACGGTAGTCGATAAACATTGTATATATATAGCGTTTTGATTTCCGGTCTTGTCTCATTGCTATTGAGTCAATTGTCAGTTGCTCTTTGCATCCTTGGCAATTTTTTCTACTACCTTTCTGTTGTTCAGCTAAGATGTTATTATCGGTGAGGTGAGTATAAATTATTTCACTAACGCATGAAGTCATTATTTTATAAAAGGTTTGCAAACAAGTTATTGGTCTGTACTTTGCAGGATTTGCCGTGTCATCATCTTTTGGGATCATATATGTTGTGCCTTGTGTTAGGAAAAGGGGTAATGTGTCTGGAGATTTTATAAACTTGTGAATGTGAGTGTGTTAATATGGTTGTGCGTTTTTTAATTTCTTGTACCAGTAGTTGTGTTTTTTATCAGATCCTGGAGCTTTCCAATTGTGAGTTTTATTTATAACTTTGACATGGGTCTCAATCGGTATAGTGTCGAATTTCATTAGTGTTATATGATTTACCTCATTACTTTGTTTATCCATCCATTCCGCATTACGATTATGCTCCAGTGGGTTCGACCATATCTTAGACCAGAAACTGTGTAATTCTTGTGGTGTAGGGGTGTCATGTGGGATTTGTGTTTGTTGCCTAGTATTTAATGATGATCTGTAAAATTGCTTCCCATTGTTCCTGAATAATGTGTTTTGTGACTTCCTAAGTGTGCATGTTTTGTATCGTCTTAATCTACTTGACGCTGCATTTAGCTTTTGTTTAAGTGTGTCCAGATATTCTTGTGTTGTTGTGTTAACATTTTAATACTGTGCATGAGTTCCATGTCTTCTTTTAATATCTACAACAAACAGTATTACATTTCTACTTCTATTTCCTTGTGCATATTGAGTTATTCTACCTAAATCCTGCCTTAATTTCCTTATTTTCTCTTATAATCTTGTTTGCCATGATGGTTTTCTGTCTGATTTTGATCGTTTAAATAGTGTATTGCTTACAAAAATTTTAGTTCCATTACAGGTTGCCACCTTAAAAACTGCACAGTAAATCAGGGTATGCAGAGTAAAAAAATCTTTTTCAGAATTTAGGTATTTTGGCAAAATAGTGTTGTCAATGTATTGGGTTGGTTTGGCTAATTTTTTGGTTGATTTTTTTTAGGTATGTAAGGTCTTTGTATGGGGTCAGTATCTTTATATTTTTCTAACGTTTCCTCAAATATTCCTGTAAGTTCTCTTTGAGCATTTTTGTCGGTGAATTCTGTTTGTTTACATGTTTGCTGAATGCTGTGATGTTGTGTGTTGTTTAAAATGATTATTTATTCATTTAGATTGTTATTAGTCAGATCAGTTAAATTTTCTGTTATTTGGGATGCTTCTTCCTCTTGAGTCATTGAATTTTGGGTTCTCATGCTATTATAATTTGTTATTTCTACTTCTACCTCATTTTCCATTTCTTCTAACCTGTAATCCGGTATGTATTTGTTTTTTATTATGGCTCTTCTCTGGTCGGCAAGGCGTTGTTCTGAGATGTGAGATAATTCGGGATAGCTTTCGATAAATTTAGAATAAAGTTGTTGGCGATATGCGGTTTTATTTTTTTCTAGTTCTGTAATTCGGTAGTAAATTTTCATAATACTTTCATTTGTTTCGTTTGACCATCGCATACGTGTTAATGAACGGCCTTGTGTTGGTCTTATTGTCTTTTGGGTGTAAACTGTATTCTTAGGTAAGTTCTGAGTCTTATGTAAGCTTTCTTCTACTTGTTTTCTTATTTGGTTAAGTGTATTTTTGGGTAATAAATTATTTTGTACAATTGCTCTTCTTTGATCGCCTATTCTCTGTTTTGAAACTTGTATTTCCGGGAATTTCTGTATGAATGCGTCATAGAGATTTGCCAAGAAATCTTCTTGTATCAGCTTCAAGCATAGTTATCTCGAGGTACGTACGCCAAATGAAAGTGTTCTTTTCTACACTCCATCTTCGTCTGGTGCGTTTTTAGGCAACAGTGGGTTCAGGGTTATCGGCATATGCCTCCTGTACAACATCTGCTGCCTCTTCGTTTTGTGATGAACTTGATGATATAGATGATTGTGATGCATGAGAAGGTGATCGTGAAAAACTATGGCGGGATGAATCTGATGTAGCGAACAAACTGATGGGTGATGTAGTCGATGATGGGGGATGACATGAGAGTATGTTGGGTGATGGTGAGTTAGTTTTTTGTCCTACAACATTTCTCGACTGTTCAGAGCATAGCGATACGGTGCCCACCCCAGAGTACGTAGGGCTGCCCGGGTGTCCGGGTGTTTCAGCTCGGGGTGGGATTCTCCATTACTGGTACCCGCCTGGGGTAATATAATTCTACTTCTTAACCGCATCGCTACTTCGGGTTTACTAGTGCTCCGTTGGTCATTGGTAAGTATTTAGCTAAATGCTGCCAATGTCCGCCCCTCACGTGGCATAAGATGGTCAAGCCGGACGTGGAGTTAGGTTTGTGGGGGGCTTATTATTATTATTATTTCAGATGTCAGATAGAAATCACTTCTTTTAAAAATGCCAAATTGCATTCTTTGATACTGCAAAAACTATTCTAGGAAGACAAGAAAATCTGATGGCGTAACGTTTCATAAGTAATAATGGACAGAGGAATGACAAAAATATTGCCAATACAATGGGAGCAGCTAGAAAAAATCATTAACGGTTAAATTAGGAAACAATGGATTATAAACTTACATTTTGTATGCGTAAGATTTGTTTCTAATATTTAACGGTAAATGATTTTTTTCTAAATAAAAAAAAATCATTAATGGTTAAATTAAGAAACAATGGATTATAAAGTTACATTTTTATGCATAAGATTTGTTTCTAATATTCTACCTGCTCCTATAGTTTTGGCCATATTTTTATCATTCCTTTGTCAATTTGAGATTTTTTACCTTATTCGAAATCTAGTAAAATGAAGATATTTTCAAGCTATTACGCGCGCAACCTAGCTTTTTTGGGTAAATCTTTTGTAATTTTTAAGAATTTTCAATTGTTTATGAGCACGGTGTCAAGGTTTACGTCAAAAATGTGCATTTTAGGGCTATTTTTTATTGGTTCAGATGTTATCAAAGCGCAAAAAATGTAAAATAATGGCGGGATTTTAAATATAATTTTTTAAAGTTTACTTTAGAAAAAAAATTTAAATTCAAAATATCTCAGAAATGGTTCACTTTTGAATAAGGCATTATATGGTCGAATCGACTGCAATAGCTCTCTTCTACAACCCCTTTAATGGATTGCATCTAATTACCAGTCACCGTACGTGATACGTACATATACGTGTATGGGCATATTTTTTCAACTTTATATTAATATATGGTTCATGAAAGAGTATTATTGTTTAATTTATTTTACCTAAATGATTTCCATCTTTTTAAAGTTTTGTTTTACTTCAAATAAACATACCTTTCCTTTTCGAGCCTAAATGGGTGGTTTACTCTCAGAGACAAAACGGAATTAGGTAAAGCTTGTTTCGTAGCGCATCTGCGCGGGCGTCCGCATATTCACCTATTCATCCATTTTACACGTAATTTCCCCGGCTGCGTTCAGTTTCATCGTCAGAGGACGCCCGCCTGTTTCATCCACTGCTGGACATAGGCCTTTCCAGGATTTTGCCACGCTTGGCGGTCCTTCTGGAAGAAATGCCCATACTCACACATGCTGGGCAGGCGGGTTGGTGAGCGCGGTGCCGAAACCTTTGCACCAGTGACGCCGCTGCCCGTCACCAGTCTGTTTTATGTAAGGCCTGGCAATTGGGGATGGATATACCGCCATCCATCGGTCCCAGGCAATGGTGGGCCGCCTGGTTTTGCCTGAGAGCTGTTCTCTTACTCTCCCCCGAATAACTTCGGGAGGATTTGCGAGTAAGATGGTGGTACCTCCACAGTCGAGCAAGGCATCAGCTCTACCACCTAGAGTAGGATAGCAATTACAAATTCTACTAGTGCAAAAGAGATGTCAAGATAAAAGGGCGAGATCCGACGATTAAGCGGAACAAACCCCTAACTGTGACATAAGTTTAACAGGGAACTGCGAGTCTATAAAGGTCGTTGGCTGGATAATTATAAAGTAATCCAAAAAATGACACAACTTTTCTAGAAAAGCCTAATTGACATTAAACTATTAGGTATTAGCATCGACTAAGTTCTTGTATTATTTAGTCTATGGTATTAATAGTAGTGCCATAAAATTAAAGTTTCCCGCTTGAATGCGTTGTAATACATTTTGGATCACAGTTTTTACCCTTAAATGTCCAAAAAATACCAAAATCAGGTCACAGTGATATTTTCCTTTAAAATCATGATTTGGATATTTTCATAGACCCTTACTGAATAGTAAGAGTATATTCCATTATCGACTCCAACCTCAAAGCGCAGTGTGAGAGAAAAGGAAAAGAAAAGCCGCAAATAAGTGCTATAAAAAAGAAAACAAATGAGAAAGTGTTCCTACAGTTCTTTTTGAAAATAAATTGAAGAATATTCGTAACCACAAAACCAATAAAGGTCCAGTTCAAAAGGTTTACCGTATGACGTATTTCACACGTTGTATTTTATCTAAAACCTAGCTTTGTAATTGATATTAATGGTTAATATGTTTTTAAATTATTAGATTTTTAAAATATTGGATGGACTCGATTGATGGTTCTTGGTGGAATATCACCTTTCTTGTACTTTTTATTCCACATATATTTATTTTTATTCTTACTTAGACTACCGGTTTCGTATTACATCATCGGGCCAACAAATTATTAATTTCATATCTATTTAAAAATAAAGAAAGAAAACATTTCTAACAAGCAAAATATAAAACAAACAGAGGTGAATCACCACAGCTTGCGTTTCAAAATTGGTCTACGTCAAGGTTAAGTTCATAAATAATGGCAATAAATATGATGTGTTTCAATATCATTTTTCTATTATTATGTCAGGATACACTTCTAAAAATTAAGTCAAATGAGTTTAAAAATTAAAACAATATAAAATATTAATTATAATTAAACATGAAAATTTGATTAATTAATTGTTTAGATCATTTAAAATGTGTCAGAAGTGGTGAAGAGTTTAATTCTATAGGTAATTGTCATTTAAATTAACTTGCACACTTTATATCACAGATATCGGAATAACATAATAGTTTTTTTGCTCATAAATATTAAATTCATTAAAACAAATTAAAGGCATTTTATATTTGTAGAGTTCCATCCTCACAAAGAAAAATAAGGTGGTTAAGTAGAATCTCTGTGTAAAATACACATCATAATATTGTTGTTGTTAAAAAGTATGATTGTGTTTTAAAGCAGTTAGCGGAAACTGATTATTAATAATTAGGGTTTCACACTCAAATTCTATCATTTTATGATTAACATTTTGATTGCATTCGATTAACAAACTTAAAAGCGTACTTATCGTTGTAATCAAATGTAATCAAAATGCAAGGCATAAAGTAACATAATTTCATTGTGAGAACCCTATTATAAGCAAATATTATAACTATACATAGGTAACACTAAAAGTTTCCGGAACTGGCCACTTACATAAACAATATTTAAAAATTTATTGCAACATTTGAAAATAGAACTCTTTGGCTGTAGAATGCAGTTTGTTTCATCTGACTGTCTTTTGTTTTTACCTTTTGGCGCCATTTAAAAAATTGTGTGTCTGCATCAACATAGATTTAACTCGGGAAAATTTTCGTAGTATGATTTTCTACGATTTTAAGTGTAATTTGACAGCTCAACAGAGCATCGCTCGGCTTGAAACAGCTTTTGGCAATGAAGCACCATGCAAGACGACTGTTTATAGCTGGTTTGCAGAATTCAAGCGTGGTCGTATCAATCTCAGTGACGAATCTCGCGATGGTCGGCCGTCCACCGCTGTGACCAACAAAAACATCGATTCTGTGCGCCGTATGATTGAAACAGACAGGCATGTGACCTACCATGAAATTCGCGCATCCTTAGAAATAGGCATGAGTCAAATACAATCAATCCTACACAAACATTTGGGTGTGAGAAAGCTGTGCTCGCGGTGGATCCCACACAACTTGACCGAGGCTCAAAAAACGGACCGCGTCACTTGGTGCAGTGCCATGCTTACCAGATTCAACGAAGGTGCGTCAAATTTGGTGTGGGACATAGTAACAGGTGACGAAACATGGATTTATTGCTACGATCCCAAAACAAAGCAGCAATCGAGCGTATGGGTCTTTCAAGATGAGCCGAAACCAACCAAAGTGGCGCGCGTGAAAAGTGCATCTAAGCGGATGATTGCTTCTTTTTTTAATAAAACTGGACACGTGGCTACTGTTGCTTTAGAGAATCGTCGTACCGTGAATAGTGACTGGTACACGACCATTTGTTTGCCGGAAGTTATTGACGAACTCCGTAAAAATAACCGTAAACGCCGTATCATCCTGCACCACGACAATGCTAGTTCTCACACGGCCAGACAGACAAACGACTTTTTGAAGACGAAAAATGTAGAACTCATGAGTCATCCTGCATACAGTCCCGACCTGGCACCTTGTGACTTTTTTCTGTTCCCAAAAATTAAGAACCAATTACGCGGTCAACGATTTTCATCACCAGAAGAGGCTGTCGAGGAGTATGAAAAACACGTTTCAGAGGTCACCACAGGTGAGTGGCACAAAAGTTTTCAAAACTGGTTTGATCGAATGAAAAAGTGCATAGACGCCAAGGGAGATTATTTTGAAAAACAATAAATTAATTTTGTACCTTTAATAGTATTTTTTCATATTCATTCCGGAAACTTATAGTGCGTCCCACGTATTATATACGTCAAAACGCAATTTTTCATACTTTTTATTATAAAGTAAGGAAAACATTACTATGATGTGCATTTTGCACCGAGATTCGGTTTAAAGTAGGCATCCGTGTGCCAAATTTTTTGCCTGGCGCTACCATTTTAGAAGCTTGTTTTTTGTACTCTTGATGTCGCTTTGGCACATTGTTGTTATTTACCAGAATGTTTTAGGGTTCCATACCCGTATTGTGGGTTGGTACGAAACCCTTTATGCGCGAGTCCGACTCGCACTTCGCCAAATTATTTTATATGGCGGGAAGTCTCAAATAGCTGTAAGTAAAGAAATAACCACAAAAAGTTAACGCTAGTTGAAACTTAACAACATGGTTTCCGTTGATAAGCGTCCGACGCGGGAGCAATGAAATATTGACACAATGAACTTTATTTTCAGAGGTAAGAATATAACCACGTAAACATTTTTATTTACACTTGTATCGTAAAATCCTGATTAAGAACATTTTCTTATTTTTCAAAATTTTTGTCTAAGCGCAAACACATAACAAAGAACTATGCCCCTTAGAAATGAATGTGATAATAATATAACCCGGTCCCAGTATCTGTGCACCTCGCTGGAATGTGGCGCCTCTCCCGCTTCCCCTGTCACCTCTCCGCGCACTCCCCGGTGCGACAGTACGGTTAGCATCTTCGTTGCCGCTACACGTCTCGATAACTTTGATATTTTCGCTTTATTGTTGTTTTGTTTTTTAATGTTTATTGTTAAGTTTAGACTGTTTACTGTTAAGTTTGGACTGGTTTGGTTGTTATTAAAATTGTTGTAGCTGTTAAACTGAAGTCATGGGAAAAACAATACACAGCGAATCAAGAAATTTAATCTTGAAAGTGCTCAAGTTTTTTGAATCGGAGAAAGCAAACAAACAGTACACCATTCCTGTAGACCAAGTGGTGAAACGAACCTGTGCTGCAACTAGGATATCAAAGAGGACTCTAATGAAAATTAAAAATGAAGCCAAAGTACAACCACCTACTTCGCCGGGCGCTAGTCCGACTCCAAGTACTAGTAATAGACTGAGTTTAATAATAAATGTTTTTGTAATCAAAATTATTGTTTTTTAATAACAAACCCTTCATCAATAATAAATTGATTTGAAAAGGTTAGTAAATTTTTTTACCTCCACATTTCTCGAAAAAACTTTTTTTCACACCGTACCCAGACCGCCGATATGACGTCACGAGGTCAGGTGCACAGATATTGTGACCGGGTTGTAATCACTTCCGCCGCCTGCACGAACTTTTAAGTGACCCGAAAAGTTATTTTATAATTTATAGATACATTAATACAACATTTCTTAAAAATATGCCTGAAAAGGACTGAGTATTCAGAGCCTTTAATGAGTGAAAAAATATGTATATAATAACATCTACGGTACACAAGGAAAGGTTGCAGGTTAGCAAACTTTCTGTGAATCTTCTTCTTCTCTTCTCTCTATCTCTTCTCTTCTCTCTATTAGGTACATATAAAATGCAACGTTTGTCTCTTTATCTGTTCGTTCGCTTATAACTTGGGAACCACTCAATTAATTTAGATGAAATTTTCACTAAAAGATAAAACATTTTTTCGGGAAGGTTTTAAGCTATGTATCATTACGATATGACAAAAGGGAGCAGCGCAATGAGAGTTTTAGTGAAACATGTGAAAGGTTTGCCACCGTAGCGTATTTAATCGTCGTGGGTTCAATCCCCCACACCGGTAAAAATTTTTCGCTTTTTTAATTTTTTATTTTAGGCTCAGAATAAATAATTTCTTTTGAAAAAAAAACAACTAAGCGGACATTATATTTATCGTTTTACACAATTATAAGTACCCTGACGCTGAAAACAATGATTCAGTCCAGTAAGAACAGTCTACACTGATTCGAGGTACATTATGATTTTAGTAGGTTTTCCATTGTAATAATATCAAATAAATACAAATATTTTGCTTTTGTAAGCTTTTCACTGAGTTAAATACACAATAAGATGTTCATAAATTAAATATTTTCAAGACATATTTTGGCCTACTTTGGGGCTGGCATCAGTCGAATAAATGATTTTAATTTGGTTAAAATATATATAACCTTATTTTACGACTAATTAGTAAAACCTACTTTAAACAAAAGTCACAATGTTTGCATGTTAGAAGAGCCATCTGGTGCGCAGTGCACCAAACACCCTGACATTAAAAACGGAACGTAGAGTACATTGAATAGAATCAGGGATGAGCAGGAAATGCACGTGGAATGCTAGATGGCATTGAGTAACTAAATATTGACATGACTGTATTTTCTTTGTTCATAGCAAATAACTATAAAAGCGATGGAATTTAATGCAATCAATAATTATACGAAAACTGAAATATAGATTTGCCTTACCTGTCAAGCCATAATGTCAAGAATTTTTCGTTTATTTTTGTATATATTTAAAAAATGCTTTTAAAACCAACGTCTAATATCGAAATAAATAAATAAGCTCTAAGAGTTTTGTTTTATTTACCCATTACTTTTCCCACTGCTATTTTAGACTTCTGGCTTCTTTTCGCCATAGTAAAATTTGTATAACAGGGCGGCTATTCCGGCATTATTGCGCATTCGCAATATCAGTCATTAGATATTTGTTTTAAGTTTGATACATGCCATGCGATGGAAATTAGAGTGACTTAACCATATCAAATTAAAACTATAGGATATAAGGAATGCTCACTATAAGTTTTCAATAAAATAAAAAAAAATACATATTCGTACAATATCCCTTTTAAACCCACCCGCAATCTGCCTTAGATATTTTTGCGCACATGCCAGAATTGGGGGCCTGGGTGGCTATTCCGGTATTATTGCGCATTCGAAATATCAGTCAGAAGATATTTGCTTAAAGCTTGATAAATGCCATGCGATGGAAATTAGAGTGACTAAACCACATTAAATAAAAACTAAAGGATATGAGGAATGCTCACTATAAGTTTTCAATCAAAATAATCAATACATATCTGTACAAAATCCTTTTTAATATCACACGCAATCTGCCTTTGCAATTTTTGCGCACGTGTCAGAATACCCGCCCTGGACGGCGATTCTCGCAAAATTTTTCACACGCTTTGCTTTTCATACGCCTCTGTTTATCGTGTCATAAATGCTGTGTGTTGAAAATTCTATTAACTATCACTCCTAAAAAAATATGTAAAGCATGTTATGAATATGCACAGAAGGTTTATATTTTGGAAACTTGATACGTTTCTTTATAAAGAGCTTGTGAAAATCACTCGCTTTCGGCCTTCGCAAATTGTCGCATGTGCGAGAATCGCCGTCTTGGCCCTCAATTCTGGCGCGCGCGCAAAAATTGCGAAGGCAGATTGCGGGTAACTATAAAATGGATTTTGTAGGGATAGATATTGATTTTTTTGTTTGAAAACTTTTGATAAGCATTCCTTACATCCTATAGTTTTTATTTGATGTGGTTTAGTCACTAGAATTTTCATCGCATGCCATTTTTTTTCGACGGCAGATTTCGGGTGATTTTACTAGGGATTTTCTACGGAAAGGATTGATTTTTCTACTTCCGCAATTTTTGCCCACCTTTTTGCCGATATCGCCCGTCTAGAGGGTGATTCCGGCATTATTTTTCACCCGTAATGTCAGTCATTAGATATTTGTTTAAACTTTGATAAATGCCATGCAATGAAAATTAGTGACTAAACCACATGAAATAAAACTATACGAGTAGGATATAAGGAATGCTCACTATAAGTTTTCTATCAAAATAATTTTGTCAGTTCCGACACGTGCGCAAAAATTGTGAAGGCAGATTGCGGGTGACTTTAAAATGGATATTGTACGGATGATATGTATTGATTTTTTTTATTGAAAACTTATCGAGAGCATTCCTTATATCCTATAGTTTTTATTTGATGTGGTTTAGTAACTTTAGTTTCGATCACATGGCATTTATCAAACTTGAGACAAATATCTAATGACTGATATTGCGCACCGCTAAAAATTTGACTCAAAGCATGTTGTGTTTTTAAAGATATCGAAATTCTAGTAAGATCATTTTGTAGAGAAAAAAAAAGAACCAAAGTGGTAAAAAAATCTAATTTTAGGCCTGAGTCGAGTTATTCACCGGATCCACGGGATAGTAGTGCTGTCCAGGAACTAAGCCCCGTGCTTTTTTTCCGGGGGATTTTTTTATGATCATAATTCGTTTTTGACATGCTAAGGATGAAAAAGAGCGTGCGAGTTATTTAGACACAATATTCAGAAATGGTGGCAGTCTTCGGGTATGAAAAAATGCAAAAATCTCCCAAATTACTTTAACAAATTTTTTAAGTGTTTTAGGAAACGTTGGATTGGTATTTATTTATTCTTCTCCATCTAACTCTCAATTGCATCCTGTTCAATATATTAGCCATTATGTTAAAACGTTAAAACACAATTTTTCTCTTTTTCTTCTTTACTCTTTACACGATTTTCCAAGAATAAAAAAACTACAACAAAAAAAGCCGCCGCCAACTAGAATCGGGTCATAAATAATAAATAAACATTAATAGTCGTACATAAACAATCATAATATAATTGCAATCATGAAAAAGGTCCCCGCAAAAAACTCACGGAATTATAGGCCCCTTTTCCCTATGTTCATCCATCCATCCATCAGCCTGTTTCGTCCACTGCTGGACATAGGCCTTTCCAGGATTTCGCCACTCTTGGTGGTCCTCCTGGAAGAAATTCCCATACTCACACACGCTGGGCAGGCGGGTTCGTGAGCGCGGTGCCGAAACCCTTGCACCAGTGACGCCGCTGCCCATCACCAGTCTGTTTTATATAAGGTTCGGCAATTGGGGATGAATAAACTGCCATCCATCGGTCCCAGACAATGGTGGGCCGCCTGGTTTTGCCTAAGAGCTGTTCTCTTACTCTCCCCCGAATAACTTTGGGAGGATTTGCGAGTAAGATGGTGGTACCTCCACAGTCGAGCCCGGCATCAGCTCTACCACCTATATGTCCATACTAGTAAAATCATATCAAAGGCATCAATTTCCTACACTCGAAGGAATCGAAGTGATCGGATCACAGTTTTAAGTTTCTTCCCATTAAAAATAATAAAATTTCAATTTAAAGTTACTAAACTTGGCATGCTAAGTGGAAAAATAATTAAGGTCCCGGTAAAAATCTTTGATGACATCATAGTCGAAAATATAATATGGTGAATATTATATAAAAGCGTATTTTAATACCACTTACATGTAAAAACGTTTACGGAACCTGTATATCCTATGTTAACTTAACTGCCTTTCTTCTATTCCACAAGCTTAAACATATGACCATATAAAAAAAAGAAAAGGATATTGTATAAAAAGCGATGCAATACACTCATGAGATAGTACGCTTTGTGTGAGAAGTGCTAAGCCGTTTCGAGTTGGACATAAATAACAGATGCAAAGAGCGCGTTCTACAGGTATCCTCGCGTTTCACGTTTCATATTGCTATTTTTCAACGATTTTGTAAACAAAGAAACGTTGATACAAAAAAAATATATACAACGTGTTTTTTTTTCAACGTGAACTGGTAGTAATCGTCCATATGAACAACTTTTACTATGGAGCCAACCCTGAAATCGTGAAAAAAATATCAGCTCTTCTGTTCCATAGAAAAGTTAAATACCTGCTCGACCCAAATGTATGAAACAGGGTTCCGTATCCAACGGGTAATCAACGGGACTCTATTACTAAGACTCCGCTGTCCGTCTTTTTGTCTGTCTGTCTAAGAATGGATAGGAGGATTTTAAAAATGCATCAAGACTAATAAGAAATTAGATTTTCAAACAGTAGACCTGACATATTACAATAGGGTTATAAATGAGGCCTTTTCCAAGACGATAACAGAGCCCTAAACGTGACAGAGAAAAAAATCGCTCCATCGAAAAAAAATTCAAAGTTAAGACAATTTTTCAGTTCAAAGCAATAGTTCGTCTAACTAATAAAAAAAACAATATAATTACTCTTCTATACATATAAACTATTATCTAAAACATAAAACTCGTTTTTTTTTTTCAAAACGCTTTCTTGTGAATTTTTATTAAATATTATTCACTAAAAACAGCAATATCCAACCTTTTCTTGATTCACCGCACTAGTCGGCCGCGCCCTTTTTCAGATACAATCTTTTGTTGTGCGATGGACATATTGCGCCTTAAAATCTATATCGGGTTGTAGTTATTATTATTGTAAAAACCAGCCAGTAACGTTACACAAAATGTTTTTTTTTTCCGGTGTAAGTATGTAGTTTAACGTACAATTTGCAAGTGTGAGTCCGACCAAAAAGCAGGGATCGCGACGAACTCCACCTTCCCTTCACTGGACCAGTTTTTGTGTCAGCATGCTGAAGCTGTTCGGCTCTACTTCAAAGAGCTGTCCTGGCTGGGCTGACTGACCGGGGGGAAGTGCACAATACTCACGATCACGGAGAGTCAGTGCCCCCGCTACGAATTAAGAATTTAGAGTCCGACTCGCGCGCAAAGGTTTCTGTACCGCCACACATTACGGGTACGGAACCCAAAAACATGGTAAACTAGTAGTTCGCCCCGAACTGTGAACTCACGCCCGCCCAATTCGCGTTTAACCTATTTGGCTCTATGTTCGAACTTAAAAATTCTTTTTGTCTTATTTACTCGCCTGCCAAATTTCTTGACATTCCGATGAACGATATTCGAGTTATCGTCGAACAAACATTCATACATACATACAAACGCCGGATTGTTCATGGACTTGGTGAACTTGGCTCGCTTCTCTGGCTAGTTCAGTAAGGAAATAAGTAGATGCCCTTTAAGGTAGTTGGATCTTGGGCCGTTGGCCCTATCTGCAGAAACGAGGAAGGCATCTATTTACTGGTTGTAGGCTTTGGCCGTGGCTTCTCATGACGAAAACATGCCGCCAAGCGACTCGTATTCCCGCATGACGTCATCAGTAGCCGTACCGGGGTAGTGGTTGCAGACAGGTAGTAACAGTCATTCGTCAGTTTACCAACTACCGTAGATATATGCGGAAGTCCCTGGAAAGACTGTTAACGTGTCGAAGTGTTTAAAAATATAGGTATATAAATATATTTCTATCATAGTTTCGATAAGAGTATGTGTATTCTTAACTACCCGATGCTGTAACAGGTGACAGTAGGGAAATAATAGTCTTAGACTCGTCCTGAATACACTAGCGTCCTCTAGGTGCCAGTTAAGGTATTTATAATATGGGCTTAGGGCCTGGAATAAAGAAATTTATTGTTATTTTTATTATACATATCGTTGCGGTATGGGAAAGCACATGCGTAAATTCGCAGGTCGTGTTGAGAACTGGATAGCTCAGTCGGTAGAGCAACCGCTTGGTAAGCGAGAGGTCCCGAGTTCGAATCCCGGTTCAGAGCTCCTCATGTCCAGATTTACTTTTCTGATTTTCTATACCGCGATCATATACATTTAATTTGTCTCGAATATTGTCACTCTTCCAGTTTCTGGGCGGACGCGCTACATCCTAGGCCTTTTTATCGCTTTCCATCAGGTGTGGTAGGTAATGGCCAAGAATACAAGGACCTTGAGTTCAAAGAATCCCACCAAAAACATAAATGTGAAAAAAGGACTGGTTCAGTACTAAGGCAGTGCAGAATTGTCGGCTTCGCCAAGATCAAATTTGGTGCCGAGGCTTATGCAGGCTGCTTCATTCATAACTGCAATAATGTAAACGTTTTTTACTTGTTTTAAAAGAGTTTGTTAGCTGCCGCGTGTCTAGATACTTGGTACTTACTAAGAGTACCTGGGTGGGAGGAAAGAAAAAATCTCTCAAAAAACCTCATGTCGGACAAGGGTCTCTTTAAGAGCTAGGAGCATGTTTTCTAAAAAACGTGTGGGCGTTAGGAGCATAGGTTCCCTCATATAAATCCAACCGTCTACGTATTTAACAGGAATAAGCTACGCTCGCAATAAAGCAACTGAGAAAAGATACTTTGCATCTGGGGTGCAAAGAATTGTTGTGCATTTTACCTTTAGAGTGCTAGTTCATCTGTCTATGTTTACGTTTTACATTATAAGTAGATTATTTTTGATATCTTTGCGAGATTGGAGAAAACAACATTTTGTGGTTTGGTTTCAAGCGATTGTTGCAGTATAACGTAGATAAATCTTACAGTTAAATTATATTGAAAAAACTATTTTATAACAACCTCAGTTCATAATTTGAAACATGAAACAGATAATAATAAACATGAAATACCAAACAGACATGTATAAAGTTTCATGAAGATTGGCCTTCTGATGTTACGATTTGTTACAATGGACAAAGCCTGTTGTTGGTATTTCTGGATATCAGTACATTTTTAGTTATATTCTATAAAGGGTTCAAAATGACCCTGTTTGCGAAATGCGAAAAATATTTTTTGTGCCCCTATATTTGTTCAAGAACAAGTATATTATAAGTAATTAGTATAAGAAGTAAATATTTTATTTTGCCTATTTTACGGAAAGTGTCATTGAACCTTGGTCCTGACTAGAGTCTCCAGTATGAATTTGGCTTTATATTTATTACTTATTCGTACTTAAACAGAAACCAGTATACGAGAAATGGTACAAAAAGTACAAAATATTACAACAAAGTGAATGTTTATCTCCAACCAAGCTTTAGCTTGCGAATATTAAGCGCAAATTATTTTTGACATTTCGGTGCGTAAAATCTCAGCTTACAGGGTGCTATAAATACATACACGCAATACTCCGAATACATACATATACTTCTAAAAGTTCTTGTCGTTAGCTCGTCAGTGAACAACAATCGGTTTACCGCAAATGGTAAAAAGATCCTGAAGTCTTTGCATCCGCTTGTTTATTTAAATAAGTAATACCTACGTACGTATAATTAATTTTGTTTCGTTTTTCATTTAAAGACTGGGTTTTTAATTACCGTAAGACCAAAAACTGGTGATAGTGCTCTTTTATTAAGGAAAACTTTAAGGTGACATATAAATGTTATAAATGGGGCTTTTTCCATGACGAAACCTTAGACCAAAATTTGATAGAGAAAAATTCGATGCCACGAAAAAAAAATTGCAAATTAAAGGCTTTTTTTTCAGTTCAAAACAGTAGTTTGTCGAAAATAATAAAGTAAAAATAACAATAATTACTATTGGAAACATTTATAAACAAATTTAAAAAACCGGTCAAGTGCGAGTCAGACTTGCATACGTAATTCGATAGTTTTGTACTTTGTTTTGTACCTACGAGTACCTATCTAATTGTACTCTTGCCTTTTTGTAATGGATGATAGAAAAGGTTATCTAATATTTATTTATTTTCGCGTAATCATAATATATGTAGCAAAGAGAGACACAAGTATTCTTATTAAATAAAACTCGTGGATGAAAAATTTTATTTTTAATTTTTTTGTCGTGAATTTCTCAACTGCTATAGTTTTCCTGTAATCTTTACGTATTTCCAAATTACCATGATTTTTTCATATTTTTCGGTTCACTAGGTTTGGAGATAAGGTCCCCCAGACACATTTTTTGTGGTTTTACAAAGATTTCTCGAAATAGATGCAAGTAAATATAGTCAAATAATGTATTTTTGGATATAAATTTTTAATAACTTGAATTTGATACCCATATTGTATTTTTATAAAATATTTTTTTCGTTTAGTTTAATTGTTTTTTAAAATTTCTCGTTTATTTTCAACTTTTTGAATCGCTATAGTTTTCCTTTAATTGGGCAGTTATGGCCTATAAACATTTTTTTTTTCTGGCAACCAGTTTCGGAAATAACGGGAACATTTCAAGATTTTTGGAAATCGGTGCCAGGAAATAAAGTAAAAGTTACAATCAGCTCTTTAATATCCACAATTTGATACCCATATTGTATTTTTAGGATATTTTTTTATCTTTATCACTTTTGTATTGGAAATATTTTAAAAAATTTCAAATCTTTAATTTTTTTTACACCATATTGTGAAGGCAAGTGAATGCAATTTTTGTAGCAAATTTCATGCCTATATCTTAAACGGTGCTTAAGTTATGATGCTGTGACATACGAACGGACAGAGGGACGGACAACGGAGCGAGTCTCATCATAAAGGTTCCTTTTGTACCTTTTAGGTACTACGGAACCCTAAAAATATGCCACGTGTGCAAAAACACTGGTAAAATCAATTCCTTTTCTTTTTAAAGTCACACTTAAAAATAAAGCTATTTGTTAAACTCCTTAACTGGTTGGTTTAAGTGCTATAATTGTTCAATCCATGAGAACACATTGTCCCGATGATCTATTTTAATTTTAGCTAATGGACGTATCAACAAAATTGCTTTTCCAACTAACAGATACGTTGGTATTTTAGGAGAAGCCTTTATTTTTGTTATACAACCTCTTTTAAGCCCCGAGCGTTAATTAAAGCATGAATAAAAAGTTGTTCAGTCTATGGTCGATAGGTACCCTGTTTGAGCTTGTTTGCTAAAATTAAAGGTTTTGCTTATTATAATTAGGTAAGTACTTGAATATTTTTAAAGGTAAATGTTCTTTTATTACATGAACAAAAGTTCCCTTTTTGTAATAAAAAACCGGCCAAGTGCGTGTCGGGCCACGCGCAGTGTAGGGTTCCGTAGTTGCCCAGTACATTTTATAAAACAGATCGTGCCAAACTTTTAGTCTGCTCGGAAGTTTGTAAAGCCTACTTAGCTGTGATAGTTTTCCCTTTAACTTCATTATTATATACTGCTTCTGTCCATATAATCATAAACAACCGTTTGGACACTTGACTCTAACGAAAATTTGTACTTTAAAGCTTAATATTTCGCCAACGGATCTCTTAATCGAAAAATAATTTTCACACGCCCATCATGTTTTTAAACGACCTATCTAACGATACCCAACAATATGGGATAGACGAGAAAAAAAAATCATTGAAAATTCGAGATATTTTTTACCGTTTTATCGGCGTGATTAATATGTCTCTGAGCTAAGCCGCTGACAGACGGACATGGCGAAACTATAAGGGATATATACAAATATCATAATAAATAAATTCGTGGACGTGATCCAGCAATCCGTATTAAAACACACATAGAAAAGTTGAGGGCAAGAAACAAGAAATGATTCGTTTCGTGTCGGGCATTTATATTCTCTACATTCGTATTATCAAGTGATTACGATGCAAATCTCCAAACAAACAACCACGGTAGCACAAAATAAATAGGTACAGTAGGCCTGCTCCGTACAAGCAGCGGATTCGACATGCACAGACGATCTCGTTAGGATTCGGTAGAAAGTCACGACTGGTCACGAGTGCATGCGCTTTGCGATACATATGATGAGTAGGTATTTAAAATCCAGGTATATATAATACCTTTACTATATAATAAAGTATAAACCTAATTTATAAACCGCGGAGAATGCTGGCACTTAACTTCGGCCCTTTGTTCCCGAGCGGAGATTAATTGGGAATAAGTAAGTAAGTATTTCATTATAATATTAATTCATCAATGTTTACTAATATTACAAAAATATTTGTAATATTAATAAACGTTGATGATTACATCAATTATTTTAAATCACCACCCGAGCGAGGCTGGGTTTACATTAGTTAATAATAAATTATTGTTAGTTATTAACTTGTCACCGAATGACTCCCACCAGGAACTATTATTGATATCTACTTGTTGATTGGTTAGAGCAATCGTCGCTCCATTGATTTACTGTTTAGATATTATTTTAATTATTCATACGTTATTTATTATGCATACATTCGAATTGGTAAATATACCGTTTCCTTATAATACTAGCCTTTGCATGCGTTTATTCAATCTCTGCTACATCTTCAGCTTGGGCGTTATTTTATTAACATTCCTCATAGTCTATTATATTGACCAGGGTCACTACAAGATAATAAAGAAAACCGCATCCAAATCCGTGAAGTGGTTCACGAGTTAAAACATAATACTTCAGAGAGACAGACAAATAGACGGACATACGAAAATTCTAAAAATGGTAGTTTTGGCTTCAGTACAATACCAATAACCCATATTATTTAAATTTTGACAAAATATTCGGTGTACAGACACGACATTTTTACATTTTTTCATTATAAATATTGATTTATTTTCGCGCCAGCGACAATGGTGCCACTTGAGATCCGGCGGGGTGGTGAAATTACAAAGGCTAATACATTTCAGTCCGGGACTCATTCATATCAAGTTAGTGTTTGTAGTGGCTAAATTGACCACAAATCCGAATGCATTATGGTATAACAATGGATTTTGTACGAAGCTTTGTCATTTAACCATATTTATCATAATTTATCTACGTTGATTCGACTCAAGGACTATTTACGAAAACCTTTCAACAAAATGTCGAAAATAGGTACAAAGCGAGGAGGAGCATTAAGTTGCCAGTAAGCATAAGTTTGGAAGCCAAACCTTCTCAAAGGCGACATATAAAAATATACCTATACCGGGTGTAAATGGATTAATTAAATACATAATGACATATACCCTTTTTTATTTGGTAAAGGATGTGTACCTATCTGTTTCGATTCTACAACCTCACATAAACAAAATTTTAAAATAATGGTAATTATTTATTAGTTAATCAACGACATATACGGACGGGTGTCTACACTATCTTTGAACGCGATAGTACGTGGTTAAACATATGTAAGCTATATGAACTGAGTCCAGTTATTTGGCAAAAATAATATTGATATTAATATACCGGGTGTAAATAGAGTGCGACCATTAAATGGAACCACATATTCTACCGACCCTACTGAACTACTTTTCCCAAGAGTCATACCCGCGGACAGCCTTAGTTTAGGAAATAATTGAGTTCCAAACAAAAACGCGTAAACCCTAACGCACCGACATACGGGCGAGATTAGAGAGAGCGTTTACCTCAAACAGCTGCATGTTTCACGTTATGTGGTTTCATTTAATGGTCGCACTCTATTTACACCCGGTATATTAATATCAATATTATTTTTGCCAAATAACTGGACTCAGTTCATATAGCTTACATATGTTTAACCACGTACTATCGCGTTCAAAGATAGTGTAGACACCCGTCCGTATATGTCGTTGATTAACTAATAAAAAAATACCATTATTTTAAAATTTTGTTTATGTGAGGTTGTAGAATCAAAGCAGACAGGTATACATCCTATACCAAATTAAATAGGGTATATGTCATTATGTATTTAATTAATCCACGACGTTTCCAAAGGGTTGTCTCCAATATCTCTGAACGTGACTGTACCTACTGCCAATTAAAATATCTATGATGTACTCTACTTAACAATGAGGTTAAGGTGGTAACAGAGGATATCGGTGCAAAATGCACATAATATTGTTTTCCTTTCTTTTGAATATAAATATGCAATAAATGTGTTTTGTAGCAATTCGCGCAAACTGCTTGTTGATAGTTAGGTGATCACATGAAAATTATTCCAATTTATGCGTTAAATTTTGACTGCATTACATACATTACAACTGTAAACACGGTTTAAAGTTTGTTAATGTAATTCAAACAAAATGTAATACTTTAAATCAATTGATTGAAATAGGCGCTACCTTGCGGAAGTCCATCACTAACATAGGATATATGAATATAATTTGCAATATTCCGCTAAACACCGCTATCCCGCCCTCCCGCATAAAACATGCAACAAGCAAGCGAAACACGTGTCGATAAGTTTCCTTGTTTGTTATTTTAGATTGCTTTGCTCGTATTGCTTGCTTGTTGCATGTTTTATGCTTTGCACGAGTCTCATTTTAAATAGCATGACAAGATTGTTTAGCGAAATATTACAAATTATCACATCACACTAATATTATAAATGCGAAAGTTTGTGTGTGAGGGTGTGTGTGTGTGTGTCTATGTTTATTAATCTTTCACGATGAAACGGCTGAACGGATTTGGATGAAATTTAGAATGGATATAGCTTATACGCTAACTTAACACATAGGCTACTTTTTATCCCGGAAAAAAGCATGTTGTTAAACCGAATAACACGCGGGCGGAGCCGCGGGCAAAAGCTAGTATTCATATTTCCATAACATATAAATTACATCATTATTTTGTGAAGACTTTATATTAATAAAGTATTTCGGCAAATTGCTTTAAAAAACATTTATTGCGAACTTTTTATTCAAAAGTAGGGAAAACAATATTACGATGTTCATTTTGCGCCCAAATGCCCCTGGAGTGGATCAATAAAATAAAGAAGACAGTATAAACATAGCACTTGCAGGACGAATTTCATTAAAAATACTCACGCACGAAGGGTTCCGCACCATTATACGGCAAAAAAATTATGTCTGTTGTATGGGAGTGCGTGGGTCCGACTCGCACTTGGCTGGTTTTAGAATTTGTTGTTATAGCAGCAACAGAAATACAATTTTCTGTCAACTGTTTAACTATCACGGCTCTTGAGATACAGCCTGGTGACAGACGGACAGACGGACGGACAGCGAAGTCTTAGTAATAGAGACCCGTTGGTTACCCTTTAGTTACGGAACCCTAAAAATCGAGTGGTTTGGGTCAAATATAAATCTGAAACCACTTTGGCTTTGTTGGATATTTTTAAAAGAAACATTAACTTGATATGATCGGGTGCGGGATTGAAATGTTTTGTGAATACGCGATCCGGCGCAATTATGAAGTTATTCAAGTGTACCAATTTAAATTGTAAAACACCTTTAATAATTGATTCAATTATTACTCAAATATATATCAAATAATTTTACAAGATGGTTAACATTATATAAATGTGTATTAGTTATCAGAATATTCTGAACTTATTTAATATTACCGTTTTTAGTTTGTTATCTAGTTATCTAGTAATATAATAAACAATGGAGTTTGTAAGGGTAAACGTGCTCGAAATTAGGTCAGTACACATAACCTGGCTTTTTTGAGCATCCATCGCCAGCTGCTATAAACCGTGTTCTCTTAAATATTTTCCTATAAAATACTTCTATTTGGGCCGTGTAATACAAGGAATTGGAAAAGATACAGAGTTTTCAGTAGTGTGACGAAGGAAGACAGAATTGGCGCCATCAAACAACCTTTTCTTTATAGCCGCAGCTAATACAATGCGGCAAACATTTGTAGGGTTTCATACTCAAGGGTTAAAAAGGAACCATTATGGTGAGACTCTGTTGTCCATTCGGCTGTCAGTCAGTCCGTTGGTACATTCATCTATATAAATTTCACAGCCTCATAATTTTTGCGCAAAGAATAACATTTGGAACAAAAATATCATACAATTGTCTATATAATACGGTAAAAAATATTCAAACAATTTGAACGTGTTCAAATTTTGGTACTATATCAGATATAGTTTTTTGAAGCCTCATATAGGAATTTCTAATTATAGGTAACTCATTCCATAGATTTCGTAACATCAACGAAAATCTACAAAATATATGGTTTTCACTCCCCTTGTCTTTGAAACTAATGGACCGATAGTTATGTTAAAAATATCGACAGTTATAAATAAAAAGATTACAGAAAAAATAAAATAACATTTTTGGTTTGATATTTTTAAGTATACCTATAACGGAGCCCTCGGCGCGTAAGTTTTACATGTTCCAGTTTTTTTTTTAATTTAAATTACATCGGTCGGGTGGCCGTCAGCTATTTCAGGATCCAGCTAGCATCACATTTCAGCTAAGACCATTAGGCTTTGTGGCAGAACATTTTAACCACTCCACAAATATTCTCGGTAATAATATAAAGGTTTTGCCTAAATAAACAGGTACATAAATAAGCTTGAGCTATTTTTTCTGTTGGCAATTATATCCTTGCGTTTACCGCAGAACATTTGCCAGCAAGATTATTTACACAAAGCTTATTTCAGAGTTGAGTACCTTAATAAATAGGGAGTGCCTCCACTACCGGCGCGGGCACCGAAAAATAACGCCGTTGGGAACCGGCAGTACATTACTGCTGGCAGCCGAGATCAAAAACATCGGCTGCCGGCGCGGCATCGCCGGCTCCCATAATGGATACTGACGACGCTGACGGTAGAAATTTCTTACGCGCAAAGGACGTTAAAATGCAAAGTGTGAGATTGTGTGTGTATTGTGTTTGTTTTTTTTGGAAGGACTCCTATATACGTGTACTCACTTATACATATTATAGGGGGGAGTACTCCTACCCCAAAAGGGGGAGTAGTGTCGTAAATTAATATATTTTTTACAATTTTAAGTAGGACTTACTGTCAAATCCAGGGACGTCGTCGCCTCGCTCCGCTTTGCTCGGATTCTTATTTTATCTTACATGGCAACCTAACACGCTCCTCCTTGTTTCGCTCGTCGTCGCATCATGATAATTTGACTGATGACGTCTCTATACCTTAGGCCATACAATACCCGTACATATTATTTAGTATAAACAACGACCTATAGAGTATAAATATGTTTTATTATTTTAGATAGACAGACAGATAGCCAAGTGCCTTAAACCTACCTAGATGAATATCGTTCGTCATTTTGTTGTTGGCCTGTAGAAAGTTACACAGTTACACAGGCTATTCCAGTGCATTAATTGCGTCTGCTCATCTGCGATTTATGGGGAGTTTTTGGTGTTAAGTAATTTCTTCGTAGTCTTTATGTTGCTACTTTAATAGGCATGATGACTAAAAAAAATAATTAGTCCGTCAGTTAGATTATCAGAAAATATTGGACACGGATATTTTCTTTTTACAATTAAACAAACAATGATGAAGATATAGCTCGCTGAAGTTCTGCGTGACGTCACATCTAGGTACAATTTTACTTAGAATTGACGTCATTTTCCCCCACTCCCAAACTTTGACGCGCTTTATCTCTGTCATTTTTTGTTTGATCGACAAAAGAAAATATACGTGTCCAATATTTTTTGATAATCTAAATGATGGACTAAATAGAATAATATTTTGTTTACCTTGTATACAAGCCTATCCTGGAAGTATGAAGCATAAACCAAATTTTAGAGTATTTTCAAAAGCGGGTGTGCCGAGTGTGGACTGTGGCTTGCATTTCACAGTTCACACCCGGAACACCTCTGACACCCCCTCGGGGATTCTGGTCATAACGATATATATATATATAATTTTAATACACCTACATTTGTAGTTAAAACCGTAAAAACCTCGAGAATGTGTCTTGTGTTTTCCGAAGTCCTAGAAAGATTTACCACCTACATAGGTACATGCTTTCTGAGCATAATCAAGATACGCCACTGACATACAAGCGGAACGGAACAGAATGCGTATATGTACCTTTTTTACAAAATAAAAATTTGAATTTGAATTTGAATCTTTTCTATTATTTGATAAAACACTTAACGTCTATATAGAGGCTGCTTCGCGATTTCAGGGTATTGTTTGTAGTAATATTGTTCTTATAGACGAGCATCACTATATTTTAGCTTTCCAGCCACACTCACTCATCATCAAATTTCCGAAACTAAGTATTTACAAACTTAAAATGCCATGTAGATTACTTATAAGACGCAGGGCACGCGCTAAGAAAGGAATTCCCGATGATAAAATAATAATAATAATAAATGCATGTTTTTCAACGTGTTTGTTACAGCTTTATCATTTGTGGAACCCTGGATCAAAGGCTAGTTCTGTGATATAACCTTTACCAGACATAAGACTTTTAGCTATATAAATTAATAAACTACAAATGTAAGATACATGTTTCTTAACGTTTGTTAGAGCTTTACCCTGTGGGGAACCCTGGATCAAAGGCTAGCTCTGTTATATAACCTTCACCAGATAAAAGATTTTAAACTGTAAAAACTAATAAACTACTTAATGTAGTTTATGTGAGGTACAGGTTTTTCAACGTTTGTTAGAGCTTTACCGTTTGTGGAACCCTGGATCAAAGGCTAGTTCTGTGATATAACCTTTACCAGACATAAGACTTTTAGCTATATAAATTAATAAACTACAAATGTAAGATACATGTTTCTTAACGTTTGTTAGAGCTTTACCCTGTGGGGAACCCTGGATCAAAGGCTAGCTCTGTTATATAACCTTCACCAGATAAAAGATTTTAAACTGTAAAAACTAATAAACTACTTAATGTAGTTTATGTGAGGTACAGGTTTTTCAACGTTTGTTAGAGCTTTACCGTTTGTGGAACCCTGGATCTAAGGCCAGTTCTGTTATACATATAACCTTTACCAGATATAAGAATTTTAGCTATATAAACTAATAGACTACAAATGTAAGATACATGTTTTTTAACGTTTGTTAGAGCTTTACCCTGTGTGGAACCCTGGATCAAAGGCTAGTTCTGTTATATAACCTTCAGCAGATATAAGATTTTTAACTGTAAACACTAATAAACTACATATGTAAGGTACAGGTTTTTCAACCTTTGTTAGAGCTTTACCGTGTGTGGAACCCTGGATCAAAGGCTGTTATATAACCTACACCAGATTTTGCACAATTTTCAACTATAAAAACGAATAAACTAAGAAACTATGAAATGACAACAACAATTTAACCAAAAAGAAATCAACATTTGCGCTCCAAAAATAACCAAACCGCTTATATTGTAAACAATAGTCCAATAAAGGACGCAAGCAATCCTGTACGAGAAATAATTAGCTCAAATGGGACAGTTAGTAGGATATTAACCTTCACAGGCTATTAAGAGAATTCTCTTGGGTCCTGTTTATTTGTGTTGGTACCGTCGTCATCGTAGGATAACTTCTCTGCTGGGACCAAATCTAAAAATTCATGATATTGAATCAGCTTATATCGAAAATTACTGCAGTCTTAGGTGCATTCAAGTTTTCTTATTTTGTGTTAGAATAGATATATTTTTTTAATGTGTTACAACGAAACTTGATTTAACAAAAATTATAGACAAATTCAGATGCAGCGAATATAACTCATCACTAAGTGATTAAACTTGATTGATGTTAGCGTTGGTAAAATATCAAAGAATAAAAACGAAATTATTTATGTTTAAATATCTTGGGTACAGGGACTTAAATAAAGTCTTTTCTTCAATTTACCTTTTATCTTTATATTATTTATAGTTTTTAGAATGTATTATAATTTTACTATAATTTTATTAAATAAATTGTTCAAAATATTTCCAATACAAAAGTGAGAAAAATAATAAAAAATATCCTAAAAACAAATATACCTATGTTAATTTTATAAAGGCTAGTGTCTACTTAAATTCTTTCGTGGCATAGAAACGTTTCGCTTAACACAAAACTTATCAAAAAATGTATAGAGATATATAAGATTTATAATACTTTTATAGTTGAGCAATAATACAAATATTGAGAGCACTTTGTAATAAAATTATAAACATCAAGTTCCTCTGCTGTAATTAAAAAAAATACGTATGTCTGTATGTTCACTTATAAATGAAAACACTAAGCGGATTTGGATTTGGTCTTCACTTTTAGAAAATATGTGGGCATTTCTCCTAGGAGGACCGCCAAGACTGGGGAAATCTTGGAAAGGCCTATGTTCAGCAGAAGATGTATGGTTGATAAAGAAACTACCAAAACTCCTACGTATACATTATGCGAATAGATCGACCAACATAATTACCAAAACTGAAGCCCCTTAAGACATTAAGCCAAATAGGTTTTTTTTCGTGCACGATAAAATGTTCAGTTACAATAATAAGAAATACAGCACCCAATCGTGAAAATAGCTTGGCAATAACAATGAAGAAATCAGACGGGTAATGTTTATTTGGGAACGATTCTGTCTGTGTTTCATTCAGGAGGGCGATTTTCAAAACAACTCGAAACCATTCATTTTCGATATTTGTGGAGGCAAAGCTGCAATGTATGGACATTTCACACTTTTTTGATACGACAACTACGTTATCAAGATTTCTGTCACGAAAATCCGACCATAATGAGCTATTCTTGTCATCTATAAATATACAAACGATTTTAACGGCTTCGACGCCGCCGTAAATAGAACTGCCAATAGATAGCATGTCATAATGGCGTCCGTACATCGTATAGGTACAGTGTTAAAACGAGGTTTCCCTAATCTCCGGGATAAATGTCGTATATTTTATTTTTATTTGTTAGTAACAAGGATATAAACGAGGGAAAAAAATTAAGACGTTTTTCTCTCTTTGATCTTGATTGCTCGGTCGTTCGATACATGATAACTTGCATTTTCCTGCGTCAAAAAATCGCAAATATAAGTTTAATGCCTAAACTATGCTCTAAATATCAATTTCATTTGAGTTAATATTAGGTTTTGAGAATAAAACTTGTACCAAAATAAACTTCGTAATTTTTTTTATACAAAACGGCCGCCATACTAAAAACCCATCCTTTTCCATCCATCAGCCTGTTTCGTCCACTGCTGGACATAGGCCTTTCCAGGATTTCACCACTCTTGGCGGCCCTCCTGGATGAAATGCTCATGCTCACACACGCCGGGCAGGCGGGTTGGTGAGCGCGGTGCCAAAACCCATCCATCGGTCCCAGACAATGGTGGGCCGCCTGGTTTTGCCTGAGAGCTGTTCTCTTACTCTCCCCCGAATAATTTCGGGAGGATTTGCGAGTAAGATGGTTTTACCTCCACAGTCGAGCCCGGCATCAGCTCTGCCATTTGATCCTTTTCATTCCAAAATAATAAATAAAAACACAGTTTTTGAGCGGCCCGCTTCCACTGAACTTCCATCCATCCATCAGCCTATTTCGTCCACTGCTAGACATAGGCCTTTCCAGGATTTCGCCACTCTTGGCGATCCTCCTGGAAGAAATGCCCATGCCCCACGCCGGGCAGGCGGGTTGGTTAGCGCGGTGCCGAAACCCTTGCAACAGTGATGCCGCTGCCCGTCACCAGTCTGATTTATATAAGGCCCGGCAATTGGGGACGGATATACCGCCATCCATCGGTCCCAGGCAATGGTGGGCCGCCTGGTTTTGCCTGAGAGTTATTCTCTTACTCTCTCCCGAATAATTTCAGGAGGATTTGCGAGTAAGATGGTGGTACCTCCACAGTCGAGCCCGCATTAGCTCTACCACCACTGAACTTTGAAAGCGTTGGAGCCGGACAGATTTCCCTGTCTTTAAAAACAATTCGTACTATTGACAGTTTACAATCTAAGGTATTGTACCTATAAGGTGACTTTCGTTTATATAGCCAAATTTATATTGGAGGCTCGGTAAGTGGTCAGGACCAGGACTCTCAAGTAAATGCCTCGAGGTTGGGCTTGCGTTTAAAATAAAATAAACGAAAAAAAAACTACGAATTTCACATAAATTGGTAATTGAATCTTGATACGAATTGTAATTCATAATTAGCATATTTTAATACTGTATGATTCCTCTAAAGGCTTAAAATTAATTAATATGTAAACTTACTTTGTTAAAGGTAATAGACAATATGAGACGGGTTGACTAATGTATATTTTTTTCTCTTCTTATTTTTTTTATGCCTTTACTTGAGTAGGTATGTATATGATTTTGTATCATATGTTTTATTTTGAAAAAAGGAATGTTTGCTAAGTTTCTTGCCCTTCTTCTTAGCAATACTAATCGAATGGTGCGGATGGTTAGGCATTACGTATATATAATATTTTTATTCCTATATTTCTCTATTTTATGCAGGTGTATAACTTTATTACATTTTAGTAGCCCAACCTTAATATTTTTTGTATATATTTCCCGTTTTTATTTATGAACTTATTTCTTCATTGTATTATGTATATATAATATTTTTATTCCTAGATTCCTCTATTTTCTGCAGATGAATATTTTAATTCCCGTATTTTTATGTATTTTTTTATATTCGAAAGATACATTATATCGTTAAAATTAACTTTGACTCGTAGAAAGTACACTTTATGAATCTATTTTGCAAAAATAAATATTTTGACTTTGATTTTGATACTAAGCAATTACTGAGACTTCAGTATGAATTTAGCTTTATAAATTAATGTTACCTTTTATATATATCAGACATTATTAACAATATTTTCATAATGTGAACTTCATAGGTTATGTATTAATTACTTACTTCATCTATATACATATAAGCCTTTGACCCATATATCTGCGTATAGTTTCGAATGAAATGATCTCCAAACATATGTATATAATATACGTACATATACTTATGATAAGTATAACAATTATGAAATGAAGTGGCAACTTGGGTATTAGCCAGCCGGGTTCTATTTGTTTTACCGCCACCCTAAGGAAGCGTGCAGGCTTTCAACGACTACTATCTTTCAACAGTAGCCGGGACTAACAATGGCTTGAAGTGCGCATCGAAGCACGCATACCGGACCAAATTGTTCCCTTACGGATTAAAACCCGCGATCTCGGTATCAGAAAGACTAGACTCGACCACTAGACTACAGAAATAGGTCATGTTAAGCTTTGTTTACTTTGAAAGCGAGTATCTAGCAAAATAGGTCCCCAGAGGTGTTATTCTGCAAACTGCTCTCAAGTCACAGGTATCGTTGATGTTGGTACAAACTTAATTGTCTACGCGCGTTTTGGGCCAAATTCTGGACGTTTATTTCGTTCTCAGTCACGTCTTATATAAAAATATCTGTACAGGGTGGTGATAAGAGCTATTTTTGGTTGTGTATTTTTTTTTAGGTACATGTTTACTTGTAATATTTCGGTTTCATAAAATTAGGTGGGTAGGATTGAGATCTTCGTGCGTGCGATCGGCGTGGTGGGTAGTGAGCCCTATCATTGTATAGGTCGCTCGACAAGAGTTGAGGCGAATTCCGCAGGCTTATGTGTCACTATTGAATTGGTGGGGATGGTCCAAAGCCGCTCTCCATACAAACTTGTCGGAACCAACAACCACGACAAAAGCATTCTAATTTCGTTGTGTTACTTTTTTCTACTCGTTCCATCAATTCTACACCAGCGAATAATCTGTTTTTTTACAAAAAAAATGTTTTTGCTATCAAAATGTAGGAGAGGGACGTGGTGTAAAACAGACAGAAGAGGTGCACTGAGGGCGCGCCCGCACCCGCGCCGTTTCTACATATGTGGCTTACACCTAAAAGTATTAAAATTCAATAAAACTTTTTATTGTGAAAAAATTGAGTATTCGCCGGGTGTAGAATTAATTGAAGTAGAAATAAGGAAAAGAACGAAATTATAAGGAAGTGACTAAAGGGCCGTTAGTGTCCATTAATTTTTTAAATTATTCAACCGTAAGTCATTATTTAGCCGTTGGAATAACTTCCTTAGCACGAACTAATAATGTTCAATTTGCAATGAACAGTTCATAAAGGGAAGCGGTCCTTTAATTTAATAAATTATTCAACCTTAAGTCATCGGAAAGTGCTTTTCTGCATATCGTGAATTCTGTTAAAACTACGGGGTCGCCTCGCTCCGCACTGCTTTGCTCGGCTCCCTGATATGTACTTACATGTCAACCTAACCGCTCCTCCTCGCTTCGCTCGTCGTCGCAACCGAATAAAATTAAAACTAAGGTAGCCGCTAACGGCTATTTAGTCACTTTCAAATTATAATGCTTCTGTCGTGTTAATTGGTTCCCACAAGTTTCTATGGACAGCGGCTTTGGACCATCCCCCTTGAACTAAGAATATTCTTAGATGAAGCGAACACTTCTAACCACAAAGAAAATTGTCTGTGCTTCTAACACCGTCTGAACCGTCTTCTATTTAAAATTCGTTCATAAAATAATCAGCCTATATCAAGGATTGTATCTGTGTGAGTACTGTATTCGCCGCAAATCTCGTTGAGCTACCTATACTTCGAGTACAAATATGAAGTCTTATCTTCTGAAACTCGCAAACTCAATACAGCGTTTACCTATGACATATGAACCGCAGAAACTTGCAGCTCGCATAAAGACACAATTAGCAAACAAAATTTACTATCTGAATTATTATGTTGTAAAATAACACTAAGACTATTTGAGAGTTAAACTACGAAGAGTGTAGGATTTACTCAAGACTCAGAATGTTAATACTATTGATTGTTGACACTTGGTAGAACATTGAATACACAGTGAACAGAAAATCACTTGCACTACTTTATTTCCTGACCTGCGGGCCTATTATGTAACTCAGTGTCGGTTGCTATCTATAGTTGCTATTCACCAAAAACAGATAAAAAATGAACTGCCAAAATAACCTTTAATGGGTATTGAAGTATTTACTAATTGTGAAGTCATTTCAAGTGCGAACTTATCCTTAGATAAGCGGATATATATGTTTTAGACTATAGCCACTTGGTTTGGCAACTGAGTTTACGATACAGAATCAGGGGGCGGTTTCGCCTTTACGGCGTTTTCAAAGGTTTAGTAATTAGATCCTAATAATATACAAAAATAAACTGTTTTCATCAGTGCATTGCACTTTCATTACTCAAGACTTATCTGATTTCTCTGTAGGCGCCCAGAACTTGCCGCTACGTGAATGTAGTTATCTCCAATCTGCGACTCCAAAACCACGAATTCAGGAAATGTTACGTCTGAGCGTATGTTTTATACTCGAAAGCCAGATTCATTATACCTAATATACGAGAAATACCCATGCAGACACATGATATACAGAATTAGTCAAAATATGGAACGATTTACTGATTAAAGTTCATAAACAGGCATGTCTGCGACACAAAATATAATATTATTCGTTATATTCTCTGATGAAAACTGTCTGAGATTATTACAAAAACTTGTAAAACGTTACCATTTATACTATACTTATTAGATAAAAAGCGAGCGAGTCTCAAGCCAAAAAGTATGAAAATTCGGTGAATGCTGTGACATAAATCACTGCTCCGTCTAATTACAGGGATTCCGCACTTTTCTCTCCGGTTATGGAGGCCATGCATCACAATGTTTTTTTATGAAAAAATAGCCCAGCGTCTTAGAACGGTCCCTGTCCCAAGAATTATGTAATCGGTGATACCACTTGATTTATTTTTAATGAAATTAAAAAAGTCTTAGCATGGGCATAGACGAAATAGTACAAGTATTTAGTGTATGGCATGGGTTCCTTAATCATCGGTTAAAAAAACCAGATATTCTTAGCTTATTTTCTACATCCTAAAATGAGTATTTTCATTAAAAGTTCTTGTTCCCAAAATTTACAGAAATAAATAATGGTTAAAACAAAAAAAAGTTAAATCTTGCTTTTTAAGACATACAATAAGACAATATAATATTATAAATCAGAAGGAATATTTTTTGTCGTTTTATTGATGATTTCATGGTTTCGGTTTGTTTACGGATTTTTACGGATAAATCACAAATCTTCATTATATTTTTATGTCGACTCGTAAATAGTATTAAGTACTTTAGCTCGATGAAATGAGTTTTACTGAAAATTCAAATTATACTTTCATCAAAGATTGGCAATCAAACATAAACACAGACATATATACAATTAAGAACCCCTATTTGAAGACTGATAAAATGGTATTTTTAAAGTAACAACAAAGTATCCTTAAAAAACAAAAACTTGGTCAAAAAAGAGTTTTTCTCACGCACTTAGAGTTCTGTTCTCCAATGTAGTATTTTGCAGAAATTGTATACATGTAAATTGTAAAATATTACAAATATTTAACAGCTAGTACCAAATTAATAACATAAAAAAACGCATTTTAGCAAAATCTCATCTATATCTATACTAATAATAAAATGGTAAAAAATTCGTGTCTATACCTACTTTGAATAATTTTGTGAAATTTTAAATGATACGTGTTTGTGTTATTTTTGTACTGAGGCAAAAACCACAATTTTTAGAATTTTCGGTTTTCTGTATGTGTGTTCCGTTTTAACTCGAGAACCACTCAACGGATTTGGAAGCGGTTTTTTTCACCGTAGAGGGAGACCTTGGTCAACATAGGCTATAAGGGGTGTTCATAAAATAGCGCCTAAGCTGAAAATGATGCAAATAGGCACGATGCTAATGTATAGACACGACAAAGACAAAAAGACAAACAAAAGACAAAAAATATATATTTCTCACAGCACTACATACATTGTTCCGTGATACCGTTAAATTATAAAAGTTTCAACAAAAGTGTAGGTAAACTAATAAAACAGTAAGAGTAAAACAGTATTAAAGTACACTAGATGTTCAGTTTAGTTTAATATACACATACGATAGAAGAAGTACTTGAGTATGGAATTAACACACTGAAAGTAATGGTTAGTAGCAGACCCCACACTAAGTCTGACTTGTCCTGGAGGTCTAGACCAAGGTTGCAAACAATATGGTTGTATTAATGGGACACAGTACACAGATTTTTACGCTTTTGCTCATTATATATTTCTTACTACTTTATTATTAGTTTATTTATCATTTAGATGGACCTAAGCCACGAATGTTATAGTAGTAAAATCACATACTTTTCCTATCAAACCTTGTAAAAAGAAAGATGTAGAAAAAAATTAATCGCTCTCAGTTTTCTCGAAGTTTATGATAAAATTAAATTGTGTGGGCATTGGGCAAACAATAGTACATTTTGAATTAAGTGCGAAAAGTTTGATATTATATCGAGTCACGACTGCGTCTCGGCGAAAAACAGTCAGGACGAGAAATATCAAAACTTTCGCACGTGTATCAAACGACGATTTTTAATACACCTGCGAAAAATTACACGAAACAATAAAATAAAAGTTGCAATCTTGTTGCAAATCAAAACAAAATACAAACAGAAGAAAACGCAGTCTGGTTGGCAATAATCTACACTACAAAGATCAATGTCTCTTTCTAAAGTATTTTTAATAATAAGTTCTAAGATAGATACAATAGAATTATAAATAATGACGTCTTAGTTTTGAATTTTTTAAATATCATTTACAATTTCACATTTATAATATTTATGTATATTTAATAATATTAAAAAAGTTTGAAAATACTCATCCTAAACAGTTTTAGTGTATTCCGATCCGTTTACTTTCAGAAAATACCAACAAAACGGCAATTACGTAGTTATAAACTAGATTTAATGAAAAAAACTATAGCTTTAATTTAATTACATATTCATTCGTTTCGAACTTTTCTCTACTTACCTATTTTACAAACAGTAACTTGTTACAGTTTCCAAAATAATCCCTCAAGTACATTTTCTGCATTATAATGGAAGATATTGGAAGCAACCCTAACAAAATATTTCATAAATGGCCAGGGAACAAAAACCAATGGAAATGCTATTATAGCCGTACTTACGTATTTTTAATTTTACCGATTGTTATAAAACATGTTAACCGTCTATGAAAATATTACATCTAAAATTTAAAATTGCGTTCCGTTTCGCGAACCGGTTTTTAAGCATAAATCTAAATTTTCTGATTTTCGTTTTTATTTTAATTCGGTACTGCGTGGACCTGCATTATACAAAACTGTCGTGAAAAATGGATTGTTCAACGCAATTTAATACTACAGATATTTAATTCTTGAAAAGACCAAAAAGAGTATTGAAAACTTGGGAATACAGAAACTTTTTTGTAAGAGCATAATGAATCGAGCTGTAGCACAGACCCTGAAGCTTTGCTATAAGGGTTTTTGTTGTTGATGGAATCCTAAAGGTAGTCAAAATGATTAGGAAATAAATAAATTGGATTAATAAGATATCTTATGAGAAATGTTAATTTATAAATAAATTATACATGAATTCAGTTCTTGTAAAATTCAATTCTTGTACTTTTTATTCCACAAATAAGTACAAGAGTAAGTACAAGTACAATAATTTGTATATCATTTATTGAAGATGATATTCCACCAAGAACCATCAATCGAACCCATCCAATAGATGAGAAATGTCTTGAATTAAAGGTTTAGAAGCCCCGACCGGAATACAGTTCAGACTGCTTACTAAATGATTTCGCCGGTTTCCCCTAGATGGCGTTAGTAGTAAAAACAAAAACACTAGTGTGAAATATCTAACTTTACGCACGCTAAACAGGCACGTAAACTATCTTATTTTGAGCCGGTGTATTCAAAAACTCTTTTGTTGCCAATTAAATTACCTTTCTGCATGGAACCCTAAAAGTGTATTCAAAAGAAGAAAAATTCTTTATTGGCTGAAGTGCAGAACGGAACGCAACGAAGTACTCGTTGGTAGCTCGTTTAAAACAGTCTGCACTGTAGACTTAGTCCCAAATAACTAGTCCCTAGGATTAGACGAATTTCCTGCTTAGAACATTGCAATAAGAACTTTTTTATACTTTTCCCGGTGCAATGCCTAGTCGTATGTTCAACTCGAGTGCACTCATACGCGGGCAAAATAAAACTGAGCAAATAACGTCGATGAATGAAAAATTATTGCAGCTGCAAACATTTAAACCGAACTACATAGTATATTGTTTCTCAAATTACTTATATGTTGAAATTTATTTACAAACAGTAATTATAAACAATTAAAATTACTTAGTTATAAAACCTAACATACAAGAAATAATAATAATTATAAAAATATACACTGACCTACAAAGAAAATCTGTGAGTAAAAAATTTGGTCCAGATCGCTGCCCTGTGGAAGAGTTCCCAAGACACTGGCGACATTACCTCGTTGTATTGCCAGACTTAGTCTTTGGCACAGGTTAAGCGTCAGCCGCATGGCGTCAGCCCTTGAATCCCTTGACGTGATGATGAGGCGCAACGAGATTTCTTTGAAAATTACTAAAATTAAACCACAAAAATATTGTTTCAGAATCCTATAATACTGATACCGTGTACCCCAGATATTGAGATTTAAAAAATGTTTATTGATAGAGAAGAAAATATTTTTGTTTCTAATATCCCAGATGGTTATTATATGAGATGAGAAAGTCTTATAAATATTCTAATTTCAAGTTGATACCTTTCTCATTCTCGGAGAAAAGTGTTTGTTGCAGAAAGACAGCCGAACGGACATACAGTTCTCTCCATGAGCCACACACAAGGGATCATTTTTCTTATCGAAATACAGTCAGCAAGTTTATCTTATTTGTGTAATAACTCCTGCTTCTATGGAATAGCGGTCGGTCCCAATTGCCCAGTTTAAATTTGACACCTTCCCCGCTCCACCGTTGCATCCTAGAATCGCACGCCTTTGATTGAGGCCCCGCTTCTTTGTACAGAAATACCACAATATCTATACACCAGGCTTGACTTCTATACACAAGTGAAAAGGTTGATTGTCCTGTGACTGACTGGAATATTCCAATACATACTAGGGCCAACGTGTGAAGAATTGCCATTCGCGGACTCAATTGCAAAAATGCTCAGTGTAAAGTAAATTTCCCCCGGATCCCGCCTCTGGTTCCCTTTTATGTTCATAGAATTGTTAAGTCTTCTTTTCTTTTTGCGGTTACATACGTTCTATTGAAGTGATCACAAATGGTTGACAACATATTATGCAGTGACAATAATTGTTCAGTGTTGTCACCTATTTACTGTGGGACTGTAAAGTAAATAGAACAAGAGGAAACGTAGGAAACGTACCATGAGACCGAGGAATATCGATGAAAATTATAAAATACATATTTCTCTTGACGCAAAATTTTACTCGTATCTAGCGAAGATGTAGCAAAAAGTCGTGCAGATATTTCTGCGTATTATTATTTATAGCAGTGAATAAGCTTTTTGATTACTTCACTGCAATATTATTAGTCTTATTGAAGTCTGGTAAGGTTTACTAATTTAAAGTTTTTAAATAGGGAAGATTGCATGCTCGTCGAGCCTGGTTTACACGGGTAAAGTAAGTAATAGAGTGCGGAAATAGCCACAAAGTGCTAGACTAGCATTACTAGTAGAGCAGCCGTATTCTGAGTAGACGACTGAATTATGATTATACGAGTAGACAGAGCTGTTGATATTTACACTTTAAATATGTACAGATACTTCTTTGTCCCAACTCATGGTTTATATTAGTTTAGATATTGAAAAAAATATCTCTAAACGTTTTGATAAATTTAAATCAAGTTTCAGTTTCCCCATATAGTCCATCCATCTATCAGCCTGTTTCGTCCACTGCTGGACATAGGCCTTTTCAGGATTTCGCCACTCTTGGCGGTCCTCCTGGAAAAAATGCCCATACTCACATACGCTGGGCAGGTGGGTTGGTGAGTGCGGTGCCGAAACCCTCGCACCAGTGACGCCGCTGCCCGTCACCAGTCTATTTTTTATAAGGCCTGCCATTCATCGGTCCCAGGCAATGGTGGGCCGCCTGGTTTTGCCTGAGAGCTGTTCTCTTACTCTCCCCCGTATAACTTCGGGAGGATTTGCAAATAAAATGGTGGTACCTGCACAGTCGAGCCCGGCATCAGATCTACCACTAAATGTGAATTTGCTGGTATCTTAATGAAACGCATAATTCATTGACAAAATGAAAAAAAAAACAGGGCATAAACAAGTAGAACGGTATAATTATTGAAATCAGAATAACTAGCCTAGTTATTCAGATTTCTATGGCTATAATATTAAATGAAACCATATTAAAACAAAAGCATCCTAACTTACCTACAGATCATCCCATGCAAATGGCAAAAAACTAGTCAAGTGTGAATTAGACTCGTGCCCTGGGGGTTCCGTACATACCGTTATAAAACAGGAGTTTATTAAACGAGAAGTTAAAGACCAACTTACTTGACACATACGATCTACTGAACTCTATGTATCCAAAGTGCCTAGTTAGGTTGGATATTTTTTCTTCTTTAATTTTCAAATTTTTCTCTAGACGTATGCTCTAAGACCTAGTAGTGAACGGAATCTTAAGTTCCTAAGTGAACAGGAAGTACCCTATAGCTTGTCATGATGAGCCAATTTGTATGAAATTGATAACGTAAAGGGCAATAACTTTTTTTGGCGTTGAGTAAAAAAGCCTATAGAGCCGGTATAACAGCACTATGAGGCCGTAGCTAGGGAGTGCAATACCGAGATCTTGCACAAACTGCTTGAATATACTGTGAGAAAAATTAATTTGAGAGCCATGTCAAAATTTATAATGCAAAAAAAATGCAAGTTATATCTGTCGCATTAACTCCGTGATTAATGAACTGCCAAATTCAGATTGCCTATATGTGTACAGTGCTTGCTAGCCAGGTCGTTAATGCAATAGAGGCAAACTCTGGAAAGAGTAACCGCGTGCGTAAGGCACGGAAATATTGAGAGATATGCGTACATATATTTGTAAAGGATATATGAATATAATTTGCAATATTCCGCTAAACAATTCTTGTCGTGCTATTCAAAATGCAGACTCGTGCACCGCCCGCCCGCCCGCATAAAAACATGCAACAAGCAAGCAATACAAGCAAAGCAATCTTAAATAACAAGCAAGAAAACTTATCGACACGTGTTTCGCCTCTGAACGAGGCATCCTCGGGATGTGTTGCTAGCCCGGCTTCTCCGCAGCAACTGATGTGTTGCTCGCCCAGCCTCTCCGCAGCAACTGATGTTGTTCGCCCGACAGCTCAGCAGCTAGTCACGAGTCTGCATTTTGAATAGCACGACAAGAATTGTTTAGCGGAATATTGCAAATTATATTCATATATCCTTTACTTAGTGATGGACTTCCGCAAGGTAACGCCTATTTCAATTAAAACATATATTTGTCTTACAAACGTGTAAATTGAGAAAGCCAATTCATAATGAATCTGTATGTGTAACGATTTCGTAGCACGATGCCTACTATCGCGCTTAGTTGACTTTTCAATACTTTCAAGTAATCGGTAGCACAATGACAACATTATGAAACCACCATACATTAGATCGCACTATGCCTACTTTTTTATTTTAGTCGCAGTTACATAGCAGTTTGCCAACTTTATGAAAAGTCGGATCCAACTATAGCATTATGTCTATTTTGGTACCGTTATGTCCAAAATAATTTTCTGTAAAGAAAATAAGCCTAGTGCTTCAAAACTAAGTCTTTCATTTTCATCTTAACATACGGCATTGCTGCATGGGGAGGTGCTGGTGTATCATCATTTTGAAAACATGCTTCTCTAGCCTATGATCCGAACTTGATAACAGAAAAGCGCCGCAATGACATTGTATGCAAAATTCCTTTGTTTAAAACAGCATTAGCAAATCACCACTATCCGAGCTTGTGTGGACGCCTCTACAACAAGATAAACAGAGAAATCCATATTTACCCTCTTCCTCAACGACGATGTAAAATTGCCATCAAGGACTGGATCCCAAATTTAACATACCAGGAGACCGAAGATTTGCTCGACCCACTAGTCTTCCACATAAAAAAGTAGATATGGCGAGATTTATATAGGTTGGGGAAAAACTCTTTTCGCATATAGTACTTATGGATTAACTTATAATAAAATCTCTTTGGCTATACCATTTGCATTTGGCTGGTTTTGGTATTATTAAAAAGTTTAAATTTTCAAAAAGATAATTCCAAATTCAAATTAGGTAAAATGTGTGATTTTCATTTGTTTTTCTTACTGTTAAGATGAGTGAATCTAATGAAGAAATTCGATACATATTAAAATTTTACTACAAAAAAGGTAAAAATGCAACGCAAGCCGCGAAAAAAATTTGTGATGTTTATGGACCTAGTGCAGTGTCTGTGAGAGTAGCACAAATTTGCTTTAAGCGTTTTCAATCCGGAAATTTTGATGCACCTCGCTCTGGGTGCCCTGTTACGGATAAAATGGATGCCATTTTTGAAAAAGTGGAGCAAGTGTGATCATATCAGTAGTTACGATGTAGCTGAAGAACTGGGGATTGACCACAAAACAGTTTTGGCGCATTTGAAAAAAGCTGAGTACACAAAAAAGATCCATATTTGGGTGCCTCATGAACTCACTGAAAGAAACTTAATGAACCGTGTGCTCATTTGTGATTTTTTATTACGACGTAATGAAACCGAACCATTTTTGAAAAACCTGATAACTGGTGATGAAAAATCGATCACGTACGACAAGAACGTGCGAAAAAGGTCGTGTTCGAAGGCTGGTCAGGCTTCACAGACTCTGGCAAAACCCGGGTTACCTCGCAACAAGGTAATGCTGTGTGTATGGTGGGATTGGAAGGGCATTATTCATTATGAGCTGTTACCGCCAGGCAGGACCATCGATTCTGAACTCTATTGCGAACAACTGATGTGATTAAAGCAAGAAGTTGAGAAAAAGTGGCCGGAATTAGTCAACAGAAGGGGTGTAGTTTTTCATCACGATAACGCTAGACCTCACACATTTTTAGCCACTCAGCAAAAATTAAGAGAGTTTGGTTGGGACGTATTAATGCATCGGCCGTATAGTCCTGATCTTGAACCTTCAGATTTCCACTTGTTTCGGTCTCTTCAGAATTCTTTAGGCAGTGTCAGGTTAACATCACGAGAGGACTGCCAAAACCACTTGTCGCGGTTTTTTGATCAGAAGCCCCAGAATTTCTATAGCAATGGGATCATGTCCCTACCTACAAGATGGCAGAAAGTTATCGAACAAAATGGCATCTACATACTTTAGTTAAATGTAAATAAACTTTATTCAAAAAGGTTTTGAATTTTCAGATAAAATGCGAAGGAACTTTTTCCCCAACCTATTATTATATTATTAGTTTAAATACACAAATACACGTCTTCACAGACACTACACATTCATCCTCACCCTACGTTTATACACTACACACACACGCTACTCACACATACTATATTCACCCTCACACTCATACACTCTCCTTTCTTCTTTTGTTTGTTATTCTCTAGAAAATAAGATAGATTTTAGAATATAATATACAACAATCTATTGTCTAATAGTTTTATACTTGAAATAAAAAATAAAAAAATAAAGATAGAAAAGTAAATTAAACCTGAAATGTATACTAACCACATTTCTGTAAATTTAGTAAATAATTATTACGCTAACACTAACATTTGTAAATAAGAGGAGAAACTGGCTCCTGAATCTCCGTTTTAACTTTTTGGGAGCCAGTTGCTTTAAGGTTTGTATCTTTTTGTTGAGAAATAAATAAATTTGAAAATTTGAAATTTGAAAAATTTGAAAATTTTGTTTGTGCCTAAAATACAGGCTACTAACGTAGTTTAGTTTAGGCAAAAAAAAATACTAGCCGTAAGATACTATTTTGATTGTATTAATTCTAAGTTCTTTTTACGAAAATAAATAAATACAAAAAAATAACCATTTATACTATAAACATTTATGCAACACCAGACCAAAAAGTTTTAATAATTTTAAGTTAGTGATTTTAAGTATTAAATAAATAATATTTGAAAAAAGAAAAAAGAAAGTGATACCTACATAATTATTATATGTACTGCTTGTTTTCCTAAATAAAATAACAAAGAAACTGAAAGTTTCTCATCATTCTGGCAATAGCACATACGAATAAAACAAACTTTTCTTTATCACGCACAGAATATAGGTAATTATTGTTCGAATTTACAAGTAAAACTAGATGCTACACAGTTGCAAGTAGAAAACTGCATGTCCATTCGACTGGATAATAGGATATATTGATAGTAAGAAAATAACAAAATCATAGGTTGATTAATTGAAATATGCGTTACCTTGCGGAAGTCCATCACTAAGTAAAGGGTATATGAATATAATTTGCAATATTCCGCAAAACAATTCTTGTCGTGCTATTCAAAATGCAGACTCGTGCACCGCCCGCCCGCCCGCATAAAAACATGCAACAAGCAAGCAATACAAGCAAAGCAATCTTAAATAACAAGCAAGAAAACTCATAGGAGTATAATTTTTATGAAATATAACGGAGTATAAAAATAATGATTTTATTTTCCCGTCCATTCTTCGTATAATCCACAAGAGTCGTGTCCATAACAATCACTATTGTCACATTCAATCAAACCATTCACATGTAGTGTGTCCCGGACAAAATAAAAATGGGGTTGAAGTGTCTACCGGGGTTCCGTACAGTAAAAACAGTCGGATCTCATCCAATTTTGCATTCAATCTACGACCACGAGAATTGCTTCTCGGGAATGACCCGGCTTTAACCTTGTTTGAACGAAATGTAGTATTGCAAGAAAAATCACTTTTGAAAATACAATTAATGTCTCAGTTTAAGTGAAACTGGATTTTTTTCCGCTAATGACAATGTATTAATTAAATAATGTGTTACTGTAAAAAGGTAACAACGGCACCAAACAAAGAGGTAGTCTTTAAGGTGATTTGGTATCATAATTTTAGAAATAAAAATAAAAATTAATTATATGCAATAGTGAAATGGGTCACATGTATTTTATACACGGAAGACTTATTTTATTATAAAGATTATTTATTGAAATTTGTTTCAATCGATCTTTACCAGTTTTTAATGTATTCTAAATAATGTATAGAGTATCCAAAGTGATGGATTTTGCAATAAATCATATAATCTCAGATAAGAGAAATGAATTTCTTAACTGTCTGAATCAACACATTGTGGTGACGACAGCGTCATCTGTTTCCTACGAACAAGACGTGAAATCACATAACGCGTTCGTGAGCTTTCAGTATGTGCATTACATGCTGGTGTATCAATTCGGCATGGTGGAATCCGGGCCCAAGGTATTTTTTTTTTCAAAATACTTTACATAAAATTCGTTTCTTTTGATCTTTTTACCTAAAAACTGTAATGCATTCCATAGAATGTTTGGTTCATTCCATAGAATGCATTCTATGTGATATTAAGAGTATCCAAAGCGATTGATTTTGCTATAAATAATTTAATATTTTTTAAACCTTTTTCTTACTAAGTGAAAACACAATGGACAAATTGTACTGAATTCAGTAGTTTTAAGAAAAATCCAAATACAAATGCTAAAAAAAATGTACTTATTTTCTAAATGCTCACCAGATAAGTCTGCGCGCGACTGGTGGCGTTACTAACGTTTTACTGCTTGACCTTTGGCATGATGATTGTCAAACTTGACCACTGAAAAATAATAAAAATGATAGACATTCTACACTCACAGGTACACCTGACATAACAACAACTTGGCGGCCTGCGATTTATGATTTTGGCCACGCGCAAACTTATCCGGCGCGCACTTTAGGAGTTGTAGTTGGGCGCATGTACCAAGGGGTTTAGCACGAGTCCCGTCGATACAGTGTATTTCCATCGTACTTGCTCTTTTGCATATTGACATACGCAGTATGCGTAAGAGCGCAAGGAAGATAGAGTTTGGCCAGGGAATCGTGCCTCGACTTTACCCTACACGGATATGTAAAAAGTTAACTTTCTCCATACCCGTGTTAGTAACAGCTGTGCCGCGATTTCCTGGCCAAACGCTAGATATAGGTACTCTCAATCTCTGACGCGTGCTAGCTACACATGTGTGTGTGATAGACAAACAAACAAACAAACAAATTACAAACAAACAATTATTGAAATAGCATTTACATCAGCGCGTATTGCAAAATGGGTGTTACGAAGATTGCTGCGTCTCTAGATGACGTAAAATAGGAGAAAATAATATTTTTCACATGAACGTGATGTACGGAAAAAGAATGTTGAACAATAGTTTTGTAGATCTAGGGTCTTCCAATAAGCATTTCCGAACTTTGATAGTTGACAACGGCCATCTTGGTGAAGCTACATGTGTCAAATTGGCTGTCATTTATTCACTTTGTTTTGCCGAATCACCATGGACGGATATAGCGTTCAACAACACGTGTGAATGTTAAAATTGTTTAAATAACGGGTGTTCTGTTCGGACAACATTCCGCGCGCTTCGCCCATTTTACGGTCGCCATAATCGTCCTACCGAGAAGACTATGCGCAGTTTGGTGGATTTGACCCCGTCAGACTTTTTATTGTGGAGTTTTCTTAAGTCGCAGGTCTATGCAAATAAGCCACAAAACACAACGGCCCTCAAAACTAACATAACCCATGCCATCGGTCAAATTCAGCCTGATCTATGCACCAGATTCATGGAAAATTGGACATTTCGGATGCGCACCACCCAGAAGAGCCGCGGCGGACATTTGAGCGATTTTATATTCCACACATAATGACAGCAATAGGCCTTTCAAACGAATAAAAAAATTCGATGATATCTCACACACACTTTGTTTTATTTAAATTTAAATGTAGGAAGCCCTTAATGAAAGACCCCATATAAATTATTATAAGTATTAAGTCATTTAGTATGGTGAAAAAATAAATATAATCACCTCAAGCATTCGGAAGAACTAGGAAGATTTGAGCGCAAATCATAGGAAACTTACGATACTTTCGGTTTGTTTTTATCAAAAGTAAATACAATCTTTTTTACCCCAATTTGTTTTTTGCAATAAAAATATTTTTAATTTTTACTTATGTGAAATACAGTTTTTCTGCACCGAGCATTCTACACGCCATAAAGCGATGACCTAATCCGGTTTATTTGATTTGGGTTCCTGAGTTCGCCCTTCTTTAACAATTTGCAAGAATGATGTCGCCGGAGTGTGGGACAGTTACTTTTTAGTGTTGGACCATCAGTAGAGCAGATAAAATCCTAGCTCGATATAAACTTTTTCATTAGGTGCACAAAGCATTGCCATTCCTTCGTTTCAACAGCTTATTTTTAACATCTTTATTTCTTGCAAAACTTACAAACTTTACCTTTATTTCTTGTATGGCCAAGTACCACCTTCGTGGTGTAGAGTTTGTTTTGGCTTTATAATCTGTAAGCCAAGTGTTAAAATCCCAAAGGGGCATATTTGAGGTACTCTGAAGAAAGAACAATCCAACTTTTTCAAACACAATTGATTTTTAATTGTGTCTGGAAATGTCTTTCTTGGCCTCAATGCCCCAATTTGTGTCCAATCTATGTGCCTGTTAGTTTAATTTCGGCTAGTATTATTGCGAGCAGATTAAATAGTGTGTATCAGTGTCATGCTACAAAGATTAGACTAGAATGATCTACTGATCATAATCAATAAGTTCAAGAGAAAGATAATTAAAATAATATTTTCGTTTTATCATACAAATTTGTTCGGAAGAACTAAATAAAACCGCATAATTTCGAAAATTATTAGATGAATTTAATTTACTATAATTAGTAAGATTCATGGTCATTTGTATCATGTCCTAGATAAACTTTGGCAAATTTTACTCTTTGTACCTATTTCCGACAGTTGAGTGCTGTGATTGTAGGCATACATTTTTGCTTTTATTACAATCAGGTAATCTATAAATATAATATTATTATTAGTGTGCATTACAAACTAGAAACAAGAAACAAATGTAAAGACAAGAATTTGAAAAAAATCCTCGGGTCAGGTTCTTAAAGCGTGAAATCACTTAACGCCCTCGTGAGCGTTCAGTATGTACAAGCTGTTTAGATCAAATAGTAACAAAATATTCAGACGACAAGTATGGTGAAAAAATTCAACGGTCTAGGTAAGTACCTCGGTGGCGCAATTGGTAACGCGCTTGTCGTGATAACAAGAGGTCGCAGGTTCGAATCCTGACTCGAGGAATTTTTTTAAAATGTTTTCTTTACATTTTTTTCTGATTTATCTTTTATAATAATATTTAGAGTACTCCATAGCGATGGATTTCGCAATAAAAACATAATTTCAGGTAATCTACAGAAATAATAAAGTAGTAACTGGTAGCTAATAAAGTGATTCAAATTCAATCAATCTTAATGGAGAACTACATTTCTTATAGGGCTCGTTACATATAATAGGTTTTAATAACTGCATAGTTTTCATTTTCTGATATTATTTAACATAAAGTGGCTCCTCTGAATTCTTCGCCATTTTAAGCAAATTGCTTGAAGCAGCTGCATCTGTAGTTGCTTTTCTATTTCCTTTTCAGACTCTTTCGTTTCAAAACAAAACATTCTTTTGTGTCGACTTTAAAAGTGTCATTTTATCTTGGGCTATATTGAAATATTACGCTTCTTCTTTCACCTGATCATATGAAGCCATTTGCATTGTTGCTGCATAGAGGCTTTGTTTCTTAAACTAAATTAAAATCGGATGAAACGCATTGCAGCTTAAGTGCACCTTTACAAAATTCATATAAGCCGTACTGATTTATAAATAAAATAAGTAAATATTTTTAAACTTGTTTATTTTTCACTCAAAAATCCCACAGGAGTAGCGAAACTTTGGAAAGGCCTGTCCAATAGTGGACAAACACATGCTGATGGATGGATGGATATTTATCAAGTGTAATTAAGTTAAAAAATAAACTTTTTTTTTCAAATTTTTATCATCTATAGGTACTCGTACATAGACGAAATTGAATCCGATGCAAAACTGAAGATATGGAGCCCCTTTAGTAAATACGATAATAAGGAGAATGCAAACTGGCTTAGATTTAAGCCGAAAAAAAAACGAGTTTTAATTTTAGCCGATTCTGCATTCCCCAGGACATACCTTCCTATATTTTTTTCAGTCTGCAGCTTTTGCGTCTCGTGAGAAAGCTTTTCGTAACTCTGTACGCGCTTTGTACAAGCCGTTGGAAGTTTCAGCTACTCTAAATGTTAGAAATGCTTTATTTCGGAACTATTTTCATAAAATTTTGGGGAGCCCTATTTAAGACACCGGGAAAATTAATGCAAATTTATGATAACGTCATATTTTTGACACTTTTTTATTAAGTCGGCAATTTTATTGGCACTGTCGGAGATAAAAGGATTATAAAGTATAATAAGTACAATCTTGATACTAATAAAAAATAAAAATTAAATAAAGTTTATTTACAGAAGAAAAGGTAAAGCAGCTGTTTTTTTCACGATTTCAGTGTTGGCTTCATAGTAAAAGTTGTTCATATGGACGAGTACTATCACCAGTTTTCGTTAACAAAATGACTTAAATTTCACATTGTATACGGTGACTTTACTTTATGCAGCCAAACTCATACTGGAGGCTTGGTAAGTGATCAGTAACACGGATTGATAACATTTTTTGCTGATTTCCCAAAATAAAATCTTGACGTCCCATAGTAATTGACGGGGCTGGGCTGGTGTTTATAACACGAAAAGAATAATTTACGAATTTCACAAAATGGGTCATCGAACCTTGTTACTAAGCACTTACTTAGTGTTCAGTAAGAATTTGACTGCATAAATTAAAGTCACCCTTATATAATACATATATAAACCATATAAAACTTTAAAATAATGTGCCAATTTCTCTAAAACATTGTAGAATTTATTTGGCAAAGTGACATTATTACATTTTATAAACATTATGTTTCACAATAAAGTAGACACGGATGTAGATGGAAAAACTGAACTATATTGTTTAAGAGGCTGTAACTTTATCAAGAAACAGTTCTACGCTACGCCGCGCTGTAATTGATGTTGCTGTCTGTGTATATTATTATTTCATTATTTTATTGAGATATCTAGTAGATTTCACATTATGTTTTCTTTTCAATTACAATTGCCAGTTACAAACCCGGGACTAACTTATGTAGGAAGTTTCCGCTTACCCAATTATCACTCTTACTTACTACTACTGTCATCAATCCACTATAGGAATATAACTTAATTGAGAGCCGGGACGAAGATGCTTTGAGTATCTCTACTCGAGGGACAAACAGCATAGATCTCAAACGGTCTCACTCTTGAGGACCCCGTCTCACAACAATGGTGCCTTCGGCAACTCTTTCACTGTAGCGTCGATCAGGCTCTGGAACACACTACCACACACAATTCGTGATAGTTCAACTATAAGCATTTTCAAGAAGAGATGTAAAGAGCATTTTCTGTAATTATTTTCTTCTATATATGTATCACCAACCCGCCTGCCCAGCGTGTGTGAGTATGGGCATTTCTTCCAGGAGGACCGCCAAGAGTGGCGAAATCCTGGAAAGGCCTATGTCCAGCAGTGGACGAAACAGGCTGATGGATGGATGGATATATGTATAAAAGTTTATATTCATAATTATGTAGTATTATATTAATATTTATTATTTTTAGTTATTTTATACTTAAGTATTGATATTATTTTATACGTATTTTTATTTTTATTTTATTTGATTTGTATTGCAATTAATTTATGTAGATCGTAGTAAGTATTACTATTATTTTTTCTTTTTTATAAATGTTTTTAAAGAATTTTCTCTTTTGTTTGTGTGTACACTTTTGAAATACTCACTTTTATTAATTGCTTCCATAATCAAGGGTTTGCTGGTAGAAATCTCTTCCAGAGATAAGCTCGCCTTTTGCATAATATTTTTAGACTACTGTTACTTATTATTCATTTATGTATTGTGTGCAATAAAGTGTTTTTGAATTTACGAAGATGGTTTGGTGGGGGGGAGGAGTACAGACGAGCACACAAGTGTCAATTGGACTGTAAGTTTATGAGATTTACATCCTGTTGCAATTAATTGATAAGGTTACGACTAAGGATAAGGTGACTACATTATAACTTGCTAGAAAAATGGCAATCGACCTCGTTTTCAACTTTAATATCTGATAATCAATATCAATTGAAATCTGTCATAAATTACACTTGGTCGTTAATTGTTGATCGTGTTTCTGATTTGAATCTGAATCTAATCATTTTTAATTATTAATTTCATTTTAAATGTGCGCGTGACATATTTTTCTAAAATGTAAGCGTACTTAGATATTTAAAAAATACAAAAACAGTTCACTTTACGTGACAACAGTACCAAAAACCATTTGATTTCAGTTTGATTTTTTGTTCAACTTGTCATGATTAGTTAGAAAATGGAGAGAGTCACACGACATGTCACGCGTGCGTACGGTAAGTGAGGCGAAAGTTATTTTTGGACTATATATATATCGTCACAACATGAATCCCCGAAGTGGTGTCAGAGGTGTTCCAGGTGTGAACTGTGAAATGCAATTCACAGTCCACACTCGGCACACCCGCGATTCACCGACGATTGTTACGTCCCAACGTGATGGGTGTGAGCCCTATCGCCATTCTTTGGGCACAAATACACGCTTTTTAGGGCATGCAGGTTTCCTCACGATGTTTTCCTCCACCAAGTGGTGAGTATTAAATTCTCTGCACATTAATTCCGAAAAACTATTTGGTGCATGCTCGCCCGGCCGGGAATCGAACCTGGATTCCAAAGATTGAGAGGCCAGCGTTCTGCCCCTGAGCTAACGCCGCCTTTTTTGGAATGCATTTAAAATGTCTGTCAACAAGTCGACCAACAAGTTGAAACGTTGACATCATTATCAACTGTCACCTTTGCTCTCTCCCCGCACCTCAGTAACCTCTTCTCTCAAATAAGTTGTTTTCCTATACCTACGTAGCTATAAGTAGGTACTGATTTTAAGCTATAGTGAACCGCCAATACCGATTCGAGGTTATAAAAGGAGGTCCTGTAACACGAACCCGAACTACAATAAATTCGAGTTGAAGTATCCACTTTTCCACTTAAGGGCCGAGTAAAGCACAGCCAAAGTCAACGATAAACGTCAATTAATAACAGTATAGGTACCTACTTGCGATTACCACCTTATACCGTAACAAGCGCAAGTGACCACATCGCACCCGTAAGCACTTTAGACATAGTACAAGTTTTTACTATCCTACAGACATCTTTACCGTCAGACAAGTGAACAGAGTATACCTTATAATCTCTTTTTTAGTCTACTATAGAAATTGGAATTGAATTTAAACCAGTCCCTCAATTAAATAATGCTGTAAAGCTATGTAAAAAGGAAAATACTTTTTTATGACAGGAAAGTAATCAAAAAATTGTAAAGCGACCGTTCATATGATAAAGTTAATAATTGATTGTTGTTTTTAACAGGTTTTTGTTGTGAAATATTGCAGAGAATACTTGATGTGCGAGCCCAAATTGCTCTTCAAAATTTTTTTGCCATAAACATTATTATTTTACAAACCTGCCGCCTCTTATATACTGTATAGTCATGTGATTAATACCAGGGAACACTTCCCAGCCACAAATGGGTTGTCAGAAAGTTTATTGCAGTAAAAAGGTTGGAGTTGTACTGGCAGAATGACGCGGGCTTACTTTAATGGCTGTTCAAGTTTTGCCCATTAAAACCAAGTTTTTTTCCCAAAACATTGGGTATAAAATTTGATATACTGCCCGTTTTGAATAAGAGATTTGAGCCTGGTTTATTAAAGTGATATATTTGGCAAATTGTTGTTGTTTATTTACGACTGTCTGTGCAGTAGAATAAATTCAGCCCTCTGCCTCTTTTGCCCCGAAGAGTATACTAAACGGAGCTTACGGAATTCTTAAAATGTTTTATTCTTATATGATTGCAAAACTTTGATGTACTGTTTAATTGACAAATTCCAGGTAGCTATATGGTTTTTCGGATTTAGAAATGAACCCTACAAAAATCTTTAGATAGATACATTTAGGGAAAAAAAATTGTATGTACTAACATCGATTTGAGTATCCCCTATATTTAGGGAAGCTCAAAAGTGTAGAGTAAAATGCTACACTAAGAATTTTCTTTAATAAAACAAACCTATTAGACCGAATAAACATCAAACTAAAACTGAAATCAATTTCACCACAAAGTAAATATCCCTCAGCGTTATGTAAAGCCAAGACATAATACCTCGGTAAATGAGGAAGTCTTTCCAGGGCACTTTATCGAAGCCACATTTACATATTATCGCGGTGTAGACAGCAGGTCACGTGACCAGCCAGGATTACCATAACAATGGCCCAATGAGGCGACCGTTTTGTTAACTCTCTAACCACTGCACTATTGTTAAGAAAACTTAACAATGAGAAAGGAAAAATGGTCCTTTCAACTTCAGGCGGAGGTAAAACTTTGAATCTACTGTATTATTGTTAAGTTACAAAGGTGTAAAGGGTAAAGGAAGTGGAAAACTATTTCTGAGTCAGTTGTTTTAATTAAACAAATTGTGAGAATAGGTCTTTCGACACACTTTTTGCAGTCAGTTTTCAGTAAATTTATTTTAAAGTCGACCGCACATTAGACAGTGACGACTATTTTTGCCAGACGTCTCCAAGTCAATTACTGATTCTAATACAGTATTTTCGTAGGTATATGTTAAATTGTAGGAGTGTTTTTGGGAGGGTTTGAATTGAATTAATTTTGTTTTCGTCAAATTGAAACTTAAACACTCTTTTTCTCTTATTTACTCGCCTGCCAAATTTCTTGACATTCCGATCAACGATACTCGAGTTATCGTCGAACAAACATTCATACATACATACAAACACCGGATTGTTCAAGGAGACTCGGAGAACTCACTCCCTTCGCTCGCTCTAAACATACAAATTAAAACACAAAAAACCAAATTTACCTAACAACGTACCTACTGCCATCCAAAATACATGGTTGTCCAAGTGATAGAGAAGGTTTACAGAAAGCTATTGGCCTCCAAAACATCAAAGATGCCACTCTCTTTTGCATGTTAGCGTCAAAATCACCTGTGCCTACTTCTGAGAAAATTCTGGATGCATTACAACGCCGTTGAAGCCTGGAGGTGTTGTTAGTTATTGTATTGGACGCACAGAGTATTGCCTTCTGCGTATATTAGGCCCACAGTTAAACCATTCCCAAATAAGTAATAATATCACGGTAGTTTTAATAACAATGTAATAACGGTGCAAATCGTATGACATTCGATAAGTAATCATTTGTGTAGGGTGTACGCGAATTTTCAGAGAATATCGATAATTTTTTATTGTTCCTGTTATTTCAGTGAAGTGTAGATAATCCTTCAACATACTATTGCATGCTGAATTTCTGTTAAATCAGTTAAAGCTATTTTCAAGTAATGCCGCACTTATTTGACATTTTCCTAAAGAACACTCAAACATGGACATAGCAAAAAATCTACTAGCTACATACATGTATCAGCATAATCGTTATAACTCTGTCGTTAAACCAAGTGGCACACGACCCTCCTTAATATCATATTTATCATTTCCTTTACGTCTTTTTCTTCTATCTTACAGTCAGTTACGGCTACATACATATTTGTATACATCCATCGATCCATCCATCAGCATGTTTCGTCCACTAATGCCCATACTCACACACGCTGGGCAGGCGGGTTGGTGAGCGCGGTGCCGAAACCCTTGCACCAGTGACGCCGCTGCCCGTCACTAGTCTCTTTAATATAAGGCCCGGCAATTGGGGATGGATAAACCGCCATCCATCGGTCCCAGGCAATGGTGGGCCGCCTGGTTTTGCCTGCGAGCTGTTCTCTTACTCTCTCCTGTATAACTTCGGAAGGATTTGCGAGTAAGATGGTGGTACCTCCACAGTCGAGCCCGGCATTCGCTCTACCAACTATAATATACATGGTTAACAATTAAGGCTCGTTTTAAGAGTGATCATTGTATAAGATGGATTTTTTCCATTGTTTTTCATTTTTTCCATTGATAATTCAAAATTCAAAATTATTTATTCATAACATTAGGTTACAGACATTTTGGTGTCGAATCATCCCTTTAAGTTAAAAAACCTGTAATAGGAGAACCTGAAACCTGTAATAATTAAGAGGATTAAAAATATTTTTGTTAAAATGATAATCACGTACTTTTTTGCGTTATACTTTGCAGGTATCTTCTGTCATTCTGAAGCTGCTTCAAACACCTAACTCTTTCTAAGTGACTTGTCAAATCGAATTCAAGCTACTGAAGCCATATTTTCAGAATACATATTTATCATAAGCTGAATCGCATTATACACATTAGACATACACATCTATCTATACTACTAATAAAGTGGTGAGAAAACCGTGTCTGTGCATGGATATTTTTTCAAAACTTTAAAGTTTTACTGGAATTTGTTGGCATAGTATTGTAACAGTTTAAAAATCCATATAGTTGTCCAACGAAAGCGCTCAGACAGAGCAATATTAAGAAGCCTCCGGATCGAGCTGCGGGAAGTAAGCCACCGAACTACATACTATTTTCTAACAAGCAGTTCGGCGTGTCACCCCGCAAGCCCCGCACAAAGGCACCGTCCAAACGCCTTCGTTGAACAACTGTATGGATTTTAAAACTGTGGTATTATACTGAAGCCAAAACTATAATTTTTGGAATTTTTGTCTGTGTGTCTGTATGCATGCTCCGTTTTAACTTGAGAACTTGTTGCTCGGATATAAGAACTCATTGACCGTACGGTCCGAAATAGAATTACATCGCTCAAACTATGAGTGAGTCAGAGATAGCACACTATTTTTTTAGTAAGTGCGATAAGGACGGCATGAATTTGAATAAAGTGTAAGATAGCTTACAATTAATTCGGACCGCGGGGTGAGAGTAATAAATATAATTTGTAACTGGTCGTTATTTTACTTCACCTGAATTGGAGGTAGGTAGTAGAAATTTAATACTGGAGCATTTCATTACCTACTTTTCGCCGATATTTACCTAAGATGATGTAGAAATGTTTATCTACTAACTTAAGCTTAGCTTATTTAAGTAATAAGAGGAATGGGGTGTGCGGATAAACCCTCACAGGTTTTTGTCACACCTTTGTCCAAATTATATGTTACTTTTTTAATACAATAAATCAATAAATACAAATAAATAACCCCCGTTACGTTGGATCCTGTTTTCTTTAATATCATCGTAGTTACCCTGGTCATCACATAGGCTCTAAGGAGAGTGGATAAAATAACACCCAAGCCAAAATTGGGGCAGAGATTGAATAAACGTGGTAGGAGCAGAGGGACAAAGGCTAGTTTATAATATAAAAATATTTCTGGAAAAGAAATTGAGTTCAAATTTTAAATTTTTTCATGTGTCCTATACTATGAATTGCCATGAAACCACTGAGTTGGACTGATAATTCTATCAATATACTTTTGTTTCTGAATTTGTTCAATATATTTTTCACAACTAGGTATTATACCTACAAAAGCACCATATACTTGCTGATAATGTGAGTAGATTATGGCTATGATTTCACGGGGCCGTAACATACTCGTATCACAGTTTGAAAATACAAATGGTGTGTTTACTGTTAATAACACAATAGTTTTGTTGTTTTCAACCCGCCTTTGTTACGTTATGGTTATACATATGTGTATTCATTGTAAATATACATAAAATGAATTGATTGATTAGGCGGTAAAATAAAGTATCACTGCTTTCATCACAGAAACAACTTATCTCTTTACTCAATCACAGAGGTTAAGCTCAATGGCATGTCTTCAATGAGATTCTATAGGTCATTGCATGTCTTAGATATCATAATAATATGTCAGTTCAGTGATCGCATTGTATAATGTATTCCATCCATCCATCCATCAGCCTGTTCCGTCCACTGCTGGACATAGGCCTTTCCAGGATTTCGCCACTCTTGGCGGTCCTCCTGGAAGAAATGCCCATACTCACACACGCTGGGCAGGCGGGTTGGTGAGCGCGGTGCCGAAACCTTTGCACTAGTGACGCCGCTGCCCGTCAGTGGACAAAACAGGCTGATGGATGGATGGATTAAAACCTTTATTATTTATTTAGTAACAAAAGTACTAAGTACCTAATTGAGGAAACTCCGTTGTAGAGAGAACAAAATATTTATCAGTGTAATGTTCAATTTGGTAACCATTACCAAATAAACATTATAAGTTCACTCAGTAAGACTTATTAATACCAGTTAGTAAGATACCTCTTCAAATAAATTTCATTCCATAAATGCTAAAATCCCGAAAAAGCAAAAGAAATAAAAAGAAAAAAGCTAATTCAATCACATCTAAATGAATAAACAAGGACCCGCCTCAAGCGAAGAAGTTAGTAATCTACGGGCTTTTATGTTGACTTGATTTTCATACTTGATTCATGTATTTTAAGACGAGATATTTTTTTAATTTATTGTACTATTCCTAAAAAATGTATTTCAATGAACAAAAAAAACTTAAACAGCAATAATAATTTAAATGTAAACTAAGCTAAAAGGAAAAAAATCTGCAAAATTAACGTACGTATCTAAAACAGAATGTTTATGATATTAAATTCCTAACAATACATTTTTGTCTTATGCGTAATTCATTTATAAAATATATTAAAGGTATACTTTTAATAATACTAAGTATATACTGTGCTTGGGTACTTGCTTCATGTCAATTTTAAGTTATTCTTAATTTACCGTTGTCAGCAACTGTAATGAAAATTCATTTATTGCGAATTACATCGCTTGGGAAATTCTAAATTTTATTACAGTGGTTTTATTCGATATTATTAATTGTATTTTACTTTTGAACTAGTTTCTTGAGATTTGTCATGTTACTATGAAAAAATAAAAATATAAAACCTCCTTTTCAAAGGCCAAAAAACAAATATTTTACTATACAGTAAGCACAGAAAGGTAACAATTATGTATATAAGTAAAAATAAAAAAATACCATAAACGACTATACAAATTTAATTTCCTGTACAATTATGTACATAAGTAAAAATAAAAAAATACCATAAACGACTATACAAATTTAATTTCCTGTAAACTAAGCCTAGAAGTAATTCAGATTTAAAAAAAATTACCTGCCAAAAAATATCACAGGTCAGTATTCAACTTGCTGTTATGTGCCCCCGTGATTATTTCTACGTCAGTCCAGTAAGACGTTCATTGCCGCGGTGTCACCAAGCCAAGTTTACTGTCGCATGACGCCGAGCAGTTTCCTGAATAACTGGAATTTAGGGCCTATAAAATTGACGAACAGCTTCTTAATAGTGACTGTCGACTTGACTTTTATCAGAGATTGCCTTATTTGCTTAACGGTTTAGAGCTTATCGAAGCGTCGATGCTAAGGTCTGTTACTTGTTGTTTATCTGACTCTGTTTGATCTTTATATGTCTAGAATTTAGAATAAAGTTGGTCAATGTTTTGAAGATGTAATTGATTATTTCACGTCAAAATAATAGTAGTTTATGATATAAATGGAGTAAGGAGGCAATAGCTTACGAGGACAATGCCCTTACCTTTGTGTATTATACCAAGTTTCCAATGCATGGTGTGAGTAAATAAAAGAAACATAATTAAAAAACAAACGAACAATAAATACTCTGACTGCGTTCACAATATAGCAATGCGTTCGTAGGCTGCTTTCAGTTTGATCGTCGGGTGACACACACCTAACATGCCTTGATAGTGTCCTGCTGTCACAGGCGCAGTCGCAGCTCAAGATTTGGGGGGGGGGGGGGGTCATCATGGCTTAAGTACAGTTTAAGAGGCCAACTTTAACAGTAAAACAGGTCGAGCAAATAGATAATATTTTAATAAAAATGAAAAATCTCAAACACAAAACAAATGGAAGCCTTCTATTAGTTTTATGGGGCATGCGCCCTCCGTCACCAACGCCCGCGTTAGCACGAATATTCTGTCAGTGGTAGACGGTGTCATCCAACAATCATACTCAACGCAGCCTCTGGACGCATCAAATTAAGCGCAGTTTATTTCCGTCAAGTTAATCTACGGTACGCAAGCAAAGGTTACCAAAATTTTTCAAAAAATAAATCAGAATAAAGTGCTAGTGCGGTTTAAATGACTTTGCCAACAGTTTTGATGCATGTAAAATAGGTCATTACGAAGACATGCATTGAAAGGATAAGTTATTAAAATTCGCGTGAACTGATATATAAAATATTTAGAAATACAGGCTTTATACTCACTTATTTTGACTTCATTTCAACTAGGCGAATGTCAATGACATTGACAATAGCTATTTGACAACGACGCTGAACGCCGCGTAGTCGGCCTGCGAGCAACACCTCGAAAATGCCAAAATTAATTGGTTCAACAGTTGCCATGCGATCAACAACAATACCAGAGTGTACATATAATTCGTTTTTGAAAATATTGTATTGTTTGTTATATTGTGTTTAGCCGTTAAAGTTAATGATACGTTTACACTTTGCATTTGTAACCTTTGAACTACCATGCTGGTACTGGTATTTAGATCGTTATTGTAATTCGGCAAACAATAAGCAAAGAAAACATTCCGTGAAACAAACTGGTAAATACAAGCGCAAAATATGTTTTATATTTAAGTAGTTCCACAGCAATGGAGAAGAAACAATATTTGCGCCCAACGCCATATCCGAAACTCTTGTGAGTCAGCATTATTAGAATTCGCGCCGATAGAGTTACCCTACGGTTGGGAATTATCTTTCTTATGAGGACTTATTAAGGATCATTGTGGCGTTTTTTCAGACGGCGTCGTCTTTAGAACGCGAATGGTCGCGAGGCAGATAATGTGGAGCATACCCGAGCCAATATCAACCAAACCAGGAGTTTTCAAATGGTGGGTCATGCTCGTAATCTTCGGGGATGCGAATGATTCTGGTCTTTACAAAGCTCCACATCCCTGATTCATTAATATCCATAGACGAATAAAAAGGAGAGAGAATCGCCGCTGACCAAAAACTGAAGCATAGCAATGACGTCGGTTTGCAAGTGGATTTACTATGATGTGAATGTGTGCGTGCCGTGATCGTGCGTACACGCGAGTAGGCTTACTATGGTTGCCTCAATTTTTGTTTGGCGAAACATGATGATTTAAAAAATGTGTTCGGAACAAGGTCTTGTAGAATTATTTATCTTCTCCCATATTACTAAAAGCTAATTACAACATCGCAATAGGTTATGCAAGTACCTACGTTGTTTTTATCGCGAAAACCGATGTAAAAATATACATATTATATCTACAATGACTATAGGTACTTAAATTAAAATCTTAGCACTATGGTTTTAGTTCCCTTTTCTTCTCACTGTTCCTTTTTAATGTTTTATGAATTGTTACATAGTTGAAAATATTATAAGTAATGTCAAGCGAAGATGATATTTTTGATGGTCGTAGATAAAGTGTTGTGCCCAGGTTGTGTCCAACTAAACATAATTAGACATTAAGAAACTCTTGCAGCTCATTACGAAACGAAATGAACCAAGCAGCTCCCATTATGTCACACTTTCACAAAACACTATTATAAAATTTGAAAATTACGATTTCTAACTGTTCAAATTTCTATGGCAGGCTTAGATCATATAACACGGGACTAGGCAAGCGCACTTATCCCCCTCTGCCGAAGTACATGAAAAATTTGTTCATGTAAGTTTGCTTGTGTGCGCGTATTGTGTTTGTGTTGCAGCTTTTGATTTAGTGTGACATATAAATTTTTCGCAGGAGTGTGCGTGAATGAGTAAATGTGTGCTGTGCGTGTTTACCTCCCCTCCCGTGGAAAACTGCAGAATAATTTCAGTACTAAGAGTCGCGCTTTGCTAGGTCCCATGACAGTTGATGGTAGGTTTAGCAGGTGATAGAGACTATACATGTGAAGTTTAAAGTGGATCAGACAAAGTAATGGCAGGTCACCTGATGTCAACAATCTCATGCATGTGTGAATAACATTTTGATTTTGAAGAATACATTGTTTTATATGTTTGTATCTTCAAAATACACCAAGTTCTATACTTCCAAGAGAGCTTGCGGACGACTAAAAAGGTGTTTTTTCTCGTATCTCGTAAGAGGGTGTCACAACAAAAATAATTGAAAACCTCTGAACTAAACAAACACTCTTTTTGAAGATAGTGCTTCTCTGTCATGATTTTATACAAACACATCCCAATATTTTGTGGCTAAAATAAAATCTATCAAACATCATATTTATTTTTCATACATCCATTAAAAATATAACAAGAAATATATTTTTTACGTAACTAAATGTAAACACTATCTGAACTGTCTGAACACTTTTACTGTTTCACAAAATTCTATAAAAACAACTATCAATGGAGTTGATGCTTGTGATTGTTGGCACTTGGTGGAACTTTTTATACATTTTTGATTGAAAAACACTTGTACTTGTCCACTTATTTATATTATTTCCCTCACCGGTTTCGCTGTTATAGCATTATCAAAGGTTTTTTGGTTGTTTACGTACAATATGTCCTAAGTGGACAAGAACAAGTGTTTTTCAATCAAAAATGTAAAAACAACTACAGCCAGGAACACAGATCCGTCCGGTCTATAATGCCTGAATGCAGTTTCAGGTGTGACTAAGAATCTTGCCATTGCAATCTTAACCCGATGCACTAGGATGCATTTCACTCAAAATGCACTTGAATTTTTTCACTACAAACGGTGGTTGCGAGCCTCCGGGCTTGCTCCTGGATAAGTTCTAGACATAAATCTCTGCAAAAGACTTGCAGGTGTTGCACAAAAGTAAGAAAATCACAGCTGCATAGCCCATGAAGCCCACGGCGCAAAACTTAGACTTCTAGTAACGTAACGTCGATCCTAGGCTAGCTAGGCTTTCTTAATCTAGAAACGTTCGTGACGAATGTAGATATCATGTCACGTTTTTTTTTGTATGTGTATATGTGTGTGTGTGTGTGTGTGTGTGTGTGTGTGTGTGTGTGTGTCTAGTTAGTGTACGAACATTTTATGAACATTTTATTTATTTACATTATAAAGCTGTGTGTCATCCGTCACCGTCTTGCCCGCCGGACTCTCAGACGGCGAAAGCAGCAGCAAATATGTTAGCGAAAAGCGTTTTCATACTTTAGTTTTGTTTTGTGGCCGTAGCAACGAAATTAACCCAAATACTTTATCTTGGGTTTTTCATAATAACTCCACGGGTGTGTTAGCACCTCATTTATCGATTCACAAAGTGCTTTTCCTCGTTATAAACGACCCGTCGTCAAATGAAACGATCGATAAAAGTCGCCTGAATATATGTGGCAAATACATGCAATGTCGTAACGGGGAATTCCAGTGAATTTCAGCCAAGGTTGCGGCAAGTACCTTGGGCGTGGAATCACATAAACAAAAATTATGTGCGGCGCGCCCGAAGTGTCGCTACGCTAAGTGTCTTAATAGGAAACCCCAGTAAATTTCAGCGGAATGTGGGCGTGTAATGATATAATTAGAAATAATGACTGCGACACTGCGGCGCCCGTAGGCGAGTTTACGGGCGCCTCGCAGGCGAGCACCCGCTGTGTAACGTTCGACTGCACTTTCGTATGTTGCGACGTATTCGCTGATGGGCTCCAAGCCGCTGTCGATAAGCCTGAGTAAAATACATGATTTTTTCTTCAAAGATAGCACAGTCGCCGCACCTGATTCCATTGTGTGACCGGGAGCTCCATGCAGCGTTGGAGAGTCACCTGCACCGCGGTTTTATCGGTAGCTCGATGGTGCGACGACTCCGACACGAAGTCTTTTAAGATTATATGTAACGTAACGTCGTTCGTAAGCTCACCTGCTCGTAGACCTTTGCTACAGACATTCCTTAATCTTGAAACGTTCGTGACGAATGTAGAGATCATACCACGTTTGTATGTGTATATGTGTGTGTATGTATATAGTTATCGTACACGTACACGTATGTTGCATAGGTAAGATAGTATGACGTGAACATGTCTTTACTACGTTTACTACGACCGTCGTCATGTAGCAGTCAGCATGTCAGCAATGATAGTATAACGTTAGGGTGCCGGAGCAGCAAGCGCAAGTACGAACGTCTGATATATGCACTCTGTATCAATGCGCCGCAACGCTCGAGACACATCGATGGTGTAATGTTGCATAAACATTATTTACATTATGAAAGCTGTGTGTTATCCGTCACCGTTCTGCTCGGACCCTCGGACGGCGAGATGTTTCGCTATGTTAGCGAAAAGCGTTGTCAAACTTTACTTTTGTGTAGCAACCAAATAATCCCAAATACCTTATCTTCGGTTTTATAAAAACTAGCACGGGTTCGTTGCTACGTCATTTCGTGATTCCCGAAGTATTTTTCCTTGTTAGCCAAACGATTAAACCCATAGGTATAGGTCAAATAATTATTTGACTTATCGACCCGTTGTAATGAGGATAACGATCACTAAAAGGTATGTCGCTAGGCATGACCATGTGTGGCAAGGCCGAATGATGTCATTGGGAATTCACCTGAATTTCAGCCAAGGTTGCGTCTATCGTGTAGTTAATTAAACATTCTCGCCGCGCCCCGTTGCTATATGCGCACCTTTGAAAACAAAATCACGGCAGGACTTTTGTATGTTGCGACGTGTTCGCTGATGGGCGCCAAGCCGCTGTCGATAAGCCTGAGTAAAATACATGGTTTTTTCTTCAAAGATAGCACAGTCGCTGCACCTCATTCCATTGTGTGACCGCGAGCTCCATGCAGCGTTGGAGAGTCACGTGCACCGCGGTTTTATCGGTAGCTCGATGGTGCGACGACTCCGACACGAAGTCTTTTAAGATTATGTATAGAACTTGAAGAAAATAATGTTTAGAGCTCAGAAAAGCGAGCGTATCGAATAAACGCTACGGGCAGCTCGACCGAAGATTCCTTCGAGCATATCGACCATACTAAATCCGAACACTATATAAATCCGCCGCGTAAACGCCTCATAGCGTCGTCAGCAGTAACAATTCTCACGTGTTATCTCTGGGGAAATGAATCAAAAATAAAACGCGATTTTGATCAATTTGGATTTAATAATTACAAGACTCCAGATAACATTTACTATTCCAAAATGTTCGTTGCGTTATTTTGAGATTACGTCAAGAGTGAATAACAAACTATTGCTGCTAGGCTACATGCACATGTAATGTGCATCGGACCGATGTGCAGATATAGACGTCACGCTGCAACTTGTGCAACAGATACTGCACTCTAATAGGTCGAGCATAACGGCTTGGGAGTTAGCACCATTGCATGATAGAACTGTGTCTCCTGAGTTCAAAAATACCACTCCCCGCTCCCCCCGACCCTTAACTTTGGAGTTATAGGCCGTACGGACTTGTGTCATTGGGTGTAGGTTCACCTTATCGGCATTCTCAAGGAATAAATAGAAAATCGCCCTCGTATCTCAGTTTTAATTATTCTTTACCCCCTAACTTTATAATTTTCATTAAAATAGAAAACCCTAAATAGTTTAATTTACGCCAAGAAGACCGTTGGTTCATTACTTGTTTTTGATCTTAAACTTAAACTCTCAAAGATCTTCCTTATGTGTCTTCTTTCAAATATGACTTGAATTATTTTTACCTCTCCTCTCTCTGAATGACTTTCTGACTAAGCTACTTGTTTATTTGTATGTATGTATCTGTGTATTTATGTATTATGTCTTTGTATGTAGTATATTTAGTTTAGATTATAGATTTAGAACAACTCCTAATGTAGGTATGCACTGATGATGTAAATTTGTACAATAACAATGTTTCTGTTTTCCCAAGGTTGACTGGAAGAAATTCCTTGTAGGAATAAGTCCACCCTTGCCTTCTATCTGTTCTTTATGTGTTTGTAAACATCTTGTTTTGTGTGCAATAAAGTGTTTATTAATTTATTCATTAATTTATTCATTCACTGCGTAAATAAAAATATTGAGCGTTTTCAATTTCGTTTTTATTCAGAATTTCGAAGTAAGGGGTTAGAGAAAATGTTTCTGAAGCCACGTTAAAATTAAGAGTACAAGTAATACTTGTTTGTACGGAAACACTTCGGCAGGTAGAACCTTAAATAAAAGACGTTCGGATGTAGGCCGTAGTCAACTAATGAAGGAGAAACGTGAAGCGGTGTGAAATGTTGCCTCGTGAAACAAGCGTCTTGTTTATTTTAATTTGTATAATTTTGTATTCAGGCTTCTTATCAACGAACTATGTACAGACAGTTATTAACTCTTTTGCTTTTATCTACGATGGGTATACATACATTTATTGCGGATTTAAAACTATGTTGGCCCAATTCAACTGTGATGCAAAAGAAGAACGTTTAGAGGTTTGACGTTTAGTAGGACATGGTTCTCGGATGGTTAAGCAATCGGTTTTAACAAATGTACAATTAAATTAATCCTCACGTATAGTTTCAGCGTGAAAGAGTAACAAACATACACACACACACACACAAACTTTCGCATTTATAATAATAGTGTGAAGTGTGATGAGATAATATAGCCTTGTCTTATTTCCCCACAAACGATAAAGGATCGCGCTAATTAGACACCTGATGTATGAAATAACAAAGCCTTGTCTTATGTCACCACAAACGATTCGGTCTGCGCTAATTAGACACCTGATTTTTCAATGATATTGATATATCCTACAGGAACCATGCATTTTTCCGGGATAAAAAGTAGCTTATGTGTTAAGTTAGGGTATAGGCTATATCCATTCTAAATTTCATCCAAATCCGTTCAGCCGTTTCAGCGTGAAAGAGTAACAAACATACACACACACACACACATACACGCACAAACATTCGCATTTATAATATTAGTAGGATAACCGATTACTTTTGGAATCACAAATTTTTATTGATTCGTGTATCCGAACAATAATTTCGGACCATGACCGAACACATGCCGGGGTAAGAAAAAAAAAATTAGATTCGAAATGAAAATATTATACTTATATAATCATTTTTATTTCATCTTTAATTCAATATTCGGTTTTGAGGTAATATTTTACAAAACATATTCAAATTTCAGATCTGAAACTCATTCCGTCTGCAAGCTAGACACCCGTGACATACGGACCGACAGACAGCAGAGCGAGATTAATAGGGCTCCGTCTTGCCCTTTGGGCGCGAAACTCTAAAAACAATAACAAATCTTTACCATCGACATTATGGTCAGATAATGTGTACCTGTAAAGTGTATAATACCATTGGACAGTACGTACATTACGATATAATGTGGTGATTAGTTCATTCTACATCATAGGACCAGTGGCGGTCCGAAGGGTCATGACTCCCCCAACTCTAAAAATCCCCTATAACTTGACGGTTTTCGAACAATTCAAACAAATTTTTATCTGCCTACTAACGTCTAAGCCAATGTTCAAAATAACGTTATAGAAATAATTCAAACGGCGCAAACCAAATTTGAAATGGCCACAAAATACACGTGCCAACGCGGATGTTGGTGGCAGCGGCCGCATACTCCATAATAGTACATTATGATACAAGTGAGCTGCGTTGGTTGCGGGATTGCAGGCCGAGCCGAAGTCGAGGCCATAATGGAGCCGAGAGTGTAATGTCTAATGCTCACGCGTTTCATACGACGTTTTTCAACACACATGCGAGGCAAATTAATAAAATTTCATTGTCTTTTTTTCCACATAATCCAAAACACAGCTTTCTTTCTTTGAAAAGTGGCAGCGGAGATTTTTTTTCTTGCGTAGATGGAAATAGAGGCACTGACGCAAAAAACCAAACAGCCAAATATTGCCAAACAGCCAAACATGAAATATTAACAAACTGAATATTTTTGTATTTACAACAAAAGTTTGTGTTAACTTGTTGATCAAAATAAATAATTTGATGAAATTAAATGATTATTTATTGTATTTCAACTGAGGCAGTCTATTTATTCGCAAAAACTTTACTATTTCTCAAGCCATCAAACTCTTTGCTAAGATTTTATAAAAGAACTGTAATGTAAAAAACACTAGTGCGATAATGTAAAGTAAAAAGCACGCGTGTTTAATATGCTGCATTATGTTATGACCCTAAGAGCGCTGCAATATGGGCCACTCTATAAGCAGGTGTGTTGAAAAGTTCATAGAAGCCTTCTATTTGTTCAATGATCGAGATTTTTCATTTTATTAAAAATGTCTATATTTGCTTAACCTGTTTTACTGTTTAAATTGGCTCCATGAACTCTACTCGAGCCAAGATAACCCCCCCAAAATCTTGAGCTGCGACCGCGCCTGCTTAGAACGCTGTTCCCAGTGCACACAAGGATTATCATATCAATTATCAGTCAGCGGCGCGAAAAAAAGTAATTCACATACATTCCACCAAGGCTTAAAAACAAAAAAACCTGTTCCAAATTATAAAATTTCTTCTCATATCAAGATACTTTGAATATAATAGTAGAAACAGCGAACTGCAGTTTCAAATATAACCGGAATCATAAGTCCGATTAGATCATAAAACTTTGAGGCTTTGTGCGGCTTCTTTCTGTATTCACGAACTTCGTAGATTCGAATCTTCAGAATGAAAAAAGTATAAAGAGTATATTAAATGATGCAAAAAGTCTCTGTTAGCAAAGTAAGCGTTATTAAAATTTCGCTTGCCGTCGCAAAAGCGTGGACGAATGGTAAAAAGAGCCAACTGATTTTATTAGAGAGCGTCGTTTCGTTTTCGTCAAGCTTTATGCAGTGATACTTTTTAAATTATAAATAACCGTTTAAGGTAGACGATCTAAGGAAGATAACTCAGACATTCAATTTAGTTAATCCGGCTTAATGACGCGAAGTAGCGAGCAGGGAATGCGAATTAGCAAATATTACGTAATAGGCAAAGCTTGGAGCTTTCGTTCTTGATAAGTCTAAGAATTTAGTTTCAATCTACAGGTACTTAGTTCGTATTTATTAATAAATGAGATTGTAGTGTGGACGCATATACATAATATATGTTCGACTACGATATAGCGGGTCTACAAAATTGGCAAATTATGAAATCGGAGCGCTGCTGGCTTTGGCATAGCCACAGATATATAGCAAAGAGAGCCTTCTACTCTTCGTGGTTCCGCTCTTGTTTGAACCCAGCTGAAGCTGCTTAAATCAGTTTATGACTTAGGAATGGTGGTTGATTGACATTATTATTTTCTTATTCTAAGAAACCTATTTAGAATTGGAAACTTCAGAGATTAAAATTATATAAAAAAGATTACGTACCGTCATACTTTTATGGGTACTGCGTAGTAATAGGGTGTTTTAATTAATTTCTCCCGTCAATATTGTTTAATATACCTACTTTGAACTTTTTGACACTGCACATTAATTTTCAAAATATTTTGGTTTTGTAACGATAGAGCGCCTAAAATTGACAAAAGAACAAAAAGATAATCGATGATTTCCCCGGATCTTGCTTTGATTTTACACATGCATATAAAATGGCTAGGCTGTTTGAGCCAAGACTAGGATGGCAAAACTACACAGTATAATTTTAATGATAGTTTACTCTTAAATTACATGTTCAAATATTTAATTGTTTACATGTGTAGTATGTATGTTATACTATAATAAAGAAGCTATAAGGATATATTATGTGCAACATATCTTGAAAGACTTTTCCAAAATAACAGCTAGCTAACTTTAACACGTCATGTCTGAGATAAAAATTCAAATGAGACTGTTTTTTCGTAGAACAAGTAAGTAGATGCAATCACTCCGCCAAGGCAGAAGACAAATGATGATTGTGTTCGTGTTAAAATTTCAAAACGATTGCGAACAGAAATCATTTTCTTGGCAAATGGAGCATTTCAGTCGCAAACTGGAATTGTGTTTTTGCAGAAGACAAATATCTTAAACCGCATTTCTTGAGCGTTTTCTCTATCTCGCAAAGCAATATCAATGAAAGATAACGGGAAATGTCGATTACGCCAAACATGTCTGCACAAAACATAAAGATATTATTCGTATTAAGCCCTGGCCCGGTTCTGCCAAACGTGTTAACTTACTGTTATCCTCATGGGAAGCAAAAGGTTAATGCTTACGCTCGCAGAGCTGTTAGGGCCACATGACCCGCATGTCTGCTATTCCGCCCAAGGCTGCGGCTGAGAAATAAAAATAAAAAGGTTTTTTTTGCCCCGCCATGGACAGACTCCATATAATAATCTTCTTATACGTCCCTAATTTTTTTCTTACATAGAATTGAAGAATGGCAGCTTCACGATAAAGACATTTTTACTCACACACTTAGGCATGGTTTAACTAGCCCTCTTAACTTATTGTCTAACTTCAATATATATCGCTACAGCCATCAAAGGCGTTGTGATTGACTAAACATTATGTCATTTCTAGCCAATCACGGTGCATTTGAAGGCAATCGACAACATTTCATTTTAGTTAACCATTAGTTTTTAATATTTATATTGAAGGTCTGCGTAAAAAAGAAGCTTATTTTTTTTTTGTTTTTTTTTTACGTTTTTCCTGCATAATTGATTGTTTTCTTATTTACTCACTCTAATAAGACGTAAGTCGCATCTGAGGATTTCAAAAGTCGTTATTAAAAAAAAAAGCTTGGCATGTTTATGTCTGCTGTCACATGGCATGACAGTTGATTATTTTTAAACAAAATTTTCTTAAGAGCAAAGGAAATTGTTTTTAAAATCCTTTGGTACCTATATTTTTTTTTTGAAAATATCTCCTTAATTGTGAAAAAAAAATAATGCTCAGAAAGCCCATATCTCGAAATGGTTTTTAGTTTTGCACCAATTATTAATTTGTAATGTTGTCGATTGCAATGGGTGCCGAAGTTAGACCATAAGGCCCCTGGCCTCGCCGAATAGGAATACCGCTATCCAAGAGGTAAGTTTAAAAGTCGAATACAATTTTTGCAAAGAGTTGATGAATAAACTAAAAGTTATGATATGAAATAATTTTTTTAGTAGGTATTTCTACACGAAAACGGTAAACACCTATGAATATGTAGTAGTTTAAACATTACTTTGTCCACGAAAAATGGTTGCTGCAATGAGTACATTTTAAACATACATTTTAGTATTTATCAAACAATCTTTTGATACAACATGTATTCCAATTAGAATTTTAGTGTCATTAGAAACAGTAATTACTTATGCACACTTTTTCATCGACGTTTTCACGTCCCGATGTGATAGAGCCTAGAATGATGCTTATCGCTATAATTCTTCAACAAATCTCACCCCTAATATAAGGGCATGTTGGTTTACCTACAAGTTTTTTTATAAATACTATTAATTCCGAAAACCTCATTGCTATCAACCAGCCAGCAGGATTTCACCCCGGCCCTCGAGATTGATACTCGAGTAGCTTACGGACTGAGCTACCGTAACTATTATTTTAATGATATAAGGTTATAACTAATTTGTTATATTATGTACAAAAACTAGAAAGGTACCTCATTTTTTCAAGCTAGTTCAGGGATTTGGTCAGAGATTACTAATGTCAAACCGATATATATTTCTGTAGAAATTATTAAAAAGCGGTGCTTTTTAACTTAAATAGAAACTATTTTTTGTGAAACAGTTCGTGCTCGTTTTCAACGAAACTTGTTTCAGAACAGATGTATAGGTAAGTTTATATAACATTTTAATAACAAAATTACGTGCTTTTTTGTCTAGCGCCTCCTAGACCATTTTAAACATTAACTTATCAATTGTTAGAAATTATGTCTACTATTCCAAAACTTAGCCAAATTCGACGTGTCCCGGATTGTACTGTATTCACACGATTATCGATTCCAACACATGTTGGCACAATCGTCAAGTCTTCATGTGTGTTCAAAAGTAAGCACCAAAATTAGTAGCAGAACGAGTAATGAATGAAAACTTTAAAATATGGATCAGTTTATTAAAAATAATGTATATTATATGTCTATGTTTTTATCTTTTTTCTTTTTATGGTGTACAAATAAAGTAGTATTGTTGTTGTTTATTAAAATCTCCAATCCATAATACAATACACGTATATCTGTAATTTTGATCAATAAAATTAATTATTACTTTTCTATAAGATATAAATATTATAAAGAAATAATTGATATTATAAACACACATGTCATTTTGATACACATTTTGTACCGCTGAAGTTTATTCATTAACCATTCGAATATCACTAATGGATCGGTAGTTATTATTAATTATAACGAATAAATGGAATACAGATTGTGTACACTAACAACAAAATCGTAAGTGGCGTTTTGTCCTTACAAGGTAAAAAATCGTTTAATGTGTTTTTCTTGCGGCTTTTATGTAGTGTATATATATAAATATAGTTTTAAATATTAATTATTTTGATCTGGCTGTTTCTTTGTCTGTTTGTATGCTCATAATTCACTTCAAAACTACTGAACGGGATCAAATTATTGGATGGATTCGATTGAACCATCAATCGAATCCATCCAATAATTGGATCAAATTGTTTTCTTTCACTGCTCTATAGCTTAGTGTCCCAAAACTAACTTTGGATGTAAATTATTAATAACTAGCTTTTGCCCGCGGCTCCACCCACGTGTTATTCGGTTTTACGACATGCTTTTTTCCGGGATAAAAAGTAGCCTACGAGGGGTGGCTGAAAAGTAATCTACCTGACTATGAAAGAAAATACATGGATTAATAATTTATTTTTATTTTTCAATATAGTCCCCTGCAACTGAAATGCACTTACGACATTTGTCAATAAGTGACAGCATACCATTAAAATAATAATAATTATTTTGATCGTCAAAATAGTCATTCACAGCGTCCTTCATCCCTTCGTCTGTTGAAAATCTGCGCCCTCTCAAATTTTTCTTTAAATTTTTAAATAAGAAGTAGTCAGAGGGAGCCAGGTCTGGACTATAGGGTGGGTGGTTGATCTCTGTAAAGCCGTTTTTTGTCAGAGATGACCGCGCCTTAAAGGCCGTGTGCGCGGGTGCATTATCATGCAAAATCAAAACGCCTTTGCTAAGTTTGCCCCTCCTGTCTTCTTTTATTTTTTTGCGTAGCTGGTCAAGTAAGTTCGCATAGTATTCAGCATTCATCGTGGTGTTTTTTGGCAGGTAATCTATCATAAGAATCCCCTCAACATCCCAAAAAATGGTTGCCATTAGTTTGCCCGCTGACAGCCGGACCTTAAACTTCCTTGGTGGTTTTTCCCCTTTAAATTTCCATTGCATCGATTCTTGTTTGCTTTCGGGATCCCACTGACGAATCCAAGTTTCATCACAGGTCACTATTCGCAAGATAGTTTCTTCCTCTTTATCCTTTACCAAGTCTAAAAATGACTGACAACATTCCACACGCCTTTGCTTATCAAACGGGGTCAACATTTTAGGCACCCAACGTGCGCTCACCTTGGACATTCCCAAATGTTCATGAATTATTTCATGAACTCGTTCCTTGCTAATGCCAACATCTCTAGCTATTTCCCACTGCTTAATTCGCCGATCGGCAAGGATCAGTTTCTTCACTTTTTCCACATTATCTGCGGTAACTGCAGAAATGGGCCTTCCACTACGGGGATCGTCTTCTAAGCTCACACGGCCTTGTTTAAACTGCTTTGACCAAAACTTTATTACAAATTCGGAAGGACATGAATCTCCGAACACCTTAAACATGCGCTCTCGGATCTGCGTCGGCGTATTCCCTTCTTTACCGAGGAATTTAATCACAGCGCGATACTCAATTTTATCCATTTTTAATTTTATTGCAACTTGATAAAAACGAAGACGCGCCAAAAAAAATTGAACTCGTAGAAACAAATAAGTGTCATAATTTTTAAAAAAGGAATAAACAAAGAATACGAGAATATAGTGGCCAGTAACATTTTTTAAACTTTCTTTAACAAAGGAGATTTTATATCAGCCACCCCTCGTAAGTGTTAAGTTAGGGTATAAGCTATATCCATTCTAAATTTTATCTAAATCCGTTCAGCCGTTTCAGCGTGAAAGTGTAACAAACATATACACACACAAACTTTCGCATTTATAATATTAGTGTGATACAGTAACAGGAGCTAAAGATATGGATTTAATTCAAACCGGGCTTTCTAATAATGGGTCTAGATAAATGATGGATAAATTAATTGAGAGCTCCAATCGGTGTTCAACGCATACGAAGTCGCCGGCAAAAGGTAGTCATCAAATAAACTTATTAATGGAATATTTTTCTAGCAAATGTTCGGTGTCCATTCTCCATATTCCTTTATTTTTCTTTTACATTATGTTGAGTGGTTGTGGCCTCAATGAGCAGGGAAAACAGGGTTCCCTACTTTATCTGACTGTTATGGTTTCTTTGGACTATCTCACGTTCTATATTTGGGTAATTTCAGTTCATAATATAAGAGAGGTCACTTAAGTTTCTATATCTTTTTTATTTGCGGTCTTTTATTTATTTTGCATGTGGTTTTATATAATATAAGAGTTCAATATTTTTCTTGACACTTTTGTTCTAGATCCGATCCCCTACGTGACATGAAAATAAAGAAGAACCTGATTTAGTTTTATGGAAAACGGGCAAACAAAGCTAAAATTACTGAATAAAATACTTATACAATTTATAAAGTCCTGTACATGGAATAATTAATACCATTATAATGTTTTTAAAGAAATTTTGCGTTTTTGCAACAAACAGATAAGACATTTATTATGTATGAAAACTGCATAGATGAGTACTCAAGATATTATACAGACAATAATAAGTATCATTGTGTTATGGTTACGTGCGCGCGTACGTGCCTAGTCCCATATGAAAAAGATTCAAAGATTCAAAATGTTTATTTGTAAAATAGATACATAAAGTATACGTTTGACATTTCAAATCTAATCTGTATAAAAATAATATTTTATAATGAAACAAATATGATACTTACGGGAAATATATTAAAAAAAAACTATATTTAAATTGGGCTACTAAAGTTATACACATGCATAAATTAAAGACTTATTGGAATAAGAATATTATTATACATAATGCAATTGATAAATAAGTTGATAAATAAACTGAATAGACCATAAATAAATATAATGCCTAACCAAATATATACTAACATAAGTAAAGTTAATAGATAAATAAACTATAAATAGATATAAAGTCTAAATCCGCCCACTCGATTAATCTTGCTAAGAAGAAGGGCAAGAAACTTAGCAAGATCATGTATTTTTTTAAAGTTTGCCAAAGATACCAATATCTATGAGGAAGACGCTTATTCTGAGACTGTTCTTACATTTTATTTTATTTCAACATATATTAAAGTGTCGTGCATCATAGATATTTTATACCTCTTTGAATCCACCCGTCAAGTTAAATATTAAGACAGTCACAAACAGAAAAAAATACCGAAAGAAAAAAGTGGAAACAATATTATAGAAACTTATCAAGGAGACAGTACGTGAAAATGTTTAATTTGGACCATTTTGATATTTTTATAAAACGAAAGAAAACTAAGAAAATATTCCATCCATCCATCCACCAGCCTGTTTCGTCCACTGCTGGACATAGGCCTTTCCAGGATTTCGCCACTCTTGGCGGTCCTCCTGGAAGAAATGCCCATACTCACACATGCCGGGCAGGCGGGTTGGTGAGCGCGGTGCCGAAACCCTTGCACCAGTGACGCCGCTGCCCGTTACCAGTCTGTTTTATATAAGGCCCGGCAATTGTGGATGGATATACCGCCATCCATCGGTCCCAGGCAATGGTGGGCCGCCTGGTTTTGCCTGAGAGCTGTTCTCTTACTCTCCCCCGAATAACTTCGGGAGGATTTGCGAGTAAGATGGTGGTACCTCCACAGTCGAGCCTGGCATCAGCTCTACCACCTATAAAGAAAATATTAACTAATGGCCTTATTATTTTTTTATTTTTCTAAGCGTAATGTTTTCTTGGCGTCATACACACGCCAATCCGGTTCCAAAAAGAAAAAAGTTAATTCCTGGCAAAGGCAAATGAAAAAAAAAATATACTGTTACTTATTTTTTTTTCTAGCTTTGTTTCGACGGCTCCGCCCGCGGTTTAGTAGTAATTTGAATGCTCTGTATCACAATATCTTTGCCTACGTCATATTTATTTATTTATTCAAGGAGAAAAAACAGAAACAAATACAACTTCGACTTGATTACTATGATATTTAAACTATGGGCTGTCCGAGATATCATAATATGGGTGACAGTTCGTAATTTTCCGTTTCACCTATACTACTCACACCATACTACATACACCCAGGTACAAAAGAAAATATTAGGTTTTATGAATAATGGTATATAATTATTGCAAAAACACAATAAATAATGCCTCTATAAATCGGAACAAAAATCTCAGTGTATTCGTTAAATTTAACGAAGAAAAGATTCAGTAAATAATAATGTCTTTTTGCTACGTGATGCGTGGATCGGAACGCTAACTCATAGGTACTGACACTACATAATCGAAAATATATCGATGAATGGATGTGGCCATCGTAAGGGATCGCGTCAGTATGAGTACATCTTGTATGCGGTTTGTGTTTTGGTTGCGGTTGCTTTACGTGCTATTTGTTTTGACGTTTGTTACAGTTTTTGTTGACTTTTTGTTTTGTTATTGGTGAAATTCCGAGAAAAACAAAAAAAAATTTGAGCTCTCAAGCTCTGGAGTTATTAGTTCGTTTAATTTAATTAATTTAGTAATTAACAAAAAATGGTTCGGATAATCACAGATCAATCAAATAAAAATCGATTTGATTGCCATTGTTTACTTTCTCGATACTAAAAAAAATCGATTATATTTCTTTAGGGTACATCACTGTAACTGTCAACTTTGAACTGCCACGCATATTTCGGACAGCCTATAGTTCACACAAAATTCCCTTGACATTTTCATAGATAGGATCAGATGAGTTAAATTAAGCAGATCGAGAAAGTAATAAGTAGGGTTGTTAAACTTAAACATAACTTAACTTAATATGCACATGGAATAGAAAAATATAAAGAAATGGAATCTACATTAAATTAAATTACTATTTTGTTTTGTTGTTTAATTAGAGAAACTACCTGCCAAAATTCATGTTTTTTCACTCTAAGGCACTAGAGATTTATAAATATATATAGATTTTAGCGTAGGTTTTAATTTCATTCCAGTAACGCAAAGATTTCTTATAAGGTCGTCAACACTCCTTTGCATAGCTTGAACCTGTTACAAATATGTATTTAAAACCTTATTCTAGACCACCTTTGTGTGTTAGAGCGCTTGCCTGCTAACACAGAGGTCGTGGGTTCAATCTGCACGCTGCACAATTCGGGACGTAATTATCGTCGCTGAAAAGCGGGTACACCAAGTGTGGACTGTGACTTGCATTTCACAGTTCACGCATAACAACACCTCTGACACCCCCTCGGGGACTCATGTCGTAATGGTATGTTGTTCTATGCATGTTTATGTATTGTAGATTATAGGGACAATATTTATCTTCTTAATTTAATGAGAATATTAGTTTGTTTTTCTGTCTATCCACATTGTTGTGATTGACATTGAAGCCAGCATTAAGGACCCGTTCTCCCTAACATTAAGCACCTCATTTAGCGTCAAGTATAACTGAACTCTGTGACGTTTCATTAGTGTTTAAAATAGCGCGCTCTGAGCCGTGGCTGTTACGACAACCGAAACATCGCGCGCTCTAAAGAATCACGTTTCGATGCTGAATTATTGTGTTCGATGGATAAATACACCAAGTTACAATTTTTTTTTGGCAAAATTAAACCAATCACACCGTTCTGTATACTCTTAACTTACGGGTGACTGAATTTCAGTTTCCAAAATCATCTGGGAAACCGTCAACGGGAAATACGCGAAGAGCAGTTTTACGTGATTTTAGATTTTTTTTCTAGCTTGCTATGAATTCTATGCAAAAATCAAATTAATTAGGTCGTAATACAACTCTTCGACAACTTGTGTGATTATTTATTTCTCATTAAACAAATATTTTCTGTCATGAATCAGCAATACGGTGGGGCACGTTTAGGTGGCATGGACCCTTAAGGAAGGTCATTAATGATTGCAACTCAGTTGTTGGCATGATAAAATGTCATACTAGTTAATTTCGCTATTACGTGCACACTCGATGACACAAGGCAATACGATCGCATCGATTTTGTCGCGGGGATAAAATTTAAAACGTATATCAGGAGAACCAAAATTTTTGCAATTAAGTGAAGGCTTTCGCACATTTTATTGGATAAAATTAACTGCCGACAATTCCAAGTATAAACTTGATAATCTTAATTACATTTTCGACTCAAATATTATAAAAAACATTCCATAGACACCTCGCAATTTTGTGTTTGCGTTTGTAAGGTTTGTTTGTGATAGCCGTCCTTAAATAAAAATCAGATAAAAATTATAATAAATACAAATTAATAGCGTGACAGTAAAGTTCATTTTTAATAAAGGGTCAATTAGTCTAGCAAAGGGCGTCGGGACAATCTACCTAGTACCTATACATAACTAAAAGGGCCATAAAAATGTTTGCAGTCAAAAGATTTAAATTGATAGCTTATCTTTTGGCACGACTAGCTTTACCTCAACGCTATTTCACGCAAATGTTACCGTTATTAATTGGGTTTATGTTGGTAGGGTAAGGATTTATAAACATGAAAATTGAGTTACTAATTCTCATTGTAACACAGGGAACAACAATAATGAAAATGTGTAAGAGTGTCGATAACTAAACTACTCGTATAACCCACTTGCTTGTTTCAAAAATATTTTAGTCTTCAATGTGTTTTTAAAGAGTCCATGAAAATTAATCGTATTGTAGAATATTTGACAGAATTTTAAGTATGTTTGGTATTCTGTGTGTGTATCTGTTTTTAAAATTATGAATATAATAGAAATGAAATTTATTATCCAAGCATAACAATGGTTAATAATATTATATTTTCTAAAGCAATTAAAATACTCTCATGTTTCCTTTTGTAAATACATATTACAAAATCTCTTACGTCATGTACCGCTGATGCATACATTAAATTTGTATGTAGTAATATTCACACATATGTACATACTATACCTACAGTACTGAATACTTGTGCACACAACATCGACAAACAATCTCCAGACGCCATTCAAGAAGCTACTTGCGGTGATTTGTAAAGCACTTCCTATTTATTCATGCAGTTACGGAGACGATTACAAACCTCCTTCCACTCATGAATAAATTTGAATAATTCCCCGCCTAGGTGTAAATGATGCAAGTTTTTGCATTTAAACTATTATTAATCATTTCAGCTCGCATTAAATGTTGATAAAAAGTTTGCCAAGTTTTTATGCGACCGTTTCACCACTTTAAATTGTGGTATTCTCTCTAGACGGTGGATTCAGGAAGTATGTTCTCATTCATCGGAAGAGGTAGATTTTTCATTTGTCGCAATAAGTCAATAATACAGAAAGTTGTACTATAGTAGTTAATGAAACTCGTACATAAAGAGGTTATTAAAATACGAGGCCGTAGATGAACCATTGGAAGCAAATGGTCTGGAAAAAATAATACTGGTTATGAGTATATTCCCTGCCATCGACATCTACATAATCGTATAACTTGAAAATAATCAATATATTGTGTTTAACTTTTGTGACTGATATTTACATGTTTAATACGTGCGATATTAAACATATAATGATTTTTTATCGCACGTATTAAACATGTAAATATTATTTAAGTTATTTTTTATGTAATAAAGCCCTAGACAATGCTTATAAGCGAAACCGGTCGGGTGTATTAAGTGAAATTATAATCCTGTGGACAAGTACAAGTGTCTTATTTAACAAGATGTATAATATAATAATTATACATTAATTTTATTTTGATTTAATTATTTATTTTTAAATAAAATAATAAAACTCAATATTCGGTGAATACTTCAAGCGTCTACCTGTTGCCATTACCAATATCGAGCATAAACGAGCAAAAAAATCACGTTTGTTTTATGGGAGCCCCCTTTAATATTTATTTAATTCTGTTTTTTAATATTTTTTATTCTAGCAGCAGCAGAAATACATCATCTGTGAAAATTTCAACTGTCTAACTATCACGGTTCATGAGATACAGCCTAGTGACAGACGGACAGACAGACAGACGGACAGCGGAGTCTTAGTAATAGGGTCCCGTTGGTTACCCTTTGGGTACGGAACCCTAAAAATGCATGTTGTGCACGGATATGTATGTTTAAATGAAACCACAAACATATCTAATGATCATATGTCACAAAATACCCAAACGGGCAAATTAAAAAAAATTGGTCTTTCAAAACTATGAGTATTTAAAGGTCAATTCTTTTGTTTTGTAATGATAAAGTACTAATTATAACACCCAAAATACAGCCCTCAAATCTCAAAACAGATGATACAGTATGGTAATTACAACATCAAAAACGCTTTTACAAGTACCTATGTTATTTGTCAGTAATATAATTAACTGATTTCATAATATAAATTAAAACAGCGCGTTTCAGCGCTCTGATTGGCCCAATTTATTATAACACTGCTTAGATAACCAATCAGCAACTAATAGTTCATATTTTGCTTTGGGCTAGACAAAGAGTAACTCCGCCATTCAGGCTTAAATGCTCCCATAGAACAACATCAATAAGGGTTAATCTGTAAATTACCGACAACTGGGGTCAACATCCAAAACTTGCAACACAAAATTTAAATCACGTTTTAAAAATTTTCACTTAATCATTTTTTATTACTTACTTATTACTACTAAAATAATAGAACTAGAAGACTAATAGAACTACTTTTAATTTAGTTAAACAGTGTTTAATTTATTTTTGATAAATAAACAGTTGTTTTGAGCAAAACAATGTTATACGAAGCCAAGTATGTGTTTGTTTTGGCATGAAACAGCATCTTCCTCACACAAATCGTCTGAGCGTGTTAGTAAACATCTTCTATAAAAAGCTAGATGCCACGCTATATTTAACCTTAGATTCCTTGTTAACATTAAATAAAGCCTGGATAGGGTTTCCAGTCCACTAAAAACACTAGCTGAGAAGTTATTTATTTCATGGAGTAAATAAACATTTTCATCAATTTCTCAGCCCCGCAAAAATGCTTCAAAAATATTAAATTCATTTCATGATTTCAAATCCGACGTACTTTTCTTGCAACGCAAAAATTTTCGAATAAAACTTTCCTGTTTGAATCCGATTGGAAAATCGTATATCGGATTTAAAAACCTAAGACCGCATTTCGGAGTGTCTGTCCGAGGGAAATCCGGACCCAAGTAATCCTAGCTATAGAACAATTGGCTTTCTGAACGGGTGCAGTTGTATCAATTATGTGCTTGTGATATATTAACCGAATGTAAGTCCACCTGGCGTGTAGGGCTAGCAACACAAGTATGTAGTTCACAAATGATTTGTGCCACGGAAATCATGCAGAAAGCACAAGGAGTAATTATTCCGAACCATTCATTTTAGAAGGCATTTTAAATCGGTTTCCATACAAAGAATGAGTAAGTGCTTCAGTCATAATGTTAAAAATATTGACATATATATTAAATATATATTTAAATTAAATAAAATAATAATAAAAACACATTTATTGCCAGTAAACACAGAAACAAAAGAAATGACACAAGTATATTTCGCGACAGGCGGGAGTGCGGGCCGTTTCATACTGACATGTATGTACTCGCTCGTACTCCCACCATGTGATGTTACGAGTGGGTAGGTGCTTTTTAACAACTACAACTGTTGAAAATTTATACAAAAAAAAAACATGTACATAATTCATTATATAAGTTGCGAGGGTGAGTGAGTTAAGAACCTGTGAGGGTTTGTGTGTGTGAATTTGTGTGGGAAAGCGGGAGGGGGTGTGGGGGGGTGTGTGTGTGTGAGGGAGTGAGAGAGATTAATAATGAAATGAGGATTGCTCATTTGTATTTTAATATAATACAACTTTACTCATTTGGTACACAAATTTGTGAGGATGCTTCAGATTTTCGCTCTGCTTTTGCCGTTGCAGAAGTATTTTTTTATACTTAACTTTAAAGGTAAATAATAGACTTATTTTAGTGCGTAGTGGAGGTGGTAGGTTATTCCAAATTTTAGAAGCGGCGTATTTGAAACATTCTTCATAGCCCTTGGTCGAATGTTTAGAGATGAAAAGATTTTGTGCTTTCACCACCCTAGTTTCTCAAATAAATATTCAGGATTTTTTCCCCAGAGAATCTTTTTCGTGATACGTGCCATGTGCAGCTCTCGTCTCGCTTTCATGTTTGGTATACCATGATGATTCAAGTAGGGAGTAATATGGGCACGTTTGGGAACTCTGAAACAGAATCTTGCACATGCATTTTGTTACCTCTGTATCGCCTGCTCAGTTTTAGCATGTCAAACCGATGTATATATCTGTAGAAACTATTAATAAAACTGCTTAAAAATGTCTCGAAACTGGTGCAAGTTTTAAGTAACTATATTCTTACAATTAGCTCTTTAATTTACTCATATTTTCGTGGTCGCAACTGACATATAAAAAATATTGAAAAAAAATTTTGGTTTATTTTCTTACTTTATTTACAATTGTATGGTAGGTGCAGTTGGGCAAGCCCACACACCCTCTCCCTTAAAGGTAAACTGAGTTGTTCTGTGACGTGAAAAATACGATGCAAGATTATGTTGCGGTTAAAGTGCGAGTTTAATTTATAAGGATAATTTACCGTGGGGTTGCTGTTACGGACACAAAGTATGGAGGGTTGTTCGGGCGGTATGTAACAAAATATTCAGAATGTTATGGCAGCTCTGGCGCTGTTGTCGCTTCTACCCAAAATTACAGATATTACATTCAAAATACACTTTGTTATTTTACTAAACAGACAAAAAGAACTCTGTTTAGTTTATATTTGCTTGCTTTATACTTAAAATCATAATTTTAATTAATAATTTGCTCGCCCAATGATGTGTATACGAAACTGGTAGCCTAATTTATAAAAATAGTTATTTGTGGAACAAAAAGTACAAGAGTTTGTGTATAATTTATTGAAAATAATTTTCCACCAAGAACCATCTATCAAATCCATGCAATATTTGAACACAAAACGAAGACGGAAGTTATTTGAAATATTAAATGATAGTTCACTAATGTAAATAACATTTTTATTCTCAGATTAAGTCGAAATGAAAAATCCTCAATATACTCGAGATTTAAATCGTTTACAATCAATGTACGCCAGCGTATAATAAAGATTACATTAGTTCCCAAATCTTCCGCAAGATAACATTGACTTACTAGACTCTACAACAAGATCGATTGCATACCATAGCCAGCCTACGGACACGCCACCTCTGTCACGAGGGGTTTTAATTGATCCACTTCACTGACGCGATGCGCAATCCTTAGTTCTTCAGTTCTTGACTATTTTAGACCTTATTCCAACGCTTTAAACGCTATCTACGAGAAATAGCTTTTTCATTGGTATGCATTATTCAATATTTAAATTGCAGATGTGGAAGTAGAGATTTGGCCAATATTAAGTGAAATTAAAGATTCTATAGTAGAATATTAACTTTAAGAAGGTGGGAATACTCCGTGCGAGTACGAGTACGTATCTTAAACATGTTTTTGGTCACCTAAAGGCAACAAGATATTGGTATTCTGGAAAAAAACTTTTTTTTGTAAATATACCTTAACTAAAAAATGTTAAATAGAGGCCGTTCTTTCAGTTCAAAATAATAATACGACCCAAATATTAGGTTGGGGAAAAACTCTTTTCGCAAATAATATGTATGAACTTATAATAAAATCTCTTTGGCTATACCATTTCTAACTGGCTGGTTTTGGTATTATTAAAAAGTTTAAATTTTGAAAAAGATAATTTCAAATTCAAATTAGGTAAAATGTGTGATTTTCATTTGTTTTTCTTACTGTTAAGATGAGTGAATCTAATGAAGAAATTCGATACATTTTAAAATTTTACTACAAAAAAGGTAAAAATGCAACGCAAGCCGCAAGAAAAAATTGTGATGTTTATGACCAAGTGCAGTGTCTGTGAGAGTAGCACAAATTTGGTTTAAGCATTTTCAATCTAGAAATTTTGATGTCAAAGATGCACCTCGCTCTGGGCACCCTGTTACGCATAAAATGGATGCCATTTTTGAAAAAGTGGAGCAAGATCGGCATATCAGTAGTTACGATGTAGCTGAAGAACTGGGGATTGAGCACAAAACAGTTTTGGCGCATTTGAAAAAAGCTGGGTACACAAAAAAGCTCGATATTTGGGTGCCTCATGAGCTCACTGAAAGAAACTTAATGAACCGTGTACTCATTTGTGATTCTTTATTACGACGTAAAAAACATTTTTGAAAAACCTGATAACTGGTGATGAAAAATGGATTGCGCACGACAAGAACGTGCGAAAAAGGTCGTGGTCAAAGGCTGGTCAGGCTCCACAGACTCTGGCAAAACCCGGGTTATCTCGCAACAAGGTAATGCTGTGTGTTTGGTGGGATTGGAAGGGCATTATTCATTATGAGCTGTTACCGCCAAGCAGGACCATCGATTCTGAACTGTACTGCGAACAACTGATGAGATTAAAGCAAGAAGTTGAGAGAAAGCGGCCGGAATTAGTCAACAGAAGGGGTGTGGTTTTTCATCATGATAACGCTAGACTTCACACATCTTTAGCTACTCTGCAAAAATTATGAGAGTTTGGCTGGGAAGTATTAATACATCCGCCGTATAGTTCTGACCACAGATATAATCTAAATAGATGACGCAAGTGCATCAAACTCTATTAAAATCGAGCGTGTCACATTTTACAATGAAATTGGTTGACAGCGGTTTGAATCTTAGAAGGGATTGTAAGACTTAAGACAAAATACATAAGAGTCAAAGTTGGAGGAGTCAATATCTGTGAAGGAAGAGCATTGCTCTCCCTTTTGGCGCGCAATTGGGCACGCGAAGAACATACACTCGCGGCATCTATTTGGATCTATATCTGTGGTCCTGACCTTGCACCTTCAGTTTTACACTTGTTTCGGTCTCTTCAGAATTCTTTAGACAGTGTCAGGTTAACATCACGAGAAGACTGCCAAAGCCACTTGTCGCGGTTTTTTTATCAGAAGCCCCAGAAATTCTTAAGCAATGGGATCATGTCCCTACCTACAAGATGGCAGAAAGTTATCGAACAAAATGGCAACTACATACTTTAGTTAAATGTAAATAAACTTTATTAAAAAATGTTTTGAATTTTCATATAAAATGCGAAGAAACTTTTTCCCCAACCTATTAAAGTAAAAATAACAATAAACATATAAACTCATTACCTAAAACAAAGCAAGGCTTTTTTTTACAAAACGCTGTTGTGTGAATTTATTAAAATTTTATTCATTGAAAAACAGCATTATCTGATCTCTTTATTCACCGGATTACTCGGACACGCACATTTTCAGGTATGTGGATCGTTTTCCTGATGCGATGGACCTACTGCACCTGAAAGCCAATTTCAGCCATTTTAATGCGACACCTTTGCAACTTAAACTAGCATATGTGTACAGTAAGTTTATCTAGGAGCGGACGTGCCTTGAAGGATTGTGCTTCTATGTTCACCAACTTTCTAACGAGTTAGCAAACTGTATCACCTACCTTATTCGTAGGGTTGGCACAAGATAAATATAAAAAGTGTACAGGACAATCATTGCTTTACCTATGTGTCATGCCCTGAGGTTTCCGTACCGTTACCCAAATATCTTAGTAGACATTAAACGTCAAATCATAAAATACAAACTTATTATTACGTACGAAATGCATAAAGTAAACCTGTAAAATTGAGTTGGTCAAGTATTATTTTCGCATTTATTCCTCCACTTATGCCAGGATTAAAGGTCATCGGGAAGTACCCTATAGGGGATTTGATGAGCAGTCATTGAGTTTGAAAATACGCTTTTAAATAATTTATCTTTTTATTGCGTTAACTCTGGTAGAACCAGAAACTTTTAATTTTACATGCGTATCGGTCGTTATGAAAGAATTCCGTGTTCTGTTATGATTTCAAATTAATACTTGAAACCGTGCCTCAAGAGCCCAGACACACGGACAGACAGACAAACGGTAACAAAGTAATCCTATAAGGGTTCCGTTTTTCCAAGATAAGTTACGGAGCCCTAAAAAACATATGAATCATATAATCCAGCCAAAGTATAATCCTTTATGTACAGTAAAAAACACGTCAAGTTATATAAGGTCCTACAATAATAAGTGAAAATAATTCTAGGGTAGATCATGTATCGTTAACTGATAAAGTTCCAGAAGAAGATTTTTTTTTGCACAGGAAGTGTTTTTGCTTGCCAGTACAAAGTGATTCAATCAGCTGACTTAATTTCTATGAAAATGTAAAAAAAAGATGCGTATTTTTTTTTTCTGTGTAGTTTGGTCTTTTAGGGATACTCTATCATCTTTTACATTTCTTAACTTTGAATTGTAGGACCTTATATACTAGCAGTACTTTAATCTTCATAATGACAACGTCCAATGTGTATAACTTGATTGTACAAGTGATTTTATTGTAATAAATTATCCAGCCTGTTTATGCCCGTTGTACTAAATAACATTGCAGATCTAGCTTAAAATAAAATATAGTGCAAATTTCGTTTTTTTGACATAAACATAAAAAAGTATACAGTATTTTTTTATTTAGTTCCGCGTGTAAACCTTTAAAACGAGACCAAATTTCAGAAAATCTCGCTAACAAACCCTATCGATACCTTACGTGGAACCCAATTGGTAATAAGAAACTGAAACGTTAATTTAGAACTATATCTAGGTAGTTATACATACTGAACATCAAAGGTATTTCTGATTACATTCAGAATTTTTATTCTTCATACATTTGCATTAAGAAAAGACATCGTTCCAAATTTCTTAATGAACGCCTTTCTCTGAGCTCAGAGAGACTTGCGGGTGCGTTTATTTAATAACACAAATACTGTTGTAGATATATTAATTAAGTATACATATAATATACCACTTAAGCCCTTAGAGGTTTGTGTGTTGTGCAGGTTAGCGATATACTATGTGATCGCGTCACCTTTTGTTACTAATTTATCATGTAATATTCTCTTGTATACTTTTATAGTTCAGTCATTATAAAACAGCCATTTTAACTTCTTTACAACATTAAAGAGCTTCATGAAAGCGGGCTTAGAACACTTATACTTCAACATTTTTGTATTGTCAAAATGAATTTGTAATTGAAGTTATAGTGCTAAACTGTAATAGATTGTCGGTAAGTTAATTACTTACATAACCGTGTTACATAGACCACATAAATTAATATAGAAGGTAAATAAGTTATGTTTTACGTTATATGAAATGTACATAAAATGTAAAACGAGTGAGATACATAAACATTTTTGCAGAATACATAGGTAACACTAAAAGTTTCCGGAACTGGCCACTTACATAAACAATATTTAAAAATTTATTGCAACATTTGAAAATAGAACTCTTTGGCTGTAGAACGCAGTTTGTTTCATCTGACTGTCTTGTGTTTTTACCTTGTGGCGCCATTTAAAAAATTGTGTGTCTGCATCAACATGGATTTAACTCGGGAAAATTTTCGTAGTATGATTTTCTACGATTTTAAGTGTAATTTGACAGCTCAACAGAGCATCGCTCGGCTTGAAACAGCTTTTGGCAATGAAGCACCATGCAAGATGACTGTTTATAGCTGGTTTGCAGAATTCAAGCGTGGTCGTATCAATCTCAGTGACGAATCTCGCGATGGTCGGCCGTCCACCGCTGTGACCAACAAAAACATCGATGCTGTGCGCCGTATGATTGAAACAGACAGGCATGTGACCTACCATGAAATTCGCGCATCCTTAGAAATAGGCATGAGTTAAATACAATCAATCCTACACAAACATTTGGGTGTGAGAAAGCTGTGCTCGCGGTGGATCCCACACAACTTGACCGAGGCTCAAAAAACGGACCGCGTCACTTGGTGCAGTGCCATGCTTACCAGATTCAACGAAGGTGCGTCAAATTTGGTGTGGGACATAGTACCAGGTGACGAAACATGGATTTATTGCTACGATCCCAAAACAAAGCAGCAATCGAGCGTATGGGTCTTTCAAGATGAGCCGAAACCAACCAAAGTGGCGCGCGTGAAAAGTGCATCTAAGCGGATGATTGCTTCTTTTTTTAATAAAACTGGACACGTGGCTACTGTTGCTTTAGAGAATCGTCGTACCGTGAATAGTGACTGGTACACGACCATTTGTTTGCCGGAAGTTATTGACGAACTCCGTAAAAATAACCGTAAACGCCGTATCATCCTGCACCACGACAATGCTAGTTCTCACACGGCCAGACAGACAAACGACTTTTTGAAGACGAAAAATGTAGAATTCATGAGTCATCCTGCATACAGTCCCGACCTGGCACCTTGTGACTTTTTTCTGTTCCCAAAAATTAAGAACCAATTACGCGGTCAATGATTTTCATCACCAGAAGAGGCTGTCGAGGAGTATGAAAAACACGTTTCAGAGGTCACCACAGGGGAGTGGCACAAAAGTTTTCAAAACTGGTTTGATCGAATGAAAAAGTGCATAGACGCCAAGTGAGATTATTTTGAAAAACAATAAATTAATTTTGTACCTTTAATAGTATTTTTTCATATTCATTCCGGAAACTTATAGTGCGTCCCACGTATGTAGTATCTTTGTAAATTAATGTTCATATGATAAATTCTTATCTGACCTGGTGAGTCGGTCAGTTAACATAACATTTCTAAGAACATCCAAAACAACATAAGTCACGAAATTTATCAGACATGATTTGACTATTTAACATGCCTTTTTAAGTTAATAATTTAAATAGCTTTTATTTTGGTATCAATTTCTGAAAAATGTTTTTTCTGATAATAGAATTCGGATGAAGGCTGTAAAAAAACAAAAATAAAAAGAACGGTAAATAACAGCAGTTTCGATGCGACTGTTTCATAAAGCCTTTCCTTGTTCGACGTGTGAAATGCGAGAGTCTTAGAAACTTTATATTTTCATATCTTTGTACGAAATCCGAAGAAAGCGGAAGTTTGTTTGCAGATATTTATCTGGAACTTTGTAAATAAAGATCATGAAGTCACTAAAGCGAGAAATTTATTACAAGACACACTAAGAAAAACGTGCATTATTTTTGCTTCAATAAATTATACACAAATTCTTGTACTTTTATTCCACATATATTTATTTTTATTCTAACTTAGGCTACCGGTTTCGTATTACACATCATCGGGCCAACAAATTATTAATTATTTAACATGTCAGAAAGAAAACATGTTAAATAATTAATAATTTGTTGGCCCGATGATGTGTAATACGAAACCGGTAGCCTAAGTTAGAATAAAAATAAATATATGTGGAATAAAAGTACAAGAATTTGTGTATAATTTATTCAAGATGATATTCCACCAAGAACCATCAATCGAATCCAACCAATTTTTGCTTCAATTGAAACTGACAAACATACATACATTATTATTACATCAACGTCGTTGTACAGTTGGTTTTTCTAGTGTAAGGTTTTGGTTATTAATGTTCCCGATCTAGATGCTAAGATACCTTGTTGTACCGTTATTATTTTGCTTGACGAGTGATTAGAGTTATTAAGAATATTTTGTTACAAGTGATATTGGCTTTGTTGCTAGTCATGAATGATTTCACTATGGACAAGTATAAATATATAGCTCCACTGCACAGTTACGTCAGTCTAGCTACGATCTTCAGTGTCGAAACTCTGCCCAAATGTAATGTGAATACGGGAGATTCACTTTTATTTAATATTACCTCCCGAGTGATTTTACTAGGTACTTCTATTCCTAGATATATAAAAACACAGCAGCTTTTGAGGAAGACACGTATTTCAATCACTCGAATGGCAGCTTCAGACAGTAAATGCATCAAAAAGTCAGATCAAAATTTAAATCCAAAATCACTGTGGATGACATACGCCTGAGTGACGGATATTAATAAATCCATCTCACATTATTCCCCAAATTCCTACTACAGTGCGACAAGGCTATTTTGGTGCATGGATAACATTGACAGGGGGGTGCAGTTGTGAAAAAAGGGTTACGTTTCTTAAGATAGCGTCTTTTTAGTTCCGATTTAGGACACGACCAATCTACGACCAAAAAGAGCCTAGTAGCTCTGTATCGTCGCATAAAATGTTGAACATTCACTGTTTAACCCCTGCTAACCCTCTTATGTTATAAACTTTAATATTCTATTTTTATTTCTTTTTATTTATATTCAGTAAAATGTGAATAAATTTAATATCTCTTGCAATCTATTCAGGGCTGTAATTAGGTAATAAGTGCATTATATTATGTATGTATGATTGCCGTAAAACTAAGTAGAATCTTATAATCAAATTTGAACTGAATATGCGGGTTAAGGGGGTAACTTTTTACCTCGGTGCAAAATGCACATCATGATAATTATTTTCCTTACTTTTGAATAAAAATTATGCAATAAATGCGTTTTACAGAAATTTGCGGAAACAATTTATTAATAATAAAGTCTCCAAAAATAAAATATTAATTTAATGTATTACAAACTATGATGGAAATAAATTTATATATTTTTAAACACTTGGCGATTTATCCAGCGCAAGGAGATAACAAATTAAATTTATATCACTGCGGTATATAAAATCAGAAAATTAAATCTGGACGTGAGGAGCTCTGAGCGGGGTTTCGAACCCGGGACCTCTCGCTTACTGGGCGGTTGCTCTACCAACTGAACTATCCAGTTCTCAACATGACCTACGAATTTACGCTTGTGCTTTCCCATACCGCAACGATATGTATAGGTACTCACTTAGTAGTGATCACTAGAAAATGAGTACCTATACATATCGTTGCGGTATGGGAAAGCACAAGCGTAAATTCGTAGGTCATGTTGAGAACTGGATAGTTCAGTTGGTAGAGCAACCGCCCAGTAAGCGAGAGGTCCCGGGTTCGAAGCCCCGTTCAGAGCTCCTCACGTCCAGATTTCCTTTCCTGATTTTCTATACCGTAGTGATATAAATTTAATTTAATATATTACACTTTAAAACGTGTTTAGAGAGTTGTAATGTAATGCAGTCAAAATGTAACGCATAAAATGGAATCACCCAACAATTAATATGCAGTTTGCGCGAATTTTTATAAAACGCATTTATTGCATACTTAACATTCAAAAGTAAGGAAAACATCATAATGATGTGCTTATTGCACCGCGATCCGGATAGTGGATCATTATTAAACATATTAAATAATACGCTATCTTGAACACAGACATACGGGTATACGAGTATATATGTATATATTTTTGTGGTCTCGACCGAATGTTCCGACCACTAATCCGAAGTTCACGGGTTCAAATCCCGTAGGGTTTATTTTGTGTATGTCTTACGTGGTTTAGAAGGCACTTTAAGCTCTGAGTACATATTTACACCCGAAGTAGGATGCCAGGGCTTACAACCCATCACGCTAGGATGTAAATGGTCGGTGAAACTTGGGAGTCTGCGTGTGGGTCGAGACTTGCATTTACAGTCAATGTTTAAATACAGTCCGACGCCACCGATTTGAATTTCGTGTCATGAGCCATGACAAAAGAGATTAAAACTTTGAAATTGAAAGTTTTTGTTTAGTAACCCCAATAAAGTTAGGTCAATGTGGGACGTCAAAATAAAACTTGTAATTTCGCAGTTACTGCGCGGCTTCTGAAGACTTACCTACTAATTCTACAGTATCGATTGAGTTATGAAGTTTAAGCAGTTTAAGTAACCTCTTGTTATTGAAATGATTCAAACAATTTCACTTCCCATCCTATACATTTATTTCAAAGCTTCTTTTTCAATCATGTAAACATTTCGCAGCAACATTACGAGTATTGGGTAAACAAATTAACGTTACTCGTATCTCCTTTCTTTTAATTATTAATGCAAGGCAAAAACCTTGGGCCTCGCTTCTTGTGTCCCACAGGATCAACTCATTTAGACAAAAAGCAAATTTACACGATGGGATGTGTAGGTATTGCTTTTCAGAAAGCTTTGCGGCAAACGCTAGTGTTGGTCTCAAAATAAATGAATAAATATTATTGAAATGACTTCTGGAGCTTTTAATTATAGTTAGAAGGATTTGTATATATGTATGTAATATACGACGTAAATAAATGTATATTTTACTCTTTATGAGCCTTTTTTTAATACACAAGGTGAAATTTAAGTAATTTTGCTAACAAAAACTGGTGATAGTACTCGTCCATATGAACAACTTTTATCATGGAGCCAACCCTGAAATCGTGAAAAAAATATCAGCTTTTCTGTTCCATAGAAAAGTTAAATACCTACTCGACCCAGATGTATGAAACAGTTGATTTTTTTTTCACGATTTCAGGGTTGGCTCCATGATAAAAGTTGTTCATATGGACGAGTATGAACTTAACAAAATGACTTAAATTTCACGTTGTACGGGTATAAATAAAAAAGTAAAAAATATTAGGCTATTTTAATATACGGGGACTTTTATTTATGCAGCCAAACTCATACTGAAGGCTTGGTAAGTGATCAATAACACGGATCAATAACACTTTTTGCTAATTTCGCAAAATAAAATCTTGACGTCCCATAGTAATTGACTCGGGGCTGGGCTTGCGTTTGTAAGGAACACGAAAAGAATAATTTACGAATTTCACAAAAAGGGTCATTGAACCTTGTTACTGAGCACTTACCAAGCCTCCAGTATAAGTTTGGCTGTATAAATTAAAGTCATTATATACTGACCTGGCAACATTACCTGAGGTTTACTAAACAATAAAGTAACATGAAGGAACTATGTAGGTGCACTGAAAAAGATTTTTCCAAATTCACCCCATAAAAGGAAGAAAAAATTCGATCCCATATTGATAAAATATCTGAATTTTAAATAGTACATTGAAAAATATAAAATTTCCACATTACTTATTGACCTCCTTTTTGCAATCGGTTGCCTAGTTTAATTTTTACAAGCTCTTCTCCGGGTTTTCACAAAACAAGTAGGTAATTGACTCGGGGCTGGGCTTGCGTTTGTAAGGAACACGAAAAGAATAATTTACGAATTTCACAAAAAGGGTCATCAAACCTTGTTACTGAGCACTTACTGAGGTTTCAGTAAGAATTTGGCTGCATAAATGAAAGTTACCTTATATATTTCGACCATCTTGTTGTCGTCGCCAGTAGAATCGACTTTAACTTTAAAATCGCTTTTACGCGATCTTTGCCCCGTTTTCGGCTTGGACGTTATTTTATTAACACTCCTTATAGCCTATATATATTATGTTGACCAGGGTTCCTAAGATTTAATAAAAAAAATACGAATCCAAATCCGTTCAGTGGTTCTTGAGTTAAAACGGAACATATAGACAAATAGAGAGAAAGACAAAAATTAAAAAAAATGTGGTTTTGGCCTTAGTACAATACTATCCCATTTCATTTAAAATTTCGCAAAAACATTCAATGTACAGACACCAATTTCTTACCACTTTATTAATAGTATAGATATATAGGTAGATAGTTTAATTTAGTTAATATTTATTTTAGTCTTACATTGACATTATTTAGTCTTATATTTATAAGTTTAAAGTTATGTTACCAAAAAGCTAATAGACACTTATTTCATCGTAGTATGTTACGTAAAAATTTTAGTTCATTTGCATAAATAAATATTTTTCACTCGTTAGTTTGTTCGACATTAAGCTACTCTTTTCTGAGTTGAAATCGCTATGTAATCGTAGACTGCGTCTCACGTGTACAAGTGAGCCAATCTTTTAAGTTTACCCGTCCCTAATTTCATCTGTGGAAGTCTAATAAAATTACTTAGAAAGTAATAAGTTACGGATGTTTATTACTTAAGGAAGTACTGGTCAGAGGAAGATTGAAAGAAAACAGCGAGAAGTTCAAGCAGTTGGTGAAGATCCCCGGGTTCGATTCCAATCGTGGCGCACGCACGACTAAGGGTTTTTGGAATTTATAGCGCATCATTGTGTTCGGGTATGATGTCTTGAATAGCCGGGGGAGTGGTTTCAGGTTTCTGCGTAGTACCAGTGACTCCAGTACCAGGAGGTAGAGCTGATGCTGGGCTCGACTGTGGAGGTACCACCATCTTACTCGCAAATCCTCCCGAAGTTATTCGGGGGAGAGTAAGAGAACAGCTCTCAGGCAAAACCAGGCGGCACACTATTGCCTGGGAACGATGGATGGCGGTATATCCATCCCTAATTGCCGGGCCTTATATAAAACAGACTGGTGACGGGCAGCGGCGTCACTGGCGCTCACCAACCCGCCTGCCCAGCGTGAGTGAGTATGGGCATTTCTTCCAGGAGGACCGCCAAGAGTGGCGAAATCCTGGAAAGGCCTATGTCCAGCAGTGGACGAAACAGGCTGATGGATGGATGACCAGTGCCTCGTTCGTCCGTGACTACTTATGTATATTTTTGCGAATGTCCTTCTACATATTTAGACTTAGAGGTGTAGCTAATCTCATCATCATTACCGCATGAGTCTGTCTGTACATGCTACTTCTAGTGTTGCATGAGAATCGATAGTCTATCGATAGGCTATCGATACTATCGTGACCTTGGAAAAAAGTAACAATATCGATAGTGCTATCGATGGTATCGATATAATCGATACTATCGATAGTGTCGGTAGTGAAAATTCCATAATACTATCGATAGTATCGATTATATGTTAGCAATACTATCGATACTATCGATAGTATTATTTACGTTTATCAATTAAACTATCGATTGTATCGATACTATCGACAGTATTGCTAACATATAATCGAAACTCTCGATGGTATTACTCAATTTGGTCTATCGATAGTATCGATACCATGGATATAATCGATACTATCGATATTGTTACTTTTTTCCAAGGTCAACTATTGATACATCGACTATCGATAGTCATGCAACACTGTCGGGCCTCGCTACGGACACAGTGCGAGTGTTTCGTCTTTCGAAACGAGCCGTGTGAGGTGACTGCGCGCGTGCCCTGGGACGAACACGCCAAGCCTCACTTCATAGCGCTTGCAATGCTCAGGTTGCCGTCCTTACTGATCTTGGGCCAGAGGCAATCTAGATAAATACCCGAAGCTTGGAGATTGCCACAACTACTATACGAGACATGCTAGCAGACTGACGAGTGTAAAACGTAGCTTTGTAAAAAATGAGAACACGATAGAAGTTATGTGACCTACGATATATAACAACTTACCGGAAGACATAAAAGCCTGATCCAGCCTGCCTATTTTCAAAACGAAACTTTAAAACTGCTAAGTCGAGAAGTGTTTGTATACCTTTGATGAATTTTTGAATTGCATTTTTTTTTCATTAAGCTTGTCGTGTGAATGAACATGTTTTGATCATATGAGTATTTACTTTTTTATAAGGAAATCAGTAATTTTATTACATAAGTATATTATCTACTAAGACATTAGTGTCACTAGTAAATAACTATTATATATTACTTCAGCCATGGCTTAAATCCACGTTTATTAGAAATCCACATCGCCAGTGACATCACATATTCCGTTATTACGTCATGAGATCTCTGCCGAAGAGCGGTTACAGGTAATCGTTGGGTAGTATAGTAATTTGTCTATTACTGACTTCCGTAGATTTTTTGGGGCGAACTTCCTTCATTCTAGATCTCATTGACGCTTTTCATAAGGCGTAGTGGCAAGTTGTGATTTTTTGTGTTGTAGATTTTTTATAACGGACGTACTACGTTGTTATATATTTGCACTCATATCGTAAAATACTGATTAATAAGTAAAAAATAGGTATTATTGGTAAATAAGAGGTATTAAAATACTTGTTTCTTAAACGCACACTGGTGTTTTAATAACCTCTTTATTACCAGGTTCATAAACCACTAATTTTAAGCTCGTAAATATCATCATCGTTGAAACAATATATCACATACCAAATCTTTACCAATGACCAATTTCACAGATTAAAAATATATGAACAAAATCTTTATGGCTCTGTAAAAAAGACGTGAATCAGCATAAGCTCCTGTACTAAAGGCATAGAGAACGCTGTTATTCCCCCACAAATATTTAAATAATTCATTCTAATTATGAAGTGTTGTATAAGGTGGAGAATGCCCAAAAACGGTTAAGAACCTGAAAACATGGGTTTCCTTTTCGATTCTAAACCCTAAAACAATTTGAAAGACGCTAATTACGATAGTATAGGTAGAAGCAATTCTGAAAGACGATATTGAATTGGTTTAGCAATATTGGTATTGAGTTTGCAGTAAGAAGCTCTGGCATAATTGCTTATTTACGCTATGAAAAGAAAACCTCACGAGTAAATTAGAAAAGTCAAGGAAAATCATCTTAGGTTACCAAAATATGATATTCTTGAGAATTATAATAACATCCGTAAATGTTGTTTCGTTAAAATATGAACGGTAAGACTTAAGTTCTGATTTACGAAATGAAATGTAAAATGTGAAATCATTATTTCAAAATGTTTGTAATTTATTGGGACCTATAAGAATTGAAGGTAAATAAAAAAATGTCCACTCAATCAAAATATTTATTTTTGCAAAATTGATACATAAAGTATACTTTCTACAATTCTAAGTTAATTTTAAAAATATAATATGTCTTTAGAATATAAAAAAAATATAATAATACGGGAAATAAAATATACCTGCATAAAATAGAGGAATCTAGGAATAAAAATATTATATTTACATAATGCAATGAAGGAATAAGTTCATAAATAAAAACGGGAAATACATACAAAAAATATCAAGGTTGGGCTACTAAAATGTAATAAAGTATACACCTGCATAAAATAGAGAAATATAGGAATAAAAATATTATATATACATAATGCCTAACCATCCGCACCATTCGATTAGTATTGCTAATCGTTTAATAGCTTCAGAAATGTAACTTTCATGCCTGCTTTTTCAGTACATTATACTTTTTTGAAAATTTTGATTGAAAGGCACTTATAATTTCACTATATGTAAATAGCATTTTCAAAGGGTTACATAAAAGACTTTCGTCTATAAAGCTGAATTTATGCTGAAGACTCGGTAAGTGGTCAGAACCAAGATTCAATTACCTTTTTTTCGGAAATGCGCAAAATTAAATTTAGACTTCCTATACTAATTGAGCCGAGGTTGTTCTTGAACAAGTATCCACCCATCCATCGTATTCACAAACAGGGTAATTGAGCCTTGGTCCGTCAGGACCACTTACTGAGTCTGCAGTATGAATTTGTAATAAGTTAATAAATACATCTATTTTTGAAAAACCAGATATTGGCTTTTAATTTATTTATAGTAAATTGTGTATCAATTTGGCTACATAAACGAAATTCACTTTATATACGAAAATACAAAGATTCAAAGATTCAAAATGTTTATTTGTAAAATAGATACATAAAGTATACGTTTTACATGTCAAATCTAATCTGTATAAAAATAATATTTTATAATTAAACAAAAATGATACTTACGGGAAATATATAAATAAAAAACTATATTTAAGTTGGGCCACTAAAGTTATACACATGCATAAAATAAAGACTTATTGGAATAATAATATTAATATTCATAATGCAATTAATAAATAAGTTGATAAATAAACTCAATAGACCATAAATAAATATAATGCCTAACCAAATATATACTAACTTAAGTAAAAAATTAAAATTAAAATATTGTACATACCTACATAATGCAATGAATAAATAAGTTAATAGATAAATAAACTATAAATATATTTAATGCCTAAATCCGCCCATTCGATTAATCTTGCTAAGAAGGGCAAGAAACTTAGCAAGATCATGTCTTTTTTTATCAGTTTTTTTTTCAATATGGCTTAATACTATTACAGTCTTTTTAACTTACATAAAATTATACAAAACAATGTATTAAACTTTAATAACTAAAGGATGAAAATATAAAAGACAGAAGGAAATTGTGTCATGAGGGAAAAATAAAATACATCTTAGTCTACCTGTCTAATGAGGTAGTAAGTTAAAATACTAAGCAAAACATCATCTTCCTGTCTCATATAGTTTATCTTTTTTTATAGTCAGATTATCAAGAAATAAATGCTAAGTTTAAGTTAATTCTAGTTAAAATATGCACATAAATAAATTAGCAAGATATATTTCGAGTTCTTCTGGACTCGGCATCAGTTGCAATGACCTGAGCCGAGTCCAGAAGAACTCGAAATATATCTTGCTAATTTATTTATGTGCATATTTTAACTAGAATTAATATATATATAAATATTTATAAAGAAAAGCCGAAGGGTAACATATACATTTTACTAAGTTTAAGTTATAATATGCAATAAGAAATGTCAAAATAATAATAAAAAAAACAAAATAAAAATATTAGTCCACATAAAAACAAACGATTTGAAAAACACAAATCAGTTAGAAAATTAACGAACAGTAGTATTATGGCTAGGATCAATATTCTCATGACACCAAGCATCATTATCGTCCAAATAGTCATTGATTTTATAATATGCTTTTCTCAAGAGTCCCTGCATACTATATAATTTAAACTTATTTTCTGAAAAACAAAGGACCTCCTTTGGAAGTTTATTGTAAAATCTTATACCATGTCCTACAAAAGAGGTGCCTACATTTGCAAGTCGTATTTTTGGAAAAGCCAGTTTATGTTTCTTCCTAGTGTCTATAGAGTGATGCTCACCGAGCCTTGGGAAAGCATCGATATTTTTTCTGATATATTTAATAACTTGGTAGATAAATTCACAAGGAACTGTTAAAATATTAATTTCTTTGAATTTTTCTCTTAATGAATCCCGGTGCTTCATATTGTAAATAGCTCGAATTGCTCTCTTCTGCAAAACAAAGACTGCGTTTATATCCGCAGCTCTACCCCACAGCAACATACCATATGACATAATGCTGTGAAAATAACTAAAGTACACCAATCTAGCAGTATCCTCATCAGGAATTTGCCTCATCCGTCTAACAGCGTATGCGGCTGAACTTAGTCTACCACAAAGGCCTTCTATGTGGGGACCCCACTGAAGACGAGAGTCTATAGTAATGCCTAAAAACTTCGTTTTGTTGACTAACTCTAGCTTGGACCCCTGCAAAAGTAGATCAGCATCTACTTGAATTACATTTGGTAATGTGAATTTTATACATTTTGTCTTTTTCCCATTTAAAACTAAATTATTCGCAGTAAACCAATTAAGAATCATAGATAGAGTTACATTCGCATCATCAAGGATATCTTAATATCTATTAACTTTAAAAATAAGTGACGTGTCGTCAGCGAATAGCACTATCTCAGATAAGTCTTTAACTAAATAAGGAAGGTCATTTATGTATATTAAGAACAATTAAGGCCCCAATATGGAGCCCTGTGGGACGCCCATTGTAACTAATGCTCCGGCTGACTTTACTCTGTTAATATTTACCTTTTGAATTCTACTAAGGTATGACTTTAATAACGCCAAAGATTTGCCCCTAACTCCATAGTGAGCCGATTTGCATAAAAGGGTTTCATGATTAACGCAATCAAAAGCTTTAGAGAGGTCACAAAAAACACCGAATGCATCCTGCTTTTCTTCCCAAGCATCAAATATGTGCTTGACTAAAGCAACTCCTGCATCTGTAGTTGACCTCCCTCTAGTGAATCCATATTGTTCACAATGAAGTAACTTATTGAAGTTAAAATGAGACAATAATTGATTTAAAATTATTTTTTCAAAAACTTTACTCAGAACTGGTAAAACTGACACTGGTCTATAATAAAACGGGTCTTCATGGTCACCTGATTTAAAAATGGGGATCATTTTAGTCAACTTCATTAAATCAGGGAAGACACCATCATCTATACATTTATTAAAAATTAAAGCCAAATAAGGAGCTATTAAATCAATGACGGAACTTACAACTTTAACAGACAGACCCCATAAGTCCTCAGTTTTTTTTTAAATTAAGAGATTTGAATGCCTTTATAACAGTGAATGAGCTAATATACTTAAAAGCAAATCAGAATGGCACTGTGGCACGTGTTCACTCAACAGATCTTGTGCAAGTAATGGACTTGAATTCAAATCTTTAGTTGTCAAGGAGGGGATGTCAGTAAAGAATTGTTCAAAGGCATTTGCAACTTCATTGTCTCCTGTAACAGTATCATTGTTAATATTCAGCTGAAGTTCATTATTTCGTCTTTTACTCTTACCATTTTCTATATTAATTATATTCCATACTGCTTTTATTTTATTATCGGAGATTTTAAGTTTATTATTCAGAAATATGCTTTTTCTTTTTAAACACACCAATTTGAAAAATACGCTAGTATTTTTTGAAAAATTCCAAAAATGTATGATTATTATTATTATAAGATTTTATGTAGTACAATTCATATAAATGTTTTCTGCTTTTATAAATACCTGGTGTCGCCTAGTCACTGAAAGTGATTTTACTAGGGTTTGAAACTTTTTTCAATTTAAAGGTATTTTCAAACTCTTTGGAAACTATGTTAAATAAATCTGTAAAGAGATTATTTGGATCATCTTGGAGAGTATTAAATTGTGGTAATTTAACATCTAAGTTTGCTTCAAAACATTATACTTTGCGAGTTGTAATCGACCTGCAAAAAGCTTCCTTTGGCATTTGGTGGATATAGTTTGGCCACTGTGATCGGACTGCAACTGGTTGATTACCTTATTGTCTGAATACTCGCAATCACAGAATATATTGTCGAGGCATGTTGCTGTATCCTGAGTAATTCTAGTTGGTTCTAAGAAAACATTAAACAAATTAAAAGATTTGAATAAATGAATCAATTTTGAGTTCATAACCGACTTTTCTAGGAGATCTACGTTAAAATCTCCACTTACTATGACTTTCGTCTTCGAATCTAATTATAATTTTAGCACTTCCTCCATTGTTTTTCCAAAAATATTATAATTTTTTCCCGAGGGTCGGTAGACACAAAGAATTATGTATTTACTCAATTCTCTGCAAGCCAACTCTACTTGGTGTTCTACGGAAAGTTTAACAATGTCTTTTCTTTCTTTTGCCTTAATATTACTCCTGACAAGAATCATAGAGCCACCTTTTTGTAAAGTTACCCGGTTGTAACAGCTAAGAACATTAAAATTATTAACATTAAACTGCATATATTGTTCTGATAAGTGGTGTTCAGTTAAGCACAGAATATCCGTTTTTGATTCCTCTAGGAACAACTCAATTGAAAGTATTTTGCCAAGGAAGCCGCCCTGTATGTTTTGATGTACCAGCTTAAAACCAGGGGGCTTTCTCGTTATCTTTAATTCTAAAAATAATTCGTTACAATTTTGTTAGTACTTGTACCAACTGTCTCAATAGGGACAGAATTATCGCTGATTTCTCTTGGATCGCTGAGTCGCTCAGACGTGCTTAAAACTAAAACCGCAATTAATTTTTGAAAAATCAGAGTTTAAGTTATACTGGACGGAAAAGCAATTGGTACTAAACTATCGATCAGTGCTCAGTTTACGTGACCCTCCAAGGCAGCAGAGGTCTTGCTCAACTGGACGGAATCCTTATCTGTATCAAATCGTCGATCGGTGCCCAGTGTAAGTGACCCATACTGTACCGACATCGCTATGTTGCGTTCCCCCACTAAGTCTGCCTCAGAGTCAAATATCTCTCAACTCCTTGACAATGATCCACCTAAGACCGATGATAATTTAAGTCCCTCGAAGCGGCCTAACTTCTGTTCTACCCGAAACAAAAGAAAACGAACAGAGCAATTATATGGAGAAGAGCTTGCCGACTTCAAATCTGATATCAAAGAAATGTTGGATACGTGGATGACTCAACAGAATGAACAAATCCAAAAGATTCCACCTGCTCTATTGAAAATTCAACAAACAAATGTGAGTATCCAAAACTCAATTAATTTTCTCACCTCTCAATATGATGATATGAAGAAAAAAGTCGATTCTTTTGAAATTGAGCGCAAAAAAGACAAAGAATACATAACACTATTAGAAGACAAAGTAGAAGAGCTTCAACGAGTTTCTCGTAAAAGATGTGTAGAGTTAAAAAACGTACCCAAGAAACCAAATGAAACTAAGGAAGATCTCATTGAAATTATGTTGAACCTCTCTAAGACCACAGGATTAGATATAAAAAGAAACGATATCAGCGACATCTATAGAACCCAGGGAAAACAAGAGGTAAATAAGCCAATAGTAACTGAATTGATATCAACATTAACGAAGAATGCACTACTCAAAGGAACAAAAAAATTTAACGCAACACACAAAAATGCGAAATTGAATGCATCTCACCTTGGCTTCCAAAATAATAACACTCCCGTGTTTTTAGCTGAGCAACTTACTCCTAGAGGCAATTGGCTATTTTATCTTGCAAGAGATTTTCAAAAAACTTTTCACTTCAAATTTTGTTGGACCTCCTATGGAAAACTGTATCTGAGAAAAGACGAAAACTCACCAATAATCCATGTCAAATCCGAAGAACAATTAATGAAGCTGAAACAACAATGCTGACTATATAAGCAACTGCACCACATTTTTTATATCATTAGTTATAAAATAGTAAGTTCTCTTATTGATTGCCTAAGCTTAACACTCTCTATGCCACGATATACACTATCACATTATTATGATATATACACACTCAATTATAAATTTATACAATCACAAAATAAAACAACTTTTCAACACACACAACTCATCAAAACTCACAAACATAACATAACCATAATCACTGAAACACTCGATCTCATCACCCTTCCTAAATTCATAATAACCTTCGGCGTAAACACAACAATCTACCTCCTTAAACCTAACACAATAAACAACATGAAAACAAAATGCAAGTATAAGTCATGCAATTCTGGTGACAGCCCAATACTGTGCAAGTATAAGTATAAATAACATTAATAATGAAATAGACACCACATGCGTTGCAAAGTCTGTAACATACAAACCAGATTACTATACAGAAATATTTAAAAAATGTCCACCCTCTAAAACTAACATCATAACTCAAAACATCAGAAGTATTTTCAAAAATATGGATGGATTCCAAGCCATAATTTCTACTTTTGGATTTGACAGTGAGGTTTTGATACTCACAGAATGTCATTTGTCGTCATTAAAGAACCCACCCCAAATTATTAATTATACAATGTATCAAAGTAAAAATTTAATCAACAAAAATGACGGAGTGGTCATGTATGTCAGAAATGACTTAAAATTCACAGTCGAAGAACCAATCCTATCCGATGCTTCTTGTCTAAAACTACAAATAGCGAATGATGTTATTCTGGGTATCTACCGCTCCCCTTCTAATAAAAACGCTAGTAACTTCATAGACTCTTTAGACACACTTTTAACATCTTTGACCTCCTCGTCTAACTTGATCATCAGCGGTGACATTAATATTGATATAATGTTATCAAATACGGATAATAATAGCTCTAAATACCTTAACATGCTAGCAAGCCATGGACTCCTCCCAGGTCACACATACCCTACTCATGATAAGACGTGCCTAGACCATATTATGCTAAAATCACATACTGAAGCAACTGTAACTGTATTAGAAACTACTGTAACGGACCACCTCACTGTCATTCTAAGTCTTAATAATAATATTCCCACTAATAAATCAATTTCATTTCGATCTAAGCTGGATTACGATAAAGCTGCAGTTGCTTTGCAAGAATCTAACCTAAATGACATTATGGCACTCACCGATCCAAATGAAGCAGCTGATACACTTATTAAAACTATCAACAAAGTTATCGAAACAAATACGGTAATTACTAAAGTTCCTAGTAGGAAACGTATCATCCAACCGTGGATTACTTCTGGAATCCTGCGCTGCATAAAAAACAGAGACCGCATGCAATACAAATTAAAGCAAACTCCTGGTGATACCATCCTACAAATAACCTACAGACGATACAGAAATTATTGCAACAACTTGATAAAAAGACTAAAATTAAACCATGAACGAAATAAATTAGAACAATCCTCTAAAAACCCCATGTCATTATGGAAGTGTATTAAAACTGTCGCTAATATCCAAAATTCTAAAAATTCTAATCCCGAACTTTTAAACATCAAATGTTCTCCCGAAAAGTCTCTGGACTTTGTTAATGATTACTTTGCCAATATAGGTAAAAACCTTGCAGACGTAATTTTAAAGACTCCCACTCAACATAACGCTGATCATTTATTACATCAACATCCCTCTCCCCTAGATTCATTTGTGATTTTAGATACAGATCCTTTGGAAGTCCATACTCTGCTTATGAGCCTAAACAATGATAGTTCTGCTGGATGGGATGAAATCTCCACAAAATTTATAAAACATACAAAACATTTAATTATTCCAGTGTTGAGTTACGTGTGTAATCTATGTTTTGCTAAAGGAGTCTTCCCCAGGGTGTTTAAACGTTCTATCATACATCCTTTTTACAAAGGAGGGAACAGAGATGACATTAGCAATTACAGGCCAATTTCAGTGCTCCCCATACTATCAAAAATCTTGGAAAAATTATTGAATAACAGACTCAAAAAATTCCTTGATGATAAAAATCTCATTTCTGATAACCAATTCGGATTTAGAAACGCTAAATCTACGGAAGATGCCGTTTTAGCCTTATCCGACACTATTGTTAAACATCTTGATAATAGACAAAAATGCATAGGAGTATTCTTAGACCTCAAAAAAGCTTTTGATACCGTCTCTGTTCCCATCTTGCTAAACAAACTTCATGGATTTGGTATCAGGGGCACACCTTACAACATTTTTGAAGATTTTCTTAGAGATCGTCAACAACGTGTCAAAGTAGGATCTTATTGTAGCACAGATACGTCGGTAAATTATGGAGTACCACAGGGTAGTGTCCTCGGACCTACACTTTTTCTTATCTATATTAACGAATTATGTGAACACACTTTGAAGAACTGTAACATATTTTCCTATGCGGACGACACTGCCTTGATTTTTCACGGTAAAACGTGGCAAAAAGTACATGAACATACCGAGAATGGTCTTCGTGATATTGCTACTTGGTTAAGTTGTAATTTACTTACGCTTAATGTATCAAAAACTAAATATTTGGCGTTTTCTATCTTAAAAAATTTCAAGCCTCCCAAATCCTTTACGATAAAACTGCATTCTTGTATCAACCATGCGACTTGTACATGCCCTCACATTGCTAGAGAAGATAGCATAAAATATCTTGGTGTTATACTGGACGACAAACTAAATTGGTATTTGCATATTAAATATCTTACTCAAAGAATAAGAAAATTAATCTTCATTTTTAAAAAGCTAAGACGTGTCGCTCGCTCAAAATTACTCATGTCCATCTACTTTGCTTTGGCTAGGTCTGTACTTACGTATTGTATCCCCGTGTGGGGCGGAGCATGTAAGACTAAAATTATTGAATTAGAAAGAGCACAGAGATCGTTGCTTAAAGTTATGTTTTTTAAACCCTTTCGATTCCCGACTTACAAACTCTACACCACTTATGAACTACTCACAGTACGACAACTATATATACAAAGATCAATTATCATAAGACATCGTAACCTACTCTTTAATCCTCATGTTATGAATCGGAGAAGACATGATGTAGTCATACATAACGTAACCTGTAATACAGTTTTTGCAAGCAGGCACTTTCAAATATCTTCTTCCCGTTTATACAATAACATAAATAAAATTTTAAATATCTATCCCATTGCACTCCATGAGTGTAAAACTAAAATTAAATACTGGCTTAAAAGTTTAGATTACGAAATGACCGAATCATTATTAAACACTCAAGCTTGAGGTTAAACATTATACATAAGCACCCTACTTCCATACACCCTCACACACACAAACACTCTCACTACACACCCTCCCTAGTAGTAAACTGATCCCAAGACCTTGGTCGTAGGGCTAGGGACACACACACACTTAACAAACACACACACTCACACACATTTTTAAACTAATATTAAAAATTATAAAATATATATATATATATATTTTAAATTCATTTCTAACAAAATTGTTATTTTGTATTCAAAATCTACCTAAACAAAATTAACTTGTTCTCAGTCTAATACTATAGAAGTCTTTAAAAATCAATTGCAATTATATATTTTTTCTAAATTAATACTAAATTTACTAGTTATTGTTATATTTAATGTACCTAGTTTTTAGCATTGAGAAACTGTTAAATGCAATTCCAAGAGGAAGTGCGGGGTTCCTGTACTTCAGTTCTCGTAATTAACACGGGGCCCCGACGTTAATATTGTTTTATGTATGTCATCTTGATGAATAAAACTTATTTTATTTTTTATTATTATATAGGAACTATTATGGTTACATATACCATCAATAATGACTGGTATTGAAAAGTTTCCTGTTACACTTATTGTAACAGATTCATTACAAGGTAAAATTCAAGCTAACTTAGTAGCTAATTGTTTCTTAAAATAATGTGGCAGGTATAATTCACCTTTCGTCAAAACAAAATCACGAATGTAAGAATTCGTGACAAAGTATTCAATTTCAATTTTGTCACTGTGACCAATTGAAAAGTTTTGCATGCAAGTATTTAAATTATTTATATTACTTTTTTGTGACCCTGTTAGTAATTCAGAGTAAGGGAATTCACAAAGTATAATTTTTTTAGCTTAACTAAGTTAAGCTAAGTTTTAACATCAATTCCAAGTATTTTAGTAGGTCACTGTGTGTGATATCTGTACTATCTCCCACCAACAAAACAATTGTATTATTTACATTGCTATTGTATTCTATTTTTAGCAGATGTTGCATGATTTGTATAAATGATGCACCTGGCATGCAAATATTGATAAAATTTTGCATTAGTTTATTACCTAACAAAGGCCCTAGGTTTTTGCCAATTCTATCTGTAAATACAAAAGTAGGGTTTCTTATTTTAGTGTTCTTAAGTAGAAATAATAAGATAAGGAGATGAGAAGTGTTTTATAAATAATATAATTTATAATTATAAATAATCACCTGCAACTTAAAAACCACAGAATGATTTGTAACGAATATTTCATTTTGACTTAAAAGTTTCTCAAATGAAAGAATATTGTAAAGTATTTAGCTATTAACGAAAGCTGCTGGTGGTTTTGTAAAAATGTCAAAGAAGAGCATGTCAAAGCTAAGACATATTCTCATGACATGAATCCCTGAGTGGATGTCAGAGATGTTGCCATACCAGGTGTAATTAATGTATACTGCAAAATGCAAGTCACGCTTTCACCGACAATATTACGTCCCAAACTTTTCAAAGTACTTCAGGCACAAATGGACCAACAACTTAACACAATGTAATGTGCACCACAGGGGTTGAACCCACTATCTCTGGTCTGGGTAAAAAGGCGAGCGTATCACCACTTGGCCATAGAGTCGGTCAGAGAGATATCTAAGTATGAACTTATTTTGTTCCATTTACCAACTTCTAGGTATATAAAAATAAAAGTTGTCCGTGGAAGCAATTACTTTTGCTAGCATGAAAAATGTTAATATTTAAGGAAATTAAACTTGGAAACCGCCATCAAAATAGAGCACATTGGAACTATTACCCTAATCTACGTCTAGAAACCCACTAGTGGTCGTTGCGAATAAAATTATTGTACATTAACAACATCTGCTACCCCATTTGCAGCATCATATTGAATCACATATATACTAATTTCGTGTTTATATGAAGTATGAGTATCAACGAAAATAAGACAAGACTCGGAATAATTACTAGAAAATTTTCTTAATGATAAATCAATCTCTTTTATATAAAAAATATGGATAAATTCCATGCACGTATTGCAACAAATTTTATTCAAACTTTAAATAAACCATATGTCTCCCAGAGGGGTAGGCAAAGAATACAGATTTCCATCTGCTACGATCCTGACACACCTCTTTAACCTCTTCCACATCCGCCAATTTAGTCATACGTGCAAGCTCTTCTATTCCGGGTGCTTTTGACATTGCCTTTCCTCATTATTTTATTATTAAAATAAATAAATTATAAATAATAATGTCGTTACCTATATAGGTCATGGGTAGTTCACCATTGTAAATTATTTTCACAAAGGTATAAAAACTTATTTTTTGATATCTTATCTCCTTCGACGGACATCAATTTATTAATAACAGGATAACGTTGCAAGTGCAATAACAAAGAGTGGTTACGCAAACAAATACACACGCCTTACGTGACAAATTAAGAACCTACTTGTAGCTACATAAGGCCTTACCCTTGGTGCACGATAATCTTATGATTTTGAACTTCAGTAAATTTTCAGAAACTCTACATTAGAACACTCTCAAAATCAGTGAATTTTAGAGGTTTTTCTGGATTTTACGAAAAACTATTTGATGTAGGAGTTTTTTCACCTCACATCGGAAAATAAACCACGTTTTCTTGTTATAACAGTAATTTCAAAAACTCAAGCCATTCAGACATAAAACGAATTAATAACTTAAAAAAGCATAATTTTCAAAAATAAAATCTATCGAGTGAAATGCGTCCAATTAGGTAATCAACCTGACAACGGAAAGACAAAGGTCTGAAAAACACGTGTCTAAGTTTAACATTGATCAGATAAGTAGTTGACTCAGCATATTAAAACAAAAACCGTTGAAAGACCAAAGGCAAGGCCATAACGGTAAAAAACTGCAATCGACTTAAGAAGACGACGTCGACGCTTAGTTGAACAAGAATGGACGGTTATCTTGTGACAGAAACGTTCTGGTCGGAATAGAAACTGTCCTAATTCAAAATAGTTCCCGACGAGATGTTCGAACGAAATTTGATTCAGTGAAAACTAATTTACTAGATGGTAAGTCCAAGCTGAATTTAAAATTGTAGATTTCAATTTTCAGTTGGGTATTTCATTTTCAATATATTATAGAGTAGCATTTGCCCGCGGCTTCGCTCGCTTGATAGTGTTTTTCAGACAATTTATTTTTAAAAACTATTACCGAAAGTTTTCGACTTGGTGGCTAGTTTATCAACCGTCCTTATAGCTTAAATGTCGATTAGGGTAACTACAATTATTATAAAGAAAACCGCATCCAAATCCGTTAAGTTTTTCTCGAGTTGAAACGGAACTGACAGACCCATTTCATTCAAAATTTTGCAATAATATTCAATGTATGTACAGTACACACACACTTTTTTCTGTCTTTCTGTCTGTCCGTATGTCACAGCCCACAAGGGTCTACAGTCTCAACTGTCATAGCTCAAAAAGTGAAATTTTCAAAAAAAAATTAGCTGACTTGCACTTTGCGAAATTATTTATTAATAGTATAGATATGAATTCTGAAATCTGAGTTCAAGTCCTGTCAGTCGAAAATTTGTCGGAATATGTGAGTGAGGTGACATTTTACTGGAGACTCGGTCAGTGGTCAGGACACAGGTAAAATGACCCTTTCTATGAAATATGAAAATATTTTTTTTGCCGATCTCAAGAACTCGAACTCTGATAGGAAGTCTTAAATTTAATTTGCGTATTTCACAAAAAGGGTCATTGTTATTACTCCAGACCACTTACCGAGTCTTCGGTATTGATTGGGCTATATAAACGAAAGTCACCTTATATGTGTTACGGTTACGGGTAAGACGACGAGCGAAGCGAGGAGGAACGTGTTAGCACAGTATAGGTAACAACAGTAGTTTAACTAGGCGGTGTCCTTGAAATCAATACCTACGGCCGTTCGGCGCCGAAACACGCCCTAGGGCTGCCAACTGACTGTTTACGTATTTGTGTACACCTGTTAATGGCACATGTATCAGAATATCTCTATATATGTTGGTTCCTTTTAAATGTTTAATAAGTGTGCTGTTGGTGTACCTTTTTTAAATAAATAAATAAATATTATTATTTTAAAGTTGTATTTTAGCAACCATACAATGCTCAACATACTCTATAATTTTATACCATGATTTCACAAAAAGGGTCATTGTAATTACTCCAGACCACTTACCGAGTCTTCGGTATTAATTGGGCTATATAAACGAAAGTCACCTTATATGTGTTACGGGTAAGACGACGAGCGAAGCGAGGAGGAACGTGTTAGCACAGTATAGGTAACAACAGTAGTTTAACTAGGCGGTGTCCTTGAAATCAATACCTACGGCCGCTCGGCGCCTAAACACGCCCTAGGGCTGCCAACTGACTGTTTACGTATTTGTGTACACCCGTTAATGGCACATGTATCAGAATATCTGTATAAATGTTGGTTACTTTTAAATGTTTAAAATGTGTGCTGTTGGTGTACCTTTTTCAAATAAATAAATATTATTATTTTAAAAGTTGTATTTTAGCAGCCATACAATGCTCAACATACTCTGTAATTTTATACCATAATTTACGAAAATGCGCGAGAGCGTCACAGTGACAACGTGCGTACGTAACTGTGGTGCAACCGCAACTTTCGTAAACCGAGTTGAACCATGTTTTGGCGGTGGTTCGTTTCGGCCCGCTTGTATGGAGATAGAATACTATTTGTAACTTATACTATGGTGCTAGGGTGACGTTAATTAACATTTCCCGAAGTATTGTATAACATTACCCGTTTAAACCTAGGTTTACCCTATCTTCTAGTATTACCCGTATTATAACATGTATACTATTACATATATTATGCATACTATTTAGTATTCTTACTGTCGGTAAAAACTAGAGTTGTAAAATGACCGTCATATTCAGTTTATGACCGTCACGTTCGGTAAATTACAGTAAAAATGCAGTCACAAACGGTCATAAACGTAATAAACTTTTTTGGTGAATAAATTTTTTTTTTCATTTGGTTATAGTGAAATTTCCAGGTTTCATGTCAAAGAATGACATAAATAAAGATGTCAAGCAAAAATGTTAGATCAAAAACCAAAAATATTAGCTGTTTCGAGTTTTTTATTACAATCTGATTGGTCTTTGAACAAATATGCCGCGTCCTTTGGCTGCAGCACTGCAGTTTGGAACTATTTCCAAATATTACATGTTTCCAGGCATAAAAAACATGCTGTGTGCATATTTTGCAAGGCAGAATACCGCTTAAATGGTACTAGAATGGCATTACATTATACTTGGTATCTTAGTAAGGGCAAGGAGTGTCCTCGGGACATAAAAACAAAGTATCAAAGAATAAAATAGTCTCCAGCTTTTAATAATTAAAATATTAAATTAAACTTCTACCATTTTACCATGACATTTGTAAATAATAGGTGAAATATGTTGAACATTTTTAAATTTAATATCTTTTAGCTTTGTATGTACCATATTTGAAGCAAATAAAATTAACTTTATCTCTTTTTCGTTTTAGATTTATTGATTGATTGAAGAATGGGAACTAGGTTTATTTTCTGGCACCAAAATTTATATATGTCATCAACTATTATGAATTATGATAGAGTTCATCCCAGGGCTGAGTTCAGTTTGATTGCCCGCCGACGCCCGGCGATCATGATATCTCTTTTGCACGCGTTGATTTTGTATATGCTATCCCGCTGTCAGTGATGAGCGGGCGATCAAACTGAACGCGGCCCGGAGTAAAAGTTTTGATATCAAAATAATACATTATTTTCAAAAAACCCAATCAATAACAAAATCAGTACCGATTTGATTAGTGATAGCTCAAATCATAGATAGCCTTTATGGAATCTTTTAGTGTGTGTGTGTCACATCACTTCCACCGTTGAAATCAAAATACGAGCAAAGTTTCAAACTTTTAATATAAGTTTACATCAGCCAGTGAAAAAAGGGACATTAGGCGTCCTGGTCAGAGGTAAATCGGGACGGGTCCCCAGACCACCAAAAATTGGGATGTCCCGCGCAAACCGGGACGCCTGGTAACCCTAGTTCTGACAGTTCCGATCAAAACTTTCGACCTGAGGTTTACAATTGTGACTGAAATTTATCGATTGTGACTGAAATAAATGAAAATATCATGTAATTTTCACTTGTATTTTACTGGTAGTAATTTTCCTCGCAACTCTAGTAAAAACTATTTTATCAATTTTCGGATTCTCGAGTCCTGCCAGTCGAAAATTTTTCGGAATACATAAAGTGGCTATCGTTTACGTAGCCAAATACATACTGGAGACTCAGTAAGTGATCAAGACACATGTTCAGATTGAGCACCTCATTTTGCATCAATCAGAACTGAACTCTACGACGTTTCCTTTTAGTACAAAATAGCGCGCCCTGACCTGGCTGTTACGACCACAAACAAACACGCGCCCACAAAAATCTGCGTTTTTATTTAATAACTCCGCTTCTATGTAGATGCAATTTTTAAATATTCTAAGATGAGCTGACGATGTCATTTATTAACTTATTGAATACAAATTTCAAGGCTGTATAGTTTAGGAAGGCCCAGTAACACTCGAAAAACATTAAATTTAGAGGTAACTTCGTAATTTTTTTCTATCAAGCAAACTTAAATATTTTGCGTTTTTTATAAGATCAGCCTATCAGCACTATACTCTTCTGTCTATATTATTTTTACTCTACCGATTAACCAAGTAACACAATGTGATATGCTCATTTGAAGTTGGGCATCTAGCCTTATACGGACTCTTAATATCCTACTGCTGGGCAAAGGCCTCCCCTTGCTGAAAACACACATCGCGGTCCTGTGCTACTTCCAACAATCAATTCCAAACACAAAAATATTAAAAAAAAACCGGTCAAGTGCGAGTCAGACTCGCATATATAGGGTTCCGTAATTCAACCGTTTTGAAAACAGTCAGGAAGAAAGGTATTTAAAATCTTGCCCATAACTGTTTAATATCACTAAAAAAGGAATTGATTGTACTACAAAAGAGAGACTCAAATATTTTTATACCGTACTCGAAATTTAGATTTTGTTATTTTGTTGTCGTGAATTTCTTACCCGCTATATTTATCCTGTATTCTTTACATAATCCTAAGTTACCATGATTTTTATCATATTTTTTGGTTCATTAGTTTCGGAAATAAGGGGGGGGGGGCGCACATTTTGTGGTTTTTCAAAGATTTCTCAAAATCGGTGCCAATAAATATAGTAAAAGTGGGAATTTTTTTAATCAGCTTTTTAATATTTGGTACCCATATTGTACTTTAATATAAAAAAATATTATTTTACCTTTTTTTATATATATTTTCTGTAATTGGCCAGTTATGACCTATAATCGTAATTTTTTTCGGTCCACCCGTTTCAGAAATAAGGGGGGGGGGGGGGGACATCCATTTTTTGTGGTTTTTCAAAGATTTTTCGAAATAGGTGCCAGTAAATACAGTAAAAATATATTTTATATTTTTGGGATATTTTTTCATATTTTTCTCTATTGTGTTTTTGAAATATTTTGACCAACTTTTATGTAGGCAAGTGAATGCTATTTTTGTGGAAAATGTCAAGTCTTTATCTTTAACGGTGCTCAAGTTATGAGGCTGTGACATACGGACGCGACGGACGGACAACGGAGTCTCACCACAAAGGTTCCTTTTACCTTTCAGGGACTACGGAACCCTAAAAACCGTAAAATGCGAGTAGAACGCGTGAATACCGTATAAAACACAAACGTTATTTCCTGATGACAAACTCTATGTATTAGGGTCTGATTAAGTAAGTCATCAATTTTTCTTTAATGATAAAATAGGTAATTTTTCGTATTTTTTTCTATACGTTTTCTCTAAGGCCTTATGTGAACGGATGACAAGTTTCCATTTCAACTGGAAGTGCACTACAGGTTTTCAAGGCGAACCAATTTGTATGAAATTTATTACGTAAAGAGCAATATTGCGCGCTGAGTTAGACACCTGATTTTAACAGCACTATGGAGCTGCAGCTTTCTGTATTTGTTATTAGTAACAACTTGATATCTCTCACGGGGCCCGAGAAAAAAGGTCTTGAGTTGACGCCGCACAGTGCGCTGAAATCAATTTTTGTGGAATTAGTGAAGAATAAAAACAACTTAATTTTTCAGATTGTTGATGCTAGCGTATTCTACTAATTACGGCGACGATTTAATTCTGATAATTTTTCTTTCTAATACTTAGTAGTTCTTAGCCAATAAACTACTTTGTTTATTTTTTTTGTATGTAGGAAAACACATTTTGTTAGTTCATTCAAAAGTCTCAAAAAGTCTTAACATATGGATCAAAGATTCCAATAGTCACCATACCCAAGGAGTGGCCTCGCAAATGCTCGCAATCGTGGCAATTTACGGACCAACTTATTAGTGTAGCTGGCTGCATACATTTTGTTTGGTAACATAAGTTTGTCGCAGACATTTTTGTCGATTTCTCAAAAATTGACTGTGTACTCTATTTCAAATCACCTAGGAGGTTGAATACTAGGCGTCGTTTTTTATTCATCACTAATTCCAATAAAATTCGATGTCAGCCCACTGGCGTCGGTCAGACAGACAGACGGACAACAATGTGATCCTATTAAGGGTTCAATTTTTTCATAATGAGGTACGGAACCCTTAGGACATTGTTATTCCGGAAAAAATCAAGTGGTACTAATTAATTTATCTAATACGTATTAAAAATAAAACAAGTTTCAAAAGAAGGATGGGAAAATTTCCTGTAAATTTTAAATTGGTTCTAATTTCCCTTAAAACATCAAAGACCAAAACTCAAAAGGTAAAGTTCATTGAAAGTCAGAAATCGCAATAAGATCGCCAAGCGAATTCCAGATTCATTTCAGTACAGAGATAAAGGGAGGACTATTCTGTTATCGAATGGTCCGAATCGGGAAGCCCGGCAGTTATCGCCGACTGTTTTTAGCCCACGATGGACAAAACAGAATTGCGTGGTCTTGGACCCATTCGACGGTGGAAACACTTTTGTTTAATTCGCGTCAACTGAGAATGTGGATGTGAATACTCGTAGACAGTAGTCAGAAATTGGTGAGTGTTTATGTCATCTCATGTAAGTTGACACTGACAACTAATAAAAATTACAAAGAAAACAAACCTTATTTCATACAAAATTCACGTGATACAGAAAACTTACCGAAGTTTCTTTTAGTTTTTCTTTGAGGTTTATTTAAACAATTTCAAATTTTCATTCACCTGACGCATAAAACTTTAATAATTTTCTATTACAGGGTACCTATTTTAGTTTCTTAAAGATGTCCTTCAATTATTGAGATATTTGTACAGAAGCTCTTACCGACTGCTCCATCGATTCGATATTTGAAATGCCAAATCTAGCAAACGTACAACGTAAGCAAGTACTTCACGTGACCTTTCGCGGCACCACAGCCAGTCGTACAACAGTGCCGCTAACGGCAACGTACACACTTTCTCATTTATATGAAAATAAAATATATATTATGATACTTATTTAAACTTAATATAAAAATAAAAAATTATTTGGTTCACTTCACTAGTTAGAAAACATAGAAAAGAATCGCATAGGTACCTAGGATTAACTTTTTAGATCTTAGATTAACAAATGAATTGTTTTATATCATTATTATACAGTAAAAAACTATCAAGCTATATACTTGCAGTACGAAATTAGTATCTACACTGTAAAGTCTACAGTGATCTATGATAGGTAGGTATGTACAAAGTCCAATGTGTATTGCTTGATGAGTTCTGCACTGCAAAATTAAGACCTCTTACTACAAAAGTATCGAAGTAAAACAGACCTAGGTACTCTTCAAGTTGTTCATTTTATTTTATTTAAAATTAATTTTAAAATTTATTGGAGTCCTAACCAGTCCATGACCAATTGCGGCCCCCTGAGCATCGAGACCCGAGATATTGGACTGGACTAAGCAAATTGTTCCCAAAGTAGACACTAGCTTGGTGAACACAAATTTCCCGATGTTTACATAAGGGTAAATAATAAGATTTTTTTCTCCGATATTCTTATTTTGGGTCGTGTACAAAAGATACCATGTCTATAGCCGCCTTGGAAAATTTTATTCTTAACATTTCCGCTCTTAATATCTTCATAAATACTGGATAAAATATGATATTTGTCAACTTATTTATGTATTAAGGATTTAATGTTTTTGCAGAATACATATTTGTACTTGTTATAAAAATATTGAAAAATGTGCGGTAGAAATGCCCAAAATGATAAAAAAACAAAAATCATAATATTTTTATTGGTTCAGTTTAATGGCAATCTGATTAAGTTTCTTAATAATCTATGCTTCGAAGTCAAGCAATTTTTTCCCCTATACATTGTCAAGAAACTGTATCTTGCTCAGTAGCTTTGTCAAAATTGCGGTAGCTGGTTAAGGGTTAGTAAAATGTATTATATTTCCCAATTTTCGATTGAATCTTGACGTTTTTTCGAATTAATTAAGGGACCACTTTGTTATAAGTAGGACAAGAACCGACTATATGGTTTTAGGGCTTACTGAATCAAGTAATACTCGTTCATCGGAATTACGACTAAATTCAAACAAGAAATTCTTATTTAGCACTTGTGTGTAAAATCGTATCCTTTTATTTACAACAAATAATAAGTTTAGTTTTCATGAAATCAGTTGATTCCTAGTCTTTGTCAACACAACTCACGTACCAGGCTAGCATCACACTTCATGTCCGTTCGTGACACTTCCCTCTACCCTTCTTCACCTCCTCTCTCACCTGGTCCAATCACGTAACAATAATTAAAAGTAAACAAACCGGACCCGTGTCCACAGGCTATCTGAATAGTTAAATTTATTTTTCAACAATATAACTCCCGCTACAAATGCCCTATTAGATTCTTCGTGTATATTTTTCAAAGCTTAATTTTTATTACCGGACAAGTGCGAGTTGGACTCGCCTACCGAGGGTTCCGTTCAAATTTGTGGCGAATATACAAATATATAGTTTTCCGATTTTTACCTATACTTGTAGTAAATATAAGACGGTATTACTTGCCAAGTTTCATAATTCTAGGTCAACGGGAAATAACCTTTAATTTTGATTCCCTTGGGGTGTCGAAATATACGTTTTTTACGGCATGAACGCCCGCTTTTTTTACGCTAACCTAAAAGCTTGATTTTTTCACAGCTTCAAAGGACTGTATAGGTAGATTTGAGTATATGGTTTTAATTTCAACTCGATACCTTTACGCGTTCCTGATATATAAAGGGTCTTGACAGACAGACGGACAGACGGACAACAAAGTGATCCTATAAGGGTTCTGTATTTTCCTTTTGAGGTACGGAACCCTAAAAACACGGTGAAGTGCGGAGATTGTATTTAAGAGGCTATGCTTTGTTTCTGTGTATTTCATTAAGTACATAGAAATTTTTAATACACTTGTAATCTAGGGTTTTGGTTTTGGAAAACAAGTTTGGATAAATTTTCCTCTATAAAAAATATATTGAAATGAGGTCTTCAAACACATTTTTTCTCCTCGTTTGACGCATAGACCTCAAACATATTTTATTAGATGAGTTTTACCAATATCTAGATTTCTGATTTTGGAATTTTTGCTAGATATTTTAGTTTTTTTATAAAATTAAAAAACATATTTTTTTCTCTTTTGCGCTAAATCCACCCCTCTCGCACTGCGCGTTTTTAATAAAAGTAAAATTTACATAGCCTCTTAAAATATTTTGCTAAAGCTCACTGTTGTACACTGTTTTAAATTACCGCAAACATAAGCTTGTCTCGTAATAATTCCACACGGGATTTGATATGAATGATTTTCAAAATTCTTCCTTCACTTGCGCCAAAAGACACCACTTTGCACCTTATTTCAAGATTGCAAGCCTCCGGGAAGTACGTAAAGGTTTTGAAGTCAGTGAATTCGTATGAAGAACAAGATATTATGGCCAGAGTTCACCTTGGTGAACATAAACAGGCGGTATGAAAAAGTATGGTGTGTAGTTTAAGGCTGGCATACTACACGCAGAGAACTGAAGAGAAGGAGAAGTATTATTTTTGCTTTTACTCTTATAAGGCCTGTAGCCTCGGATTGAAGAGCACTGACTGACTGTTATTGGTTGGCCCGAACGTCCATTTCCCGAGCTCGTACGGAACTAACCGAACACTAAGCTGACGCGAGACAAAATTCTTGTCTTGAAAAAACTCGAGAATGGTTTTGGGTCTTCCTATGATTTTAGGAAAAATATCCCAAAAATATTTTTGAATAGTATAAAATATACTATGCTGTGAACCTAAAATTATTTGATTGTTATATCGCTTCTAGGACATTACGGTACATAAACATTCATGAAAATATGTGTAAAATCCAGGACTTTATACTCTAGTAACTTTTGTATGTATTGGATTTTGATAAATGTTTTAGGTTCAAGTCATGGAAATTGTATGGGATATGTTGAAAAAGAAAAAATAATAAGCAAGTACCTATCAATAAGGATATTATCAGCGAACAGCGCTTGTGGCGAATTGAGTCGCCTTAAAGAGCATTACAAACAAAAAGTTTGACCTCATTTTTCTGAAAAACGTCTTTTGAATACATATATTGTTTTGATACTTTTGCTGGATACTGTTTTTTTTGTAATAATATAAAAGAAGAAGAATGGTCTCTATACATTGCTCTGAGTCTATTCCACTGATCTGTCTTATATAATAATATTATTATGATATACGGTCTATACCCATTTTCAAGATACAAAAGAACTTAAAATCTAAAAGACAAGCCCATCCATAGATTAGGTAGAGTTTTGTAAACAGCTATGACCCAGTTGGAATATTTCTGCAAACAGCACGGCGATTAGACTAATGAACCCTGTTTGCTTTGAAGAAAAGCCGACACTAACACCAATTATGCTTTGGCTTAAGTATATTTACTTTAAGGTTTATACTTACTTTTAAGCCAATTTTAAAGTTTATGACTGAGACCAATACATACATGTTTACAAAAGGATGATATACCTACAGTGTACAGTACGTTATGAGTTTATTTATCAGTATGTGTGGCTCGGTTATCGTTTATCAAATAATATCTTTTTACATTATTAACACATCAAGTGATCAAATATATAAATATATGATAGGAAATATACCCATAGCCTCTCCACGATTTTTCAGAATCTGGGTGTATTTTTTTCCTACTTTATGTCTTTAAGCTCCATCAGCCTGCTGTTTAAAAATTTACCATGGACTGTATTTGCACAGAAGATTCGATAAATGAATTTTAATTAGACGGAACTTAAATGACTGCACATTTTTACTTCGTTTTAATTTTATTTAATATGTTCTGCGCGGATAGCATTCAACGGAACTTGGGTAATTAAAATTATACCAGTATGGTACCCCAGACGCATCTTTTGAACGTGGAAAAAAGTAAATAAAAACATTCAAGTAAATAAAAGTAAAAATAAACTTTTGATATCAAATCCCTTAGTATGAGAGATGTGGAATAATAAGCGGGAAAAATGCAAACGTTTGGACAAAGGTATATTTTTTGTGCTTTTGACTTATTTGTGAAAGAAGATAAGTTTCACCCCGCCCTTGACTTTTAATTACTTGACATCCTAGTTGCTACAATTCTGAACCCATATATAAATGTTGTAAAGGTTATAACAATGCTACAAATAATAACAAACACAGTCTTGTTTTAAACATATTGGAATAGTCTTCTTACTTTATTGACGAAGCAAGCAGTAACAAAATTTTACAATGTTTTGAATAAGGTATGTCAGATTTTTTTTCTCTCGATGCACGTAACAGGAAATCATATCTTGTTTGGTTCAGTGACATTAAAGAGAAGGATAAGGCACACCATAGTTAGAGAAGTTTTCAAAATACTCGACAAAAAATAATTCAGAAAGCGTCCTTTCAAAGATACGTTGAGAAGGACATCAAAGGCCTACACATGCTTACGAGTCGTAAGACTTCAAAATATCCACACTCACTTGACTGCAATGTTAAGTCCTATACCCCCGGTCAGGATATCTGTAAGGGGTTTTAATACTTTCTTTCTTTCGGTGTTCGCAAAACCAGTAGATCAGTCTTTGGCTCCTTCATACTGTAATAATCCTAATACAATAAGTTCCCTGTCAACTTAACCTGAAGATGTTGATAAGCTCATGTATTTGTAATATAATTGAATACTAAGTTAACTAGACAAAAAACATCATTGCAGATGGAATTCCATGACTTGCAGTCATGTGTGCCAAAAGTCTTAGTATTCCAATAAGACCTTAAGAGGACAGGTATTTGCGTAGTATTAGTCATTCGTTTGTTACCGATTTCCGTAGATTTTTGCGGAAGTCCCTGGAAAGAGAAAAGCGGTCTTGACAGACAAATTGACATAGACAGACAGACGGACAACAAAGTGATACGTCTAAGGGTTCCGTTTTATTCGTTTTTTTATTCATGGAAACCAAAAAACAGTAAAATTGACGTTTTTCAGGGATTTATGAAAATATGATATTAATTTCCCGATTTTAAGTTATAATTTAGTATTATAATTCTATTTTTTATTATTTTGTTTAGTTAAGTTTTTTAGAATGTAAATGTATTATAGTTTTAGTATAATTATTGTATATATATTACATCATAATTATTTAGTATTGATCTGGAAAAATTTAATGGGCCCAGCTTAAGACATTATGAAAAATATTATAAACTAGCTTTTTGCCCCTAGCTTCGCCCGCGTTGTTTTGGAAGTCCTATCGAATCTATTTATATTTCTAGACCAATAAAATTTTACAGTACGAACTTTTTGTTGACATTTTGGTTCTCATAAAAATAATGTGTATGTTTGTTTTGTTTTATGTAGTGTTCTGTATTTGTTTGTTTTTTACTGTAATAAAATGCCACTAATATTATAAATGCGAAAGTTGCAATGTATGGATGGATGGATGGATGGATGGATGTTTGTTGCTCTTTCACGCCATAACTACTGAACCGATTGGCCTATAAATTTGAATGTATGTAGTTCTAAACCTGGAATAGGACATAGGCTACTTTTGATCTCATAGATCAGTTCCCCTGGGATGAAAATGAGTTTTCAAGTTTCTATAGAAACGTGATGTGTCACCCTTTAACGCCATGCTTACGAAACTGATTGGGTTGACATTTTACGTAAATGTAGTTCTAGACCTTGAAAAGGGTATAGGCTACTTTTCATGCAATAAATCAGTTCGCTTGGGATGAAAATGTGGTTTCGATTTTCTATAGAAAAGTGATGTGTCACCGTTTCACGGCGTACCTATTGAACCGATTGGGCTCAAATAAAGTTCTAGATCTAGAATAGGATAAAAACTACTTTTTATCCCATAAATCAGTTCCTATGGAAAAGCTATAAAAGAGACATGCAAAATCGGAAACACAGAGGCGTTTTAACACACACATTTCACCAGCTATGTTTACTGTAGGTAACAGTCCGAAAAATATTGATTTTATAGGAGTACACAAAAACTAATTCAACGCGGGTGAAACCGCGGGAAAAACCTAATAAGTTATATAAATTAAATAAAAACAAATTTTGTTACGAATTCGATTTTTAAACAACATGCTCTGTGTTTACCTAAAAGAGACGCTTTTATAACAATTTAGCAATAAATGGAAAAACAAAATACATTTCGTTCGAATATATTAGGCCATGTTAGTTACTCTATTGTAAAAACATTCCCAAGCGACTGTCTCTCCTTTTAACATTAATTTAGTATGTAAATTAAAGGAGCACATTTTTGTTATGTGCATAACAAATATGTATAAAATTAAAGGTAACATCTAAACAAAGGCACTGACTTAAAACTGAGTACTCCTAAGTGCTTCCGGATCCATTACGCGTACCTTTTTCACAAATTTAAATTTACATAGAAAATTCAAAACGTAATAAAGGCACATATTTTTTGTAAGTACATAAAATGTTTTGAGAATATGTTTTATTTAAGGGATAAAATATCCTCTGAATGAAATCATGAATGAATAATAAGCACTTTGTAAAATATATTTGGAAATAATGCTATTTTTAAATAATTTAACATGTTTATTAAATTTTATTTAAGTATGACGACTAAAACATCAAATTACTTTTAGTTCTAGATTGCCCCGTTTGTCTAGTAGATGGATAAAAAAAAATCACGGAGTATACTACTTCGCCCCAAGACATAATGTAACTTATTCATTAGGTAAAGATTTTGTTACTGGCATTAAACTAATTATTATTTACTGTGTCTCTTTGTCACTTAAGATGGTTACTCTGGGTCTCTTTTCCCAAACGCACAAGCTTTGATTGCTTGTCTTATTTTTGGACGAAAAGTGATAAATTAATATGGCTTATGACACTACGTGACATTAAACACTAGAAAGACGGGTAGGCCTTTTGATTCATTTTAAACTTTAGCGTTTGATAATTCCAAAACTATTTATTTTTCTACCAAATCCTATCGTGACTCTCATTAAAATAGTTCAAATAAGAGACAGATTTTTGTTACGTCATCAACAAATAATTAAACGTTAATAAACAAATGTATTCCCTAAGGGTGTCAGAGATGTTTTTTAATGTGGACTGTAAAAGTCAAGTCACAGTTTACAATCGTACACGCACTTTTCACCGACGATTATTCCTAGCGTTATGTTATGAGCCCTATCACCGTACTTCGGGCACAAATAGACAAACAGCTTAACAAACGATATGCCCCTACGTGATTTGAACCCGCGAACTCCGGATTGGGAGTCGAGTTCTCTAACCATTAGACCACCGAGAGGGGCACATCATTACTTTTTAGGGTTCCGTACCCAGAGGGTACCTAGCGGGACCCTATTACTAAGCCTCCGGCTATCTGTCTGTCCGTCCATCTATCACAGCTTCAGCCAAAATGGGCATCAAGTTGAATTTTTTACCGAATACGTGTTCTCACACGGCAAATAATAAAATTTTTAAAAACTTTACCCCCATTCAAAAAATAAACGGACAAGGGCGAGTCGGACTCGCCCACCGAGGGTTCCGTTAAAGACTATATTTTTATGATTTAATTACGATTGGGGAGTACGAAATAAGCTCGATTTTGCATCACAAAAGACCGTTCAATTGTTATTAAAGGGTAAACTAAAAGGACCACAACGGGTATGCTTCAGAGGAATCACGCGGTCTCAAATAAGCAACAAGTGACATACTTGGGCATGGTCCTCGAAAAGAATTTTACGCGTGTCTTGGGTGAAAAGGCTTGAGTTAATTCTTACTCACTGCTAGAATCTCCAAAAGTACTTGGGGAACACGCTTTCCAGTTCTTTGAACTATCTACAAGGCCACATACACATCAAGTATGTGCTATGCTACGCCTGTCTGGTAGATCGAGCTACTTTAGTTACAGTGCATTAAAGTCAACGTATGGCTCTCATTTTGTTGTGCAAGGCATACCGCACTGTAAGTACTGACGCTTTACCAGTGTTAGCAGGAGTGTGGCCAATAGATCTTGAACTACAACGACGCGCAAGTAACTATTTTTACTATCGAGGTATGACCTGTGATGACTTCGAAGTTAGTGACAGAAATCGTACCGAACGTCTATTCTAAATTGAGACTATAGAAGACCTCTTCTTACGGAATGACAAGAAAGATGGGAGAATACTGTGAATGGAAGACATTTGTTTCACTTTTTAACATCAGTTCGCGACAGACTTAAGGCAGATTGGCTTGAAATTGATCATCAAGTCTCCCAGTTTTTGACTGGTCATGGTAATTTTAAGGCTAAACTCAATAGCATGAAACTTGTAGATTTGCCACATTATCAATATTCAGAAACTGACCAGACTGCTCACCACATTCTTTGGGAGTGTCCTCTATGGGACGATGAACGTAAATTAATGCTGTCACAATTGGACCTTGCTGATGAATATGAGGCTTCGAGTTATCGGCATTTGGTCTCGAGCCGACGTAATTTCCAAGCTTTTAAACAATTTTCTCATATACAGGTTGTCTCATTTAAATCGGTCAGTATGGGAAAGTCAGAAACTATAAGACATACGAAGATCTGTTCTTAGGAACCATGTCATCGATTTTAATAACAAGAAAAACTGCATTCATTCATTTTAAAGAACCTGTACTCAGCTCGGGAATCGAACCCGGTTGTATTGAAAAAAATAAACTTACACTATTTCTATTTAGATATCGATTGTGTAGGTCTTAAGCAGTAAATGGCTCTATGAAACATGATGTCTCAGATGAACAAAATGCATTGTTTTCACATACTTTAATTTATTTTAGTAGGTGTTCGAAGTTACCACCGTTTTTTTCAATACAATATTCAACACGTTTAGGTAACGATCTTACAAAACACCTACTAAAATAAATTAAAATATGTGAAAACAATGCATTTTGTTCATCTGAGACATCATGTTTCATAGAGCTATTTACTGCTTAAGACCTACACAATCGATATCTAAATAAAAATAGTGTAAGTTTATTTTTTTCAAAACAACCGGATTATAGGCTCCGTTTTTTCCTCTGGAGGTACGGAACCCTTATAACCTCGAAAAACGTACATTTTATTAATTATAATGTTTTATTTTCAGCTCTATCTTATATTTATATTATATTTTTATAATCGGCTCTTTAATTTCTACAATTTGATACCCATATTGTATTTTTATAAAATAATATATGTTTGTTTACGTTTTTTTTATAATTCTCATTTCTTAACAAGTTTTTTTAATCGCTATTAGTTTTCCTGTAATTGGTCAGTTATGGCTTATAATCGTAATTTTTTTCATATTTTCTGGTCCACCAGTTTCGGAAACAACGGGGGGGACACGCATTTTTTTGTGGTTTTTCAACAATTTCTCGAAACCAGTGCCAGTAAATACAGTAAAAGTATATACTTTATATTTCAAATATTTTCATATTTTTTTATAGGTACCGTGTTATGTATGCAAGTAAATGCTATTTTTGTGGTAAATTTCGAGTCTTTAACAATCTTTAACGGTGCTAAACTTATGAGGCTATGACACACGGACGGACGGACAACGGAGCCTCACCACAAAGGTTTCTTTTGTACCTTTTAGGTACTACGGAACCCTAAAAAAATAAATCCTAATGGGTACTCAGTCAGTGGAGCCGAATTATTTGTCAGGCGCTACCATTTTAGCGGCTTCTTTTGTGTCACCTTGATGTTGCTACATGTATATTATGGTCACTTAGCATATTTAGGGTTCCGTACCCGAAGGGCAACACGGAGACCTATTAATGTCGCTCCGCTGTCTGTCTATCTGTATGTCACGAGTCTGTAGTTTTTAGACGGATTGAGCTACATTACAGATCTCAAATTAAATTTAACTAAATTTTGCAGTTTTCTTTCATACATTTTCTAGGTCATGACAAATTTGTAATTTTTATTAGGGTTCCGTACCCAAAGGGTAACTAACGGGACTCTATTACTAAGACTCCGCTATCCGTCCGTCCATCCGTCTGTTACCAGGCTGTATCTCATGAACCGTGATAGACAGTTGAAATTTTCACATATGATGTATTTCTGTTGCCGCTATAACAATGTACAGGGTGTACAAACTAGACCGATTCATCTTCAACGCGGCGTGAGTCAGGGAAATTTTATTTCTCCAAAATTGTTTACCGCCGCACTGGAGGACGTCTTTAAAGCATGAACACACTGGAATGGACGAGGCATAAACGTAAACGGAGAGTACATTTCACATCTTCGCTTTGCCGATGACATCGTCATAATGGCGGAATCGCTGCAGGAACTAGAGGAAATGATGCGCGTCCTTAGCAATTCTTCGAGACGAGTAGGCCTGCGGATGAATTTGGATAAAACCAAGGTCATGTCCAACTGTCACGTCATCCAAGGGCCACTAACCGTCGACAATGTCAGCATCGAAGTTGTTCAAAAATATGTTTATCTGAGTAAACAAATACAGCTGGATAAAAACAACTTGGACGCCGAGGCTGACAGAAGAATATGCTTGGGTTGGGCAGCATTCGGAAAGTTGCGTCACATATTTACGTCGTCAATACCGCAGTGCTTAAAGGCTAAGATGTACAACCAGTGCGTCTTTCCTGTGATGACGTATGGCGCTGAGACGTGGTCTCTTACAAAAGACCTGATCCACCGATTTAAGGTCGCTCAGCGAGCTATGGAGCGGGCTAAGCTTGGGGTATCTCTGATGGATAGAATCCGAAATGAGGAGATCTGTCGGAGATCGAAAGTAACCGACATAGCCTGCAGAATCAGTAAGTTGAAGTGGCAGTGGGCAGGCCATATTTGTCGCCGACATAATGGCCGTTGGGGCCGAAAGGCTTTAGAATAGAGACCACGTACAGCAAAGCACAGCTGAAGGAAGTTGCGGGGGGTGGCTGGATGGCGACATGAGTGGCGAAATTTGGGAAAGGACTATGTCCAGCATTGGTCGAAGACGGGCTGATGGATGGATGGATGGATTGCCCACGGCTCCTCCTACGGTTCCGCCGGCGTTTTTTCAATATCTGTTTCGCTTTCCTTTTGGGCGTTATTTTATCAACAACCTTTATAGCCTATTATCTTAACCAGATCAAGTACGGTGACAATAAAAAAAACCGTATCCAAGTCCGCTGAGTGATTCTCAAGTTCAAATGGAACATATACATACAGACAGAGACAAACATTCTAAAATTGATAGTGTTGGCTTTAACGATACTAATAACACAATTAACGTAAAATTAAAAAATATATACCTATGTGACGTACACTTCTTCACTACTTTATTATTAGTAAGGATTGATACAGGGTAATAAATAATAAGTTTATACTCTCATACTAACTGAGAGTTCAAATGTTCCATGGAACGTCACTAATTAAGATAAATAAGGGTAAAACCATAAATAAATAAGAAAGTTCGACTTAGATGAAAAAAAAAACAACAAAAACTTTATCCATATATTTCCATAAACTTTGCAGTGTTTATACCTATTTGTGCTTATGGTATGAATATGAAAAACAGTAAAAAGCTTCCGAGTTTCCGAGACTCTTACTCGTATTTGCTGTATTTTATTTCCACTTTCAATGTTGCATCCTTTCACATGCTCTTTTAGAGATCCATTGTAACATTACTATAAAAAAATCATTTTCTCAAAAACACATTGTAATATTACCACTACATACTGTAAAGACCTACCAGAAAATACTTCATCCTAGCGAGCTATTTAAAAGTGTCAAGAAAATTTGAATAAATGTCCAGGAAATTCGTATGAAAATCCATTACATACCATATATTTTCTTCTTAAAACTATCTGTGTCTATGTTTTGACTAAGGAGTTTGGCGATGATGAGGTTTTAAGCGGCCAATTTAAAAAAATAAATAAATTGAATTACAATTTCATGTTAAGAATGTAGAAATGTTTGCTATATCTTCTAATTGTTATAATAATAACAAAAATATATATGTTTTATTGATTTCTGAATACTTAATATTGAGCGTTTTTTTCATTGTTTTTTTTTCTTAGTTCTTAGCATTAGTCTAGATGGCGTTTTCCATGAAGAAGGCTGCATACCTAGATGGCAATAATAAAAAAAAATTGCGTAAAGGCGGGAATTAATGTGCTTTATTAGTTGAAAGTGTTTTGTGCAAATAAATTACAAAATGATATAGATTGTACTCCACTAATGCTTTGCTGAAGAAATCAATAACAATAAACATGACTAATTGCTCAATTATGAGCAAGCAACTTTTAATATTACCTAGTAATTTTATTTTATTTGATACCAGCTTTTGCCCGCGGCTCCGCCCGCGTGTTATTCGGTTTAATGACATGCTTTTATCCGGGATAAAAAGTAGCCTATGTGTTAAGTTAGGGTATAAGCTATATTCATTCTAAATTTCATCTAAATCCGTCCAACGGTTTCAGCGTGAAAGAGTAACAAACATGCACACACACACACAAACTTTCTCATTTATAATATTGAGATAAGATAAGATAATTATGATAAGATAAGAGAATTCTTTATTTCTTAGGATTAGGTATAAAACACAAACCTACTTGTGCTATACAATTGGTAAACAATTGGTATACAATTGGCTTAATTTAAGGGGAGTTCTCCTGTTTCCTAGTTTAGGTAATCCTGAATCTCAGGGTCACAGTGTCAGATCCCTCGCAGAGATTGATGTATTATATATTTTATGTTATATTAGTGTGATGTGATAACTCATATCACGAAAATTTACATTTTTCGTTGACATGAAATTGAATTTTTATCGGAAATCAATTACGAGTCAGAATATTTTTTTTACACTGAGGAGGACTGGAAAGAAAGAAATAAAGTATCACTATTAGTAAAAAAAGTGTATTTAAAAAGAGGTGCAAACAATAACTTAATCTAAGGACAAACATTTTAATAACTTCAAGATACCTAATTACCTAAGTTTATTATAATATAATATATAATATAATATAATAAACTAACAAAAAAATTATCAAAATTTACGTACGCATACCTGTCCGATTAACGTGCATTTTTGCAAGTTTGCAAATTTTCCCGCCTATTTTGTTTTTAGCTATATCTCCGGAACTAGTTGTCCAATTCTAATGCAGTTTTGTTTTTCTAAAACTAGATAAAATTTCCTACAAGAAAACATTTTTTATTTATATATGAATATATGTATGTATACTATATATATATCTATTCAAATTTTATAATATTGTAAAAAAATATAAAGAATAATAAAAAAAAAATATAACTCTATACATATATTAAAAAAAAAAGATTTGGGCCTAAAATAACAATCCACAACATTTTTTTATATTATTATAATATTTTTTTTTTATTTTTTATTTTATTGCTCATCTTAATAGCTTTCGAAAAATACCCATATCACTAGGTTTATAATATATTAACTAACAATAATAATTTTTTAATTACAATTCGGCCTAGGCGTGACGATCGTCACGACTGTAATTCTACGGGTTAAAAGAAATCAAGAAATCTACAGATTTCAAAACCGCTCTAATAACATACTACTCATATGCTTATGCATGGATCAGCTATGGCATAATTTTATGGGGAAATAGTACAGAATCACCATCACTACTTATACTACAAAATAACTTATCCGAATGTTAGTAAATATAGAACAAATAGACAGCTGCAAACCATACTTCCAAAAACATCAAATCTTTACCCTTCCGTGCATTTATTTAATAGAAATTTGTAAATTTGAATTATTTGTGACCAGAAAAGAATTACCTTCAACTTTAACCTACTCTTCGCGTCATAAAAATTTACTTATGTTGCCAAACTCAAATCTTTCTTTGCATTCATCTAGTCCTTATGTAATGTCAATAAATATACAATAAAACACCAAAGACGTTAAAAGAAGAGTAAATTTTTTTTTTATTGATTATCTGAATAATATATAAATGCTAGGTATATAGTGTTAGGGAATACTTAAATGATAATTTAAAATAGAATTTACAACAAATTATTTAAAAAAGCTTGGATACATAATAATGTAATTTGTTTTAGTGTGTGCATGTGTATATCTATTTTTAAATTCAATAGAATTCAATTGTTTTGGAGCATAGCGTCAAAGTTTACGTCAATAATGTCCATTTTAGGATTATTGTTTATTGGCTGAGATGTTATCAAAGCGAAAGAAATAAAAACATTCTAAAATATTGTCTGGTTTTTTTAATATATTTTTTTAAAGTTTACCTTAGAAAAAAAGCTTAAATTCAAAATATCTCAGAAATGGTTCACTTTCGCATAAGGCATTATGTAGTCGAATCGACTGTAATTGTTTTCTTCTACAACCCCTTCAAAGGATTGCATCTAATTACCAATGAACCTATACATAAATATTTGTATATATTGTAAAGAAATAGGATAATTAGTCGATAATTTTGTCTTCCTCTCTCCTAATTTGCTCTGCCCAAGAAGGTCCACAACTTTTACGATGTGTTACATACATTATAAGAAACATTTTGTGGAACGCAAATAAAGTTATTGAGTATTGACAACATGAAAAAATTCCTCGGGCCAGTGTTCGAACCTGTGACCTCTTGTATCAAGACAAGCGCGCTACCAATTGCGCCACCGAGGTACTTACCTTGACCGTTGTTTCTAATTTATCTTTTCTAGTTTGGTACTCTAATAATAATGTTTATATAATTGACAATATCTCATTATATTGCGTGTGTGCGGGTTGTTACACGTTTCGATACCACACTTACTTTAAATTTTTTTAACAAATTGCGTTTCGCTTACAAATCCAAAATATTTTCCAATTTTCATCTTCGGTTTTCACGAAAAGTACGCATTTCCTCGGAAATATAAAATAACTTTGTTAGGAAAAGTGACTTCCCACTATCGATTCCACACTTCATTACAATCAAATAAAGGGTGCACGATATAAAAACCAACCCTCTGTCTCTAGTTTTCTGCTGTTCACCGACGAAAAATCCAACCAGAATACTCGTCACACCTACGGAATCCTGGAATTAAAGAGGAGACGTTTACTCTATCCCCACTTTTATAAATATTACGCACGGAGAAAGGCAGTGCATGTGTTTACTCAACGCTTGCCTTTCATCTCATATTCAATGTAGTTTTCAGATTTTAAATTCAAAGCTCAGCTTATGAACTCGGTTAGATTTACCACTGTTTAAACAGAACACAGAAAACTCCTTTTCTAAATGAATGTTTAGCTCTTTTGATGTTCATTTTTATTAAAAGGACTTGTAATTTGCGATGTCCCGTTTTAGTTCTGATTAAATACTGGCTGAAAGAGGAAAACCGCTGTGTTGGCAAATATTGACAGTAATTAGAAACGTTTGGTAGGCATAGTAGATAGTAGACATATCGTTAATATTTTTAGTCTAAAGTTCGTAATTTGTATTTTATGACCTTTGAGGCATAAACGACAATTTTTTGAATTTCTATCTCTCTGATTGTATGTATGTTCCGTTTTAACTCGAGAACCACTCAACGGATTTGGATGCGGCTTTTTTATCATTGTAGAGACCCTGGCATAAAAAGGCTATAATAGTTGTTCATAAAATAACGCCCAAGCCGAAAACGGGGCAAAGATTGAATAAATGTGGAAGGAGCCGCGGGCAAAGTCTAGTACCTACTTACTAATAACAAAGTAGTAAAAAGTCATGTCAGAACATTGAATATTTTCGCGAAATTTTAAATGAAATGCGTTATTGGTATTGTACTGAGGCCAACACAATTTCAAGAATTTGTGTCTGTATATCTCTCTGTCTGTATGTATGTTCCGTTTTAACTCGAGAACCACTCAACAAATTGACCTTGTTCAACACGTAGATAAGCGTTGTTCATAAAATAAACGATTCAACGAAGATTCAATAAACGTGGGTTGAATCGCGGGCAAAGGCTAGTATTAAATACAAATCAAAACTGGTTTAGTGAAGTGTAACAACGTGAAAAAATATTCTATATTTATAAAGTACAGAAAATATTTGAAATTATTCAAAAACAAGCACGTTTTAGAAAACCTATAGTTACTAAATATTTTTTTTTTGATGTAGCGGGGCAGCTTTGAATACTACGGGGCAGCATAGCAGTGTTGGTTTCTACCCAGTCCATATCCACTATTTATATATGTAATCATTTTCAAATATCACAAAATAAGGGTGAGTATCCAACATAACCTAAAAATAGTCTAGCTAAAAAAGGCGCGTCTGCTTTATCCTCTACTTATGCAGTTACTTTTTATAAAAATGTCACAAAATTGTTTTTTAGATGTGAGGACTTTCCAAGCGTAGTCTTTGTTAAAACTTGGATGTCAAAAAATCTTAATAGACCTTATATTTTACAGGATGCAAAAATTTTCTCTGACAAAGACGTGCATTTTCTAGTTCACTGCCCCACGACTGAAGATGCAAGAGGTGAGGCAAGGATCCCCACAATATCTACTTATTTTTAATGGACCAGTTGTTGCAGAATATTGGCCGTTTGGATCTATTCCGAGACTTCTAAGAAAAAAGGGTGACTGGTGAAACAATAAGAAGGCGAACCATTAATATCGATGATTTAACATCTTGAAGTTATACGTTCAGTTTCAAGTGCCCACTGTGCCTTTATAGGCAAATTACTTCACTACCATTTCATTCGCGCACTCAGAGAAAGGACTACAAACGGATTTTGGTGTAAAAAACGTATACATAATTAAACTACTGACGCAAACAAGCTCTTAATTTCTGGTTGCTTTTGTAGCCACTTAAAGAAGACAACTAAAACCATCTAAATTGTAAATGACGACTGAAACATATTGTGATACGGTAAAGTAATGTTTTGTTTATTTTACCACTAAATGATTCTATGGCTATACTTTATCAATTGCTTAAAAAAATAAATTGCTTAATCACGGCATTGCTTCAATTCACAAAATTGATAGGTACATTTTTATTATTTTTTATTATTTTCTGAGTGTGATAATACTATAGGTAGTTTTAGATATTCTTACTGCAAATGCTTCAACGCAGTCTCTCTTTATAAAATAGGTAATAACGATATACTTCACAAAGCTCAACTTCAGTCCTACTCTAACGTCTTTGTTTTTAAATTCTCTATCCTGCTCTCACAAACTGCCTTGCATGCAAAGCTCCAGTTGTTTGGAAATTGCAGCTACATTAGGACATTAACCATAATTTTTAGGTAATCAAGATAGCTTTTATAATAAGTATCTGCATTTTTTACTAAAATTTATCCTTTTATAAAAATATATTTGCTGTTAAAGCTCTATATTTTGTTTAGTAATTAAAATTACACCATTATTAGATCTTCTCGAGATATATTCCAGGTCATAAGTGGGCCTGGCAACAATTGAGTATTTAAAAAAAGTTATTGAAATGTAAGATCGTAGCAGATGGAAATTTGTAGTCTCTGCCTACCCCTAGGTGACAGGCGTGAGTATATGTATGTATGTTGAATGTAAGAAGATCAAAAGTGTATTAATAATGTTTTTGAGTAAAAACACTATAATTTTATTTATTTTTTACCATCTGAACTGAACTAAATTAGATACAAAATTGAGAAGCCCTCTAAAATCTCTACAGATTATACCTTATTAATGCTATTCAAAGATAAAGTTTTGGTTGTATTCCTTTGCCTTTGATTTGAATCGTCCGCATGGACTGCCAAGTTGTAAAGTTATGACGTCACAACTGCGGTTTCTTGCCACAATATCGGGAATGTCTGATGAACTGGAATCCACCATCTGTCGTTTGCGACCACTGTTTAGTTTACAATTTGGCAGTGGTTTCAGTTTGCTTCTACAGTAATCGAACCGTTGCAGTAATGTTCTTGTTCTTTGTTCTTTTGTGTAACCCGATTTCAATTTATTTTTCTCACACAATTTGTTTCTTATTAATACTTTTCTATCATGTAATGTACTCTAAAAATATTTAGAGATTCAAAAGCGATGGATTTCGCAACAAATCATATTATAGTCTTAGTGATGACAACTGTATATTTCTTAACTGTCCAGGCTACACATATTGTAGAGATGACGGCAGCGTGATCTGTTCCTAAGAATATGGTGTGAAATACACACAAACGCCCCCGTGAGTGTTCAATATGTGCATCAAGAGCTGGTGTATTATAAAATTCGCAAGAGTCTTGTAGATCTCAGTGGACAAACAGGATAAGTAGCTGGTCCGCGATAGGAGAGATGCGGCTTTATTTTTCTTAGAGAACTTGCTTCTAGTTGAAACTTTTCCATCTTGTTATGCACTCTAAAAATATTTCACGTTCCCAAAACGATGGGATTTACAACAAGTCATGTGATCTTCATTAAATTTTTCGAGCCTAAGGTAAAGGTTTGATGGTAAACTTAAGATAAGAAGGCCAATCTTAAATTTCGATTTAGGCACTAGCTAAAGTTAGTTTATTTCATCTTTAACCAGCTAAACTTGGAATAACCTATTAATAACTAACGTCTAAAAATGTAAATTCAAAGGAAATATGAAAGAATACTGTAAAACTTCAACAAAACATTAGTAAAGTTTTAATAAAATATGTGCGATGACGAGCAAAGCGAGGAAAAGCGTATTAGTTTTACTCATACAACGTGAAATTTAAGTAATTTTGTTAACGAAAACTGGTGATAGTACTCGTCCATATGAACAACTTTTACTATTAAGCCAACCCTGAAATCGTGAAAAAAATCAGCTATTTCATACATTGGATCGAATAGGTATTTAACTTTCCTATGGGACAGCTGATATTTTTTTCACGATTTCAGGGTTGGCTCCATAGTAAAAGTTGTTTATATGGACGAGTACTATCACCAGTTTTCGTTAACAAAATTACTTAACTTCACCTTGTATACAAATTTGGGAGACGATCAAAGCAGGGTGGAGCAAAGTGACCCCACTAGTTTTAACAGAATTCATGCTTTTAAAAAAATCCTTTCTGTTCATTTGAGTATATATTTTTAGGAGTTTGTTAGCGGTTATTATTAAGTTTAGCCGGCTAAGTATGAAATCAATTATCCGATTTCAAATATTAGCTAACGCTTAAAATTAAACTTAAGGTTCACTGACTCAAAAGTAAACTTAAGATTCACATTCAAAAGTTTATTACCAAATCTAACATTAGCCGTAGCTATATCTATAAATATTAATCATCTAGAGTATATAAATAATAAAATATATAATAAACATAAGTTGTTAAAATATGGAGTCTAGTAAAGAAAATAGGCGTACCATTAGTGTGCAACAACATCCATATGGTTACTTCAAATTTAAAATACTCTTTTTGCTGTCTAAAAGTTTTGTTATACAAGCGTTGTCTGTAAAACCAAAAAAGTCTAAAACGGATCCGACCTCATTCGTTCACTTCGATGTTCAAAAGTTTTGACACTCTTTCCCGACGTGGAAAGTTAATTCCATCCGCGGATATGTCAAGCGCATGTGCAGTATGTGTACAGGCTGCTAAGTTGTCAAAGTAAGTAGACCGGCCTCTTATTAGTAGCCCCGTAGAGCCTCCGTAGGCCGCACGCCTTCGTAGCGTGTGCTACGCTACTACGAACTCGGTACGAAAACAACGAGCTACGAGCGATGTTGAAAAAAATGTGAAAGTTTTTCTTTATAAGTTGAGATGCGTTTGTAAATGATGTTGGTGGGAAAATTCTTGTTCTGCATACATTTCGGACTTGTCTTCCATGCTGTGATTTGTTTTAAGGATACCGTGGGTAAGCTACTTTCTGTCGATTAGTCAATGTCAAGAAAAGCGCTTCCATTGGCTTTCCTTTGTTGTTTTGTAAATTATTTATGAGTAGTGTTTCGTAGTCTTGTTTTGTATTTGATTTAGTTTTAACGTTTAGTCTCGTATAGGAAAATAAAACTTAAATAAGCTCACTCACAAATGAAATTTTCTTATTTTAGTTCTAAATAAGATAGATATAATATAGATAAGCTGTTTTAATTTCAAATAATGTGTTATTTTTATATATTATTTTATTTTATTTTTGGTATTGTTGTTATTTTAATTTTTTGTGTAAGTGTGTACGTGATAAGAATGATTTTATTAAACCCCCAAAATAGTTAAATACGAACCGTAGCTAACTTTTCAGGGTGAGTATGTAGTCAATTTATGTTCCTTGACAATTTACGTATATTTATATTTATGACAATTTTACACTGAAAAATTTCTGTAATTTGAAACCACATAGCTACTGAATGTACTACATGTATATTATCTACTTTTTAAAATATTTGTTTAACCCTGCCATAAAAATTTCTCAAGTAAGTTTGATTATTTGAAAAATTGTTTAGTTTGAGCAGAAAGGTATGTGGTCTTAAAAATGTATTTATAGATGAAATTGTATTTTAACAAGTTTTGTTTTCATTCACTTTAATATTTTTAAGAGTTACTAACTTTAATACAAGCTTTTAACGCGATAACGCTTGAATAAAAAGGGATTTTATTTTAAAAATATACATGTATGGCATCTAATACAAAAAACTTTATAGGTTTAGCTAAATATTTATTTATCAAGATTATTAAAATACATCAATATATACTGAAATATAATAATACAAGTGATTTCAGTAGAATATTAAGTTTTTATTGAATGTTAATTGTCAGTTTACTTCCATAATAGTTGCTTATTATAAGAATTTTTTTCTCCCATTAAAGATCAAATCAGAAAAATAATCAATAATCCGTGAAGGGCCGAAATAAACAAAAAAAAATTCAGTCGGTTATAATTTGATATTTATGCTTTTTACAGAAATCCATTACAAAATATGCAATATTTTGCAGCCACAACTGAAAATTATTCCTTCCAAAACTGTTTCATACGTAATATTTACCTACGATAAATCTGAGCGAAAACTATGTAATAACAGGTTCAAATCTAAGATACGAGTATCATGCATATAACAAACGTGCTATTTGGTGAGGCTAGAACAAGCGTTCAAGTGCTTGTACATATATACAATACTTCAGATGAATATTACGAGAAGCCTATTTTGTACAGTACAGTTTTAAATGTAATGTACCCTAGATTCGGTAGTTAAAGAGTACCCACGATAAGTAACAAAGACTTTTTCAATAAAGTTGCACCACAGGGGAGCTTTATTAATTTATATGATTGTGGTAGAACTAGTGATTTTTCCCGAAATAATACTCATACTTACTTTCCATGGACTTATCAGTCCAAACCAATGCAAGGGATTGGTAACCCAACTCGACGAGGTTTAACTTTGCTTGTGGAACGAGTGGCCTATAGCTCCCTGTTTGTTGGCTGATTTTGAAACAAAGTAATTTTTTATTTATTTCTAAAGGAACATAATCACTAGAAATTTATCTGCTTTAAAGATGATCCCCTAAAAAGTTAAACTTATCTACTCTGAAAACTTTCCTGGATAGTACCATATTCTATTCCACGCCATTTACTCCAGTCTTCCGCCAATCAGCAATTCTGGCTAGGTCAAAAGAAATCTACTTCAGTTTAACCTCACAAGACTTTACTGAAACCATTTGAAAACTCTTGAGCTCAACTAGATACAATCAATGAATCCTAAAGTATGTCACGTTTATATTTTCATTATGTTTAAAATTTCACTAGTGAGATTAATTCCACGGAGGAATTAAGGAGCCAAACGTAATTAAATTATAGTATAACAGCGTTTTCCCGCGACTTAGTCTGCGTGGACTTCAGAAATTGTTCTATTAAATAAATAATAAGTATATATTTCCTAATGTATGATTCCTCTTAAGACAACGTTAATTAATCAATAGATAAAATAACAAGGTATGTTTTTCCTCATGACATCGATTAAGTTCCTCCTGTCTAGTATTTTTTATCCCTTGACTTGACCAAAGCATCAAGTACATGTATTTGAAAAAACTGTTACTTTTTTCATTTAAATTATATTTATTTAATTATTAAGTCAACTTAAATAACATTGTATTAGATAATAATAAAAAAAATGTTAATTACCTAACCATATAAATAATATTACAGAACTTATTAAAAATAAACTTACCTACAAATAATAAATCAGCCCCCTGATTCTGTATCGTAAAATCAGTTGTGAAACCGAAAGCCTATCGTCGAAAACAAACATATCCGCTTATCTAAGGATACGATCGCACTTGAAAGGACGTCACAATTCGTAAATAGTTCAATACCCATTGAAGTTTATTTTGGAAGTTCATTTATTATCTATTTTTTGTTAATAGCAACCATAGATGGCAACCGACACTGAGTTACATAATAGGCCCGCTGTTCCAAATAAGACCCCAGGCGGCATAGTGTCCAGAACGCTGGCCACATTTCCTCTTTGAATGGCCAAACTGATACGTTTTCCTAGGAATGCGCCAGCCTTCTGGTCACCTGATGGGACCACTTAAAGATATGATAGCTCATTTATAAATTTTAGGACGCTGGGACCCCAAAAATATTCAAATTTACATAAACACATGATCTTGCTAAGTTTCATGCCCATCTTCTTAGCAAGAGTAATCGAATTGGCGGATTTACGCATATATGTATTCATAGCATATTTACATTTTTTTTTTTTTGTATTTGTTGTGCTTGTTTTATTTTTAGAATCGATTCAGTAGTAGTATCTGAGATACCAATTACAAACAAACAAACAAACTAATCTTTCCTATTTATAATTATACAGTGAAGATGTGGATTGTATTTCCCCGTGCTATATTTAGTTCTATTGCTTTTTCGTGTGAAATAAGTGTATATGGAGTACTTATATTACATGATTTATTTGATTTTGATTGTTTCTTCTTCTCAGAACTGATCCTCTGCTAAAGTGTCTTTGGCGAGACCAAAGGGCGTTCCGAACGAAATTGTTTCTTGATCTCAATTTGATCCCCAGGTAAAGTGTCTTTGGCATGGCTGAAACCGAACGAAATTATTTTTTGATGACTAAATAATCCCTAAGTAAAGTATCGCGTTTCCGAACGTAACTATTTACTGTTCTTTGAATCGTTCCTCTGCTAAAAAGTGCCGTTTCTGAACAAAATTATTTCTTTATCTTTCATTACATCTCAAGATAAAGTCAATAGAGACAGACGTCAAAAGCGAAAGATTTCAAAAGTGACAGATGTCAAAAGCTTCTAGATCCCTCGTAAACTATGCATTTTTCCGGGATAAAATGTATTCTTCGCTCTTTAATTTAGCTCAATGCTAAATTCAATTGTTTTATGTGTTATTTAAGGTTTTTAATAAACTTATGTATCCATCTAACTTTTTTAATTTAAATACTATTAGCATAAAAATCCCGGGTATATTTTCAATGCCCTCTGATGGTGCGTAGAGCGCAAGCTCTGTAAACTTTTAAATAAATTTTTTTTTTTTTATTGTATAGGTGATAACTTTATTATTATTTAAATATAAAAGTATTATTTTCGATATATTTCTGCCCTGCCGTCACTAGTCGAAATAAAAGATGTGCAAAGACAAATATGTATATGTAAACTACCAATAAAGTATGTAGTAAGAAAGTCCTGGCTGCACATTTAATATTTTTGAGAAATTTTAAATGTAATGGGTTATTATTATTAGTATTTCCTGAGGAAAAATCTAAATTTTTTTGTGTTTTTGTCTGTCTGTACCGTTTGAACTCAGATGTCAAGAATCACTCAAAGGATTTGGATGCGGTTTTCTTTATTATCATCGCAATGAACATGGTCAACATAAGCTATACGGGGTGTTGATAAAGCTGAAAACTGTCATACAAATGACATATATAAATAAAAAGAAAATGTGACACTTTCTGACAGTTTTAAAGGACTATTTTCCATAAGAAAAAGGAAATAATAAAGACATTCTAAAGTTACATTTAACGCGTAGCTTTACATTAATTAACGCTATATTAATTGTTTATACTAACCTTGTTACTCGAGAAAGTTGTTTTTGTTTCGACTTGAGTAATGCCGATGAGATAAGCACATATAGGAGAACGAAATTTAATATTCACACTGGAAAATACATTGTTCTGTTCTGAACATAGACTAAAACATCTTGATTTCGTTTTTATTTCTGTTTATCTAATTTCATAGTAACGCAATACTATATAACACAACTAGGCTAGGTTCGTAGTACTTATTTATAACAATTGAAATTCTTTATCAAAGACGAGACAGTTGTATTTCTCTATAAAAATACTTTTTCTGTTTCTGTGACTGTTTTACGTTATAAATTTGCTGAAATTTTTTGGGCTTAATTGCCAACTTGAAATTTACTTAGAAGTCCTTATCCTAACTTTAGAATTTATAGGGCATATTATACCACTTGCTTTATCAATAAAGTATTTTCGCGAAATTTTAAATGAAATGGGTTACTAATGTTGTACTGAGGCCAAAACCACATTTTATTTTAAATATTTATGTCTCTGTCTGTAGGTATGTATGTTCCGTTTGAAGAACCATTCAACGGATTTGGATTGAGTTTTTTCTTATTATCGCAGTGACCCTCTGGTCAACATGTTTTTGGCTTGGTCGTTATTTATGAACACTTCTTATAGCCTATATGTTTACCAAGGTTACTACTATGATAATAAAAAACCGCATCCAAATCCGTCAAGTGGTTCCCGAGTTAAAACGGAACATACAGACTGATAGAAAAACAGACAAAAGTACAAAAAATTTTAATTTTGGCTTCATTAAAATTCTAATTACCCATTTCATTTAAAATAAAAATGAGAAATCTGTGTGCAGACACGACTTTTTTACTGGTTTATTATCACATCACATCACACTATATAATATTATAAATGCGAAAGTTTGTGTGTGTGTGTTGTTTGTTACTCTTTCACGCTGAAACGAGTGAATGGATTTGAATGAAGTTTAGAATGGATATAGCTTATACCTAACTTAACACATAAGCTACTTTTTATCCCGGAAAAAGCATGTCGTTAAACCGAATAAAACGCGGGCGGAGGCGCGGGCAAAAACTAGTTAGTATATAGATGTAAACATAGAGATAGATGGATATGTATGACTGTCAAACGCATATTGTAATTACAACAGATTTAAGCGCTTGTGTTATTCTGGTACGCTGTCAGTGTTTGTTGTTTGTAGCTCGGGGACGTAAGTAGCACGCGGGGACGTAAGTCGGCTTAGCTGTTCTATTCCTCGTCACACAATTCTGCTCTCACATAATGCAGATTAGAAGTACAAAGGCATACAAAACATTTTTTTATTCCTTTCTACTTGAAACATCCTTTATATGTAAAGCAGTGAGGTGATGAGAGAGCAAAATTAATATTTTGTTACTTTGCCGATATTTATTTTTATTTTAATAATATTTTTACTAAATATCAAGGTAGTTTGTGTATAATTCCTGTAGTCATGCCGTAAAAGAAATATTTAGCTAAAAAATATATTTCTTTCAAATTATTGACTGTTTACGGCAAAGGAAGGTTCTGAATGTATTTGGCAAATATATGAGTACTTATTGATTTGGAGAAAAACTGTGCATTCGTCTTAATAAATATATGATATTACAAAAAATCCAAGAAGGCAGGTGTTAGACACCAAACCGTCGAGCAATAAAATTAAGGTTTTGACCAAACCCATCAGGATGATATTATTTTGATGGGCATCATCGTGATACCCATAAAATTCAAAAGATTAACCACTCAAACGTTTAGTTATAATATAGGTACATATATAAACCAATATTTTAATTCGGAAAACATCGTCATACAGTAAAAAACAGAAAATCGCTTTATTTACAATCCATCCATCCATCCATCAGCCTGTTTCGTCCACTGCTGGACATAGGCCTTTCCAGGATTTCGCCACTTTTGGCAGTCCTCCTGGAAGAAATGCCCATACTCACACACGCTGGGCAGGCGGGTTGGTGAGCGCGGTGCCGAGACCCTTGCACCAGTGACGACGCTGCCCGTCACCAGTCTGATTTATATAAGGCCCGGCAATTGGGGATGGATATACCGCCATCCATCGGTCCCAGGCAATGGTGGGCCGCCTGTTTTTTTTGCCTGAGAGCTGTCCTATTACTCTCCCCCGAATAACTTCGGGAGGATTAGTTACAATATGCCCGGATAAATATAAATCTATTGTCTTAATGCATTTTGAGTTTAATGCCTAATAAGCAGAAAATCACTCGTACTATCCCACAAAATTATTTATTTCCTGACCAGTTTTGCCTTTATGGTATTTTCAAAGGAATTAGTTATAATTAGTTCTAACTTAATTTAAATTGTAAAAATGCAATAATTTAGAGTAAAGCAGACACTGACATTAAAAGTGACAACACATATGTTTTCTTGTTTGAGTCGTTGTAGAGTTCTTAAACTTACTTAAATTAATTTCTTACTTGAGTTTTTTATATCTTAGATGATACTACGGTTTAAAATTACTCACAAAGCTGCAGTTACGGGCTTCTAAGAAAGATATTAGATACTGGGATATTTTAACGGTTTCTTCTCTCTCTGATTCTTAAACCCTTTAACGACTTTCACTAAGTTTGCATAGATAACGATGATGCTTACAACAATATTACGATTTCATATTTTTTTAATTAAGAAGTATGTATTATAATGATAGTTTACAAATACCTATACATCTATCTTAATTTATAATGTATTGTAAGGTTGTCCACAAGTTCACTCTGTAATTTAATTCATTTTTAGGGTTACCTAATCTACATCTACACTTCTACATCTACACTTCTACATCTACATCTACACTATTTTTATTATTATAATTTTTTATTTATATTTATATATTTTATATTATTATTATTATTATTATTATTATTATTATTATTATTATTATTATTATTTATTATATTATATAAAGAGGAAAGATTTGTTTGTTTGTATGTTTGAGGTAACCTTTGGAACTACTGAAACGATTCTAAAAATTCTTTCTTTAATAAAAAGCTTTTCTATTGCTGAGTAGCATAGGCTTTATTTTATTTTAATAAAAGTAACTTTCCAGTTTGAAAATTCAATATTTGTGAACCATGTCGGGAGAAAAAACGCTGCTTAGCTGCTTTATCGGCGTTCCTTTACCAAATAGTTAGTTATACGTGATTAAACCGGTTGTTTTTCCATACCAAGAAACTGTATAAGTTTAATCTAACTAAATATTTCCATCTACAACGATCCTGACACACCTCTTGCCAATTTTAAGCTTGAAAAAGTAACTACATCCAGGTTTAAGCATAGATATATTAAATAATATGGTTTAAGTGATGATTTGTTCCCATAAAACTATAATATCAGTTTCATTTGACTACAGATTTACATCTGCAACGATCCGGACACACCTTTTGCTAATATTAAGCTTAAAAAAGTGATTACAGCCAGGTTTATGTATAGATTTCCCATACGAGAAAACTGTATGAGTTTAATCTGACTACAGATTTCCATCTACAACGATCCTGACACACGTCTTGGCACTTTGGTAAAACATGGTGACCAGGGTCTGATGATGGGACTGAAAGATGGGTACAGGATCTCTCAACGGACAACAGCAGACCCTTTGAGTTTGGGCTTATTTGATTGGTCTTTATTAGCACTTTGGTAAAACATGGAGACCAGGGTCTGATGATGGGACTGAAAGATGAGTACGGGATCTCCTCAACAGACAACAGCAGACCCTTCGAGTTTGGGCTTATTTGATTGGTCTTTATTATCACTTTGGTAAAACATGGTGACCAGGGTCTGATGATGGGACTGGAAGATAGGTACGGGATCTCCTCAACGGACAACAGCAGACCCTTCGAGTTTGGGCTTATTTGATTGGTTTTTATTACCACTTTGGTATAACATGGTGACTAGGGTCTGATGATGGGACTGGAAGGTGGGTACAGGATCTCCTCAATGGACAACAGCAGACCCTTCGAGTTTGGTCTCATTTGATTGGTCTTTATTAGCACTTTGGTAAAACATGGAGACCAGGCTCTGATGATGAGACTGTAAGATGGGTACAGGATCTCTTCAACGGACAACAGCAGACCCTTGGAGTTTAGGCTTATTTGATTGGTCTTTATTTAGCGCTTTGCTTAAACATGGTGTCCATTGCATATAGTCGATAAAAAAATCAAATTATTTTGTTTTCCTTATTTCCACAAAAATCTCTTCGACGCGGGCGGAACTGCGGGCAAAAATTAGTTACCTAATAAAAGGGAACCATTATACCATATACTGTGTTGTCAGTCCGTACGTTTGTATCATAGCCCCTTAACTTTTGGGCTAATCAAGCCAGAGATACTTTACTTTTTAGTAGTTTAAATAAAAAGGTAGTAGGACTTTTTTTATTTTCATTTAATAAATCCCCCCCACTGACTGATCATCTACTGATCAACTTCAGGCTGACCGATTTCTTGAAATTTGGTACGAAAGGAGATATTTTGGTACAAGAAATGAATTAATTTCTAGAATCAATAATATCCAATACTATGTGAAATAACTTGATTTTACAGTTTCCTTCATTAATTTTGTACGCAATAATAAGTTTGTATATTTGGTTTAAATTATTCAAGCTAACGAACTTAGATTATAGGTATCTATTTATAACGGAAACGATCGCTTAATATAACTTAACTATAACGGACGGAACCCGCCTTGCTTGAGTCCTGCTCGCACTCGATCGGTTTTTTTTATTTGGAAATCATATGAAAAAATAAGGCTTTTTACTATGTCGAGTTTAAGTGTATTCGTTTTAAGTTGTTTTTTTATATATTTTTTATTTTACAATTTCATTTTTCAATGGAATCCACACAAAAGGTATCCCAATCTGTGTCTTAAAGCATTATGACATTTTAAAACAGACTTATAAGCTTATACAAATGAGTTCCATGTAAAATTTTCGGTAAGAACAGACTTGTGACGAAAGCCTCTACATACGAAATAATAATTTGCCGAGGCATAAAGCCATGAAATGGGGAAGGCAAAGTAAACGAACTCATAATAACCTGCTTCGAGTATGTCATCTTGAAGAGTGAACGATTCTTTGAAGGAAATTTTATTATGTTGGCAATGAATTTTGCTTACTTTTTATATTAATTTTGAGAATCTCATCATTAATAAATTACCTATGTTGATTGTAAATTATATTTGCTTGTTTTAACTTCATTGAACAAATTGGGAAATAATTAAAAAGGAAATTGCAATGGCTGCAACACAGTCATTTCAACTTTTAACAAGTAGATTCATTGATTTTTGATGATAATAGAATCTTGTTTTTTGGCTAAAGAAAATTTACCGGTTAATTGAATTACGCAAAATGAGGCAGTTGCTGACAGTATATATGCAAGGACTAGGAGATATATGTTATCGAAAATTTATAAACTACGGCAATTATATAGTTAAAAGGTTTTGTATCTATATAGTTCCTCAAATCGTCAGGAAACACTGATTAAGAAAAGAAACTCTTATCAAGAGGCTTGTTTGTCAATTTTGTCTATATTAACTAGCTTATTAGTTGTTTCTTATGTTTTAATGTTAGTACAGGAAATTGACATCTTGTTGCACTAATATGGAACTGTTTGGAATATGGAATGTTGTTTACGTTTAAGGTTAACAAGATCTTGTTCAATTTACTTTTTTTTTTTCAATTAATGTGTATAATAAATTTAACGACTTGTACATAATACAGAAATTTTATAAAATTCTTAGGAAATTTATAGCATGTTTAATTGATTGCGAAAGTATACATAATGATTTATCAATGGTGCTTTAATACTTGCAGCTTCAAGATTAAAGATTAAAGCAACTAAACGTGTGATATTATACAAGTGCATAACTTGTAACTCGTCAAATGCACTATTTATATATTCTGTGCATATTCAAAGACTATTAATTTCTTGGTCCCTACTAAAAACATACAAATCCCAGGAATAATATAAATACGCTAGGAATTATTATACAGGGGTCGGCACTCGAAGTGTTACCAATTCAAAATGCTGTAATTTTGTTTCTTTTTATTTATAAACTTCAATATATAGAAAGAAAACATTTAAAATTAAAGAGAAAAAGTTATTGTTCGATGTGGCCACCTTTAGCGCGGATAACAGCATCGAGTCTGTCCGAGAAGGCTTCACACGCTGCACGAATGTGGTCTGCTGATATTTTGTTCCATTCTCGGCGAAGAGCAATCTTTAAGGCGTCGACTGTCTCATATTTTTTTGCTAACACTTTGGCCTCTAGAATGGACCATATGGAAAAATCCATTGGGCTTAAGTCCGGTGAATATGGTGGCCATTGTTGCGAAGAAATGAAGCTCGGAAGGTTTTCTTGCAAAAAAAATTGGGTTTCACGGGCTTTGTGGGATGGTGCCGAGTCTTGCTGAAACGTACAATGGTTTCTACCGAATTTCTTACGTGCCCAAGGTAACAAAGCATCGTTTAAAATCTTTTTACGGTAGATTTGCTGGTTTATCTTTGCACCCTGCTCAATGAAAACGAGAGGTGAACGTCCCGTAGCAGTTACCGCGGCCCAAACCATCTCTGATGCTGGTGCTTGCTTTCGCGGAACAATTCTTTGGTCTAAATTGTCGTTTGATTTAAACTTTAACCATACGCGATCATTTTGTTTGTTCACATATTGCTGAACCGTAAAAAACTTTTCATCGGAAAATACCATATTTTCAAGCTTGCTATCAACGTGCAAGTGCTTTAACTCCTTAGCTCTTCCTAGGCGAACTGCCTTTTGTGCAAGTGTCAGGTCTTGCACTTTTTGTATTTTGTAAGGCTTTTGTAGTTTATTTTTTAATATGCGTCCTATGCTCCGGGCAGATACATTAAGACTTTTCGCCAATTTAACTGCGCTTTGTCGTGGATTTCATTCAATTCTAGCCTTTACCTTTCGAACCATTTCTGATGATGTTGCTGTTGTTGGATGTCCACCTCCATGACGTTTCTTGATGCTACCCGACAAACACACCCTAACACACCCTCACACTTTGACAGCAATCGACATTTATAGAGGTTTCGAAGTGAGTGTTGCCAGTAGAAGGGATTAGTTATATTGATTTTCTGCATCACAGCGAGGTGTTTAGTTTCCTGGTCAGGCTTTAACTTTAAAACAATTTTACAGGGAAATCTAAAGTAAAATTTGGAATGTACGAGTCCTAGCAAATTACAGTAAACTTTTGTCTGTTTGTCCATGACGTTCTTCTGGTTGAATTATTTTCTTGATTTTAGTCGTCTTAGGGTTCCGTATCTCACAATAAAAAGAAAACGGAAACAATAGGATCACTTTGTTCTTCATCTGTCTTTCCGTCTGTCGAGCCCCTTTTTATCGGGCAACGTGAAAGATATTAAGCTGAAACATAAGGCCCTACGGTCTCCGGCTCTAGGGAGCTGTAAAAAATTAAGCTTCTGACTAAACAAGAAGAAACTTATTGGCCTTTACGGAAACAATTTCATACAAATTAGCTCATTTTGAAAACCTATAGGGCACCTCCAGTTGACTGAGATACTTGAAATTCTGTTTGCAAATCCGAAACAAATATATTGTGGATAAGTACATGAGTTATAAATAAACATAATGTGTATTAATTTCCACCAAGTGCCAACAATCACAAGCATCAACTACGAAAGTTATTAATTTCTCATTTCTCATTCTATGCGGAATATTACTTGATCAACTTATTGTGCAGGTAAATGTACAAAACAAAACTGCAAATTTAAGTTTGTAATATTCGTTACAATTGTATTCAAGTCTTCCTACTAATTACAATGGTACGGAAACCTTAATGCGTGAGACCTATTACTCGCACTTGACTGGTTTTAAAATCATCCCTTATACTACTTTAAATGGAAAGAATTATTAAAAAATTCACTACTTCAGAAAGCATCACCCGTATAAAAAACATAGAAAATGAATCAGAATGCAGGAAAATATGTCAGAAATACAATATCGTGGTTTTCACAGGTAACTTCATTTATTTCAAGTGGTTAGTGGAAACTATGAATACACTCTTATCCGGTTTTACTATAAGCCATTACAAATATTATATTATAACTTATTCCTGAACAGCCAAAGAAGATGCGGCCTCACGCATAACCATTTTTTTAAGGGCCTAGCTTACCCCAAAATTATGACGGTCTTTGATACCCCTGTCAGCGCGCTTAAAACAGAGATATTTTCGTTTATTTGGTCGTTAGACGTGATTATGCTATAAATATGGAACTTATCACACTGAAACGTTGGTCACCGCTACCACGTAATAAATTAACCACAGAACATTATATTTTTCTGAGATAAAATAATCAATTTAATAGACTTGTAAGCACTCAAATTTCTAAGAAATGTTATATTGATACTTAAAATACGTACCTGTACAAAAGTCATACCTACCAACAAGGTAAATATTGAGAAAATTCGGGAGATTAGTCATTCATCACCTCACTATTAAACTAGTTTTAATGCTGAAATTAAATAAAATCAAATCGAATACAATACTGAACATCCATCCATCAGCCTGTTTCGTCCACTGCTGGGCATAGGTCTTTCCAAGATTTTGCCATTCTTGGCAGTCCTCCTGGGAGAAATGTCCATATTCACACACGCTGGGCAAGCGGGTTAGTGAGTGCGGTGCCGATACCCTCACACCATCAGTGACGCTGCTGCCCGTCACCAGTCTATTTTATATAAGGGCCGGGTATTGGGGATAGATATGCCGTTATTAATCGGTCCGAGGCATTGGCTGATTGCCTTTGAGTGCTGTCCTTGTACTTTCCCCCGAATAACTTCAGGGAGCTTAGGGGGTAAGATGGTGGTACCTCCACAGTCGATCCCGACATCAGCTACCATCTGTTTTGGCTTAAAATGTATACTAATAAAATAATAGTCAAAAGTTTGTGTCAGTAAACTTAATGTTTATGGAAAATATGAAATCTAAGTAAATTAATTTCTAATCCAATTCAACATCCTAATCAAGAATTAGAGGAAATTAAAATTATTAGTATTGTACTGAGGGCAAAACTACAATTTTTAAATTTTTTGTCTGTCTGTTGCATTTTAACTCGAGAACCACTCAACGGGTTTGGATACGGTTTCCTTTATTATCATCTTAGTGACCCTGTTCAACATATAGGCTATAAAAAAGGTGTTGACAAAACAACCGCTAAGCAGAAAACTGTCAATATAACTCAAAGATTAAAAATTATTCCACGCGAGCAAAGCTGCGGGCAAAAGCTAGTAAGTATACTTCCCGCTGCAAAGGTATGTTAACAATCCGTTGATTCTTTGACTGATTAGGTAATAAACAAATAAATCAACTATATTTCAAATATTTAGTAATATTGATAGGAATTTTTTGACATTTATAACGGATTCAGAATACGGAAGCGTATAAGTGCTTTTGTATTGCCTAATACTGAATAAATAAAAGCTCACAAGGCAGTCAATTCTCTTTAAAAGGTACAACAGCTGACAAGGCAATGCTTTCAAGCTTTGAATTGTGGCGCACAGATATATAAATATTTGCGTATCGCGACGAGACGTCAGGCGTCGCGTACCTTCAGGCATATATATAATATAATATATCTCGCAGAAAATATCTCAGCACCTCAGTTTACCCGCAAAGGTAAGCAGAGACCTTGCGGCAGGGGGGTTTTGGGTGCCCAGTTATTTTCCGGGGGTCTTACCCCGTCACGCGATCACCCCATTCAGTAACACAACACTAAGGGTTAAGTTTATTCTACTTTTAAACCGATGGATTTTCTATCGTCTCGTTTCACGCGTGCGTCTATTTTTGTTAGCGTTTGTTTATTTTTGCTGCGTGCACGTAATTAAATATTGATTTTATTGCTTGTTGGTTTCTTGTTTGTAAAGGAAAGTAACATAATCTAACTTTTTGATTTAAATTGAAGAGACGAAACTAAAAATGCGAGCATTGACCTGAAAGCCAACTAAACTAGTGAAACTTATCAAAATAGGTTAAAATAAAATGCCGGTCAAGTCCGAGTTGTCATCGCGCGCTCAGGGTTCCATACCATTTAAATAAGTTTAAAGACTTATGATTTGAGTAAAAATTGCAAACCTACAAAATTTACCTTAAAGCTACATGAAAAATTGGCTCTATTAGAACTAGTTGTTTAAATAACAATGGCACATAATATACAGAAAATTTTAAATTCTTAGCTTAGTATATGACACACACCTCGTAAAAAAAATTTTCTTAAATCGAGAACTTTCATGGCATCAGATATCTTTATTTTAAAAGACACACAGGTTGAAAATGAACCCCATGAAAAAGAATTACAAATAGAACACAGAATAGTTTTTTTATTTTTTTATTTCCGTATTAGGAATGAATGGCCAGCCTGTGATTGACATTATACTGTACATATTCCTGGCGGTAAGTACCACCTTAGTAAGTATCACCTTTTGCGATTGGTAACAAATTATATTTAAAGCAGTTTTTGTGAACTCCGTCAAAGAATAACTAAACAAATCGGTATTTGTAAGCTTATCAATTCTGTTGAAAAGAAGAAGTATTTTTACAACAGGAGACTCTTTAAGAACATTAGTGCGCGCGCACTGCACACGAAACAACTTGTGTTTTCTCGCGCGAAAAAAGTTATCCGACACAAACAGCTCCAAGGAAGCTAACAACCGCGGATTGCATAATTTAAAAATGTTGTCTTCCCAAAGTCTCAGAAAACCGGTCATGATAAAAGAAAGAGAATTCAGCTGAAATAATGATGATTTCACGTAAAGTATACATCACACGTAAGCATACGGACATCACAACAAAATACGATGAAACTACCGTTGCTGCTGCTAACGATATAATACGACGCACTGTCTTTGACTTTGCAGGAAGCAGATAGAATTATGCACCCCGTAACAGCTTTTATAGTGACAATAAGCATACCATAGTGTGACGGACCTCTTTTAAAGGGAAGGCATGATGTAATACCGAAATGATAATCTTATTTTCTGTGACCAATTTTTACGGTGATCAATCACCATTATAATATTGCCTTACTTACCTTAAAAACTTCATTATTTTATCAAACGTTTTAATTACAGCATAATATTTTCCTATTTTCACCTAATTTAAAACAATTCACCGTATTTAAAAAAAATTATGAAGTCAAAAAGACATTTTTCTCAGTCTAATTGACTCGGGGCTTGGCTTGCGTTTGTAGGGAACACGAACAAAATAAATTACGAATTTCACAAAAAGGGTAATCAAACCTTGACACTGAGCACTTACCAAGTCTTCAGTACGAATTTGACTGTATAGATAAATTTTACTCTGTATATTTCGTTATGATATCACTCAACCTAATTTTATTAATATAATATTTATGAAAAGTTTTAACCTGGTACTTGAGGTAAATATAGACAGCCCACTTAATAGATATTTATAGAGAGCTGTGCCCTTATTAAAAAATATTACCTTCATCTTCTATCTCTAGAATATTATTCCTTTTGAAGAACTGAACCTCTCAAACCTTCATAAACAACTAAGGACCACATTCATTTACTGCTGTCATAATCAATTCTATTGTTTTAAAACCAAAAACAATTCCTTCATTCCAAAACAAACAAAAGGAAGTTTCTTCCTGCTAGAATAAATAATGCGTTTTCGTTTTATTGCACGTACTCCTCAAGGGAAGTCAAAAGGACTTCGTAGAATATTAAATCTGCAACTAATTTGTGAACGATCAGCAAGATTCAGTAACTTCTTGACAGAGTTTTGGCCGCAGAGAGGCTGACCAGACGTTCGGATAATCTGTATTTTTTTTAGAAAATTTATTTTTTGTAAGCCTATTGCCACCGTCACGTCACGACTTGAAATGCAAGTTACAGTCCACACTCGGCACACCCGCGTTTCACCGACGATTATTACGTCCCAATGTGAATCTTGAATCGTGATTGGTGGTGAGCCCCATCGCCGTTCTTCGGGCACAAATACACGCTTTTTAGGGCATGCAGGTTTCCTAACGATGTTTACCCTCCCCGTTCAGCAAGTGGTAAGTTTTAAATAATCAATGTTTAAATTACCAAAAATTAAGTTTCGCTTAAGCAATAATAATTATATTACAAAACAAATGTTTCTTCGTTCAATTACAGGCCAATTCCGGTGGTATTGAGATGATCTCCATGGTCGAAATATTAGTAAAGAAACTGCTTATCTCCGCCAAAAAAAAAATGCAATTCTAACGATCTCCATGCAGAGATAATTTTCTTGATTGTAAATCTTTCTCCATGGTGTATGAGAATAGGGTTTTTTACTCGTGTCAAGATTTGAACCGGACATTGATGCGGAGATCTGAAACAGAAGAGATTTGAAACAGAGATTTATCTCCATGGTCGTAATATTTCGATCGAGCCCGGAGTCGGGGTCCAGTATGTATAAGTTTTAAATCCATCTTGTTACGATTTCAAGCGAATTTTTTAAATTGCACAATTAGATTTTGTTATACGTGTAACATAATTTACAACTTTTACAAATACTGAATACAAAACAGCTACGGACCGATTTACGCCAACGTGTTCTTTTTTCAAGTTTGTTTCTTGTTGCTAGTTTTTTTTATTCTTTACTTAACGTGAGACTACAGTGTGGCACAAAAATCTAGCGGTAACCATTAATGCGCAGAAGTCAAAAATAGGGTGTCGTGGCGTAGAAAGCGAGGCACGTACGTACTCATGCGTAAGCGCTGATTGGCTCCCCAATTGTATCCATGCGCAGCTATCCCCTCCGCGTTTCGTTCACCGCTAGACTTACGTGCCGCAGGCTGTTCCATTGCTACGTTAGAGCGTTATTAGAATTAAAAAAAAAATTATCTAGCCTTGGCTATAGCTACTAACTTCGGTGTACCAAGCAGAGTTGATGTCATTTTGCGCAGTCAGTTTAATAGTTTGATTTTCGCTAATATTCATTATAACAAATATATAGTAATTGTGTACGTGACCTTATTTTTAACCAGATTTGTTGGTAATTTTATTTTAGATATTTTTATATTAATCCATTAGATTAGAAAACACATTTTTTAAACAATATATTTTTAATTTTTGTTTAAATCAAATCAAATCAAATCAAAATATTTATTTTGTAAAATAGATACATAAAGTATAATTTCTACAAGTCAAAGTTAATCTTTACAATAAATATCTTTAGAATAAAAAAATATAAAAAATTATATGTATATACTAATAAGGGAAATACATACAAAAAATATTTAGGTTAATATATATTTATATTGGCTACAAAATTTTAACTATACACCACACCTACATAAAAAAGTGATATCTAGGAATAAAAATATTATATATAACTGATGCAACGAACAAACAAGTTGATAAATAAATACGGAAAATACATCCAAAAAATATTAAGGTTGGGCTACTAAAATGTAATAAAGTTATAAACCTGCATAAAATAAAGAAATATAGGAATAAAAATATTATATATACATAATGCCTAACCATCTGCACCATTCGATTAGTATTGCTAAGAAGAAGAGCAAGAAACTTAGCAAACATGATTTTTTTTTTCATTTGTAACATAAACTTAATCTATACAATTTTCTTATACCTACTTAAGTAAAGGCAAATATAAAACCAAAGGAAAAATGTCCAAGAAAAAAAAAAAATTGATCTTAGTTAATCCGTCTTACATTGTCTATTACCTTTTACAGCAAAGTCAATTTACATATTAATTAACTATAAAGGGCTTAAGATTAGCCTTTAGAGGAATCAAACATTTCGTATTAAAATTTGCTAATAATGACTTACAATTTTGATAAAGATTATTATTATTTATTACACCATGCTTCATTATCGCTCCATTATCATAATCATTGATTTTATTGTAATAAAAATTACTTGGTTAAAAGTTATCATAAAAAGCATGGTTTACCTTTTTTTTTGCAACCGTATGTATAGTAATACATTTAAATAAAAAATAATTCTACAAAGGTCATTACTCGCAATTATATTGCTGGAACCACTACCGGGAATTCAATTTGGCACAAACTTAGAACTGGGTCACAAAATTGAGCGATTCTGAAAATTTTATAGCATATCCGGAATCTTGGTCATTTTGCACGATCTTTACCAATATTAGATATAAATGGAGAATAAACAAGATTCCATGTTAATGTAAAATAATGTTCCACATTTTCAGATAACAAGCTTGCCTTGAAGTTAATTGATGTTTTACTTTATATATTTATATCTTTCTCAGACACGATACGCCTCACTGAAGCGAAAATTATTTTGAGTAAAATTCGGTTCCTGCTGAAATTATATCAGTTTATTTAAGTTGAATGAAATAAAGAGTTAACAAAAAAAGTATTATTAAAATATGTATTTATTGTTTTTCAAAATAATCTCCCTTGGCGTCTATGCACTTTTTCATTCGATCAAACCAGTTTTGAAAACTTTTGTGCCACTCCCCTGTGGTGACCTCTGAAACGTGTTTTTCATACTCCTCGACAGCCTCTTCTGGTGATGAAAATCGTTGACCGCGTAATTGGTTCTTAATTTTTGGGAACAGAAAAAAGTCACAAGGTGCCAGGTCGGGACTGTATGCAGGATGACTCATGAGTTCTACATTTTTCGTCTTCAAAAAGCCGTTTGTCTGTCTGGCCGTGTGAGAACTGGCATTGTCGTGGTGCAGGATGATACGGCGTTTACGGTTATTTTTACGGAGTTCGTCAATAACTTCCGGCAAACAAATGGTCGTGTACCAGTCACTATTCACGGTACGACGATTTTCTAAAGCAACAGTAGCCACGTGTCCAGTTTTATTAAAAAAAGAAGCAATCATCCGCTTAGATGCACTTTTCACGCGCGCCACTTTGGTTGGTTTTGGCTCATCTTAAAAGACCCATACGTTCGATTGCTGCTTTGTTTTGGGATCGTAGCAATAAATCCATGTTTCGTCACCTGTTACTATGTCCCACACCAAATTTGACGCACCTTCGTTGAATCTGGTAAGCATGGCACTGCACCAAGTGACGCGGTCCATTTTTTGAGCCTCGGTGAAGTTGTGTGGGATCCACCGCGAGCACAGCTTTCTCACACCCAAATGTTTGTGTAGGATTGATTGTATTTGACTCATGCCTATTTCTAAGGATGCGCGAATTTCATGGTAGGTCACATGCCTGTCTGTTTCAATCATACGGCGCACAGCATCGATGTTTTTGTTGGTCACAGCGGTGGACGGCCGACCATCGCGAGATTCGTCACTGAGATTGATACGACCACGCTTGAATTCTGCAAACCAGCTATAAACAGTCGTCTTGCAGGGTGCTTCATTGCCAAAAGCTGTTTCAAGCCGAGCGATGCTCTGTTGAGCTGTCAAATTACACTTAAAATCGTAGAAAATCATACTACGAAAATTTTCCCGAGTTAAATCCATGTTGATGGAGACACACAATTTTTTAAATGGCGCCACAAGGTAAAAACAAAAGACAGTCAGATGAAACAAACTGCATTCTACAGCCAACGAGTTCTATTTTCAAATGTTGCACTAAATTTTTAAATATTGTTTATGTAAGTGGCCAGTTCCGGAAATTTTTAGTGTTACCTATGTATTAATAATAACACTTGTACTGATTTCACTGATTCACTTTATTTAGACGCCAACCGGTTTCACCTTACGGCATCATCAGGGTATAATTAATTATTAACTATAGATATTGTACACTTGATAGTTTTTATAGCAGATGGTACTAATTAATGTCTTAGAATCGAGCTAAATTATGATATCAAATTTGAAATTTCAGTGTTGAGTCGCAGAAATATTCCCTTTAAAGTGGGGAAAAATTTATTAGTCATATGAAATTAAAGAGCACAAGTGTCATTATTAAGATATTTATGATGTTTCACTAAGTGCCGACAATAATTAATAATAAAATATGTATACTTTTTAGGGTTTCATATCCGAAGGGTGCCGAACGGGACCCTTAAGCCTCCGCTGTCTGTCTTGTCTGTCCGTCCGTCTGTCTCAAAATGTTAACTGTCTAGTATTACCGTTGAAGCTGAAGAACTCTAAAAAGCAGTGGACTGTGACACAGAGGATAAATTATTGACGTGGATACTACTTACGTTGCCGCTTTAATAAATCACAGAGGTTGAAATCAATGGCGGCCATCGATATCATAATGATATGTCAGTAATGGCAGAATTAGTATTATGATCAAATATGGAATAACCTAAATTAATGAATAAAACATAATTAACTATAAAAAACGTAATAATATTTAATCAGAAATCAAATTATCCTTCATCGTTCCGGAAGTAACGTACAAATATACAAGATGCGAACAAAGAAGTATCCATGCATAGTAATAATAATTATAGTATTGTTTGTATATCGATAAGTTTAATACAATTATTGTAACAAGTAGCAAAAGAACGGACATCGCGCGCAAACCTCCATACAAACGCAAAAACAAAATTGCGAGGTATCTAAGGGATGGTTTAATAATATTTTAGGTTGGGTCCATTGACATTATGTCCGATTAGAACAAAAAATCGGGAAATTAGAATCATATCTTAACAACATGATATCTTATCTCAACAAAATTATTTAAAAAAAGACATGATCTTGCTTAGTTTCTTGCCCTTCTTCTTAGCAAGACTAATCGAATGGGCGGAGCTAGGCATATATTTATATATGTAACGTGTTAGTTTTTAGTATATGGTTAGCTATTATTATCATATAGTAGGTATATATATTATTGTATACATTAAATATACCTTTAATGTAGTTTATGTACTTGTATTAACTTATAAGTATATATACACAAATCCTAATATAATATATTCTATTTTCCTGCTTTAAATTTAACCATTTTACTTATTCAATATATTATTACGTGCCATAAGTGTCTTTTTGTACCTACATTGCAAAAATAAAGTATTCATTTTATTTTATTTCATTTACAAACCACTAAATACGTAAATAAACGTTTTTTTTACTAAAAATGTAGCCGTGTGTCTTTTTATTGAAAATGGAAATGAATACTAGTTGGACATCGAAAATATTATCTAGATTAATATTAACCAAAAATATGTTTGAAACGTTCACAATCTTGCCAAGATCATGTTTCTCCTGACACAAGTTTTAAATTTTGTACCCGCGACGAAATCAACACGATTGTATTGCCTTCGCAAGTTTCATGGAGCCTGTACATAATAACGAAATGAAACAGCATTACATTAGGCCGCCCTCACAACTGAGTTGGTCGTGTCACTTGGGCACCCTTTTCAAGTCTCCTTCTCAGAAAGTTTGCCGTGTTTCCGAACATTATCGTCCGAAGTAGCACGACGATATAAATAAACTTAACTCGCTCTTAATTTAATGGCGAACCGGAAGTTGTCGGGAGGCGTGTCTTGAAACTCCTTCACCGTAGTTATTAGCAGTTTACAAACACAGTTTTCATATCTTTGATACAGAAAGCTAACATGCATTGAAAATATCACCCGAAAGTATATGGAATGCAAGGATGATTCAGGATTTAATACTAGATCTTGCGTAGTACTGGATTCAAAACATATTTTATGCACAAGCTGTTTAATAAGCCCAATTAAACAGTTATTAACCAACGTAGGTTGTTTGTACATGTTATATCCATAAAAGTAATATATGTAGTTCAATATTCGTTCCACAGTTGATATAAAATCCTAAGAAAATCTATTAACAGGAATATTTTATTTTTATTTTTTATTATTGGTTTACTCTATGCTTGGATATAAAAACGGTACTGGATAAATTTGTAGTCGTTGAAAAGCCGAAACTCAGCTGTTCCATAGAAAAGATACGAAACTTCTAGCCCAAAATATATGGGACACTTGAACAACATTTCTTAACGTAGGATAATTTGATTTCAAATTAAAGATTATTACGTTTTTATATCGTCCATTACCTATCTGTTATTATCCATCCATCCATCAGCCTGTTTCGTCCACTGCTGGACATAGGCCTTTCCAGGATTTCGCCACTCTTGGCGGTCCTCCTGGAAGAAATGCCCATACTCACACACGCTGGGCAGGCGGGTTGGTGAGCGCGGTGCCGAAACCCTTGAACCAGTGACGCCGCTGTCCGTCACCAGTCTAATTTATATAAGGCCCGGCAATTGGAGATGGATATACCGCCATCCATCGGTCCCAGGCAGTGGTGGGCCGCCTGGTTTTTTTGCCTGAGAGCTGTCCTCTTACTCTCCCCCGAATAACTTCGGGAGGATTTCCGAGTAAGATGGTGGTACCTCCACAGTCGAGCCCGGCATTAGCTCTACCACCTTATATCTGTTATTATTAGATAATTATTATATTATTCATGATAGTTCAAAGTTCAAAGAATATTTATTTATCGAACCAAGGTACAATAAGTTGTTACAATGTATAGGCGTTTTAGTTCAGCTTTGACTTGCAAGGCGTACAAATAATTTTGTGACATATCTAAAAACGTTTAAACTTACTTGATCGCAATGATAAAAAAAATTGAAATGACCGCATAAGCAAATGCGCTACCATCACTGACATATTATTATTATATCTATGGCCACCAGTGAATGAGAGAATAGGCTTCATAGGAAGTATCCACTTAAATAAAACTAGTGCTACTTTTAGCTTTTCGCGAGTTTAGGGTTGGTTCTATATTAAAAATGTTTGAACAGTTTATAAATCCATACAGTTGTCCAACGAAGCCGTTCGGAAGAAGCGGTTGTACGGGGCTTGCGGGTCGAGACTCTAAACTGCTTGTTCGAAAATTGTATGTAGCTCAAGGTGGCTTACCTCCCGCTTCTCGCCCCGCAGGCCCCGCACAATTGCTCTGAGCGCTTTCGTTGGACAACTGTATGGATTTTAAAACTGTAATATTACTCTACTACCACCAGTTTTTGATTTTCAACCGACTAATAATTCGGCCGTACGTACAATTTACAGGATTTGAGACGCTAGCACGGTTTGGAAATTGGCAGAGTTTCAACAATACGCATTTGAGAGGAAAAGGTCAGGCACATTACAACCATTGTCGAATAAATTAATAACAAGTTAAAATATAGAGATGTGGTAAATTGTTTCAACAAAAAATTAAGCCCAAAACAAAAGCTCTTATTCTATATCATTATGGTGGCTCGAAATTCCACTTTTTCGGATTTCATAACATAAAAGTTAAATTAATTTGAAGATATTTATAAAAAGCCCAAATAAAAAAATATTAGGCCACATCTTCTGCTGCCCCGCATTTGATTCAAAGTTTAACAAAATGCAAATAAATATATATATATTTTTTATTTGGGTTTCAAAGTAATTCCACTGCAACATGAAATTCGAAAAAAGTGGAATTTTCAAACACCCTAATATACCGGGCGTAAATAGACTGCTACCATTAAATAAAACAAAACAGTTTCAGGTTTCATGGACGACGCTCTCTCTAAACTTGCCCGTATGTCGGTGCGTTAGGGTTCACGCATTTTCGTTTGGAACTCAATCATTTCCTAAACTAAGGGTGTCCGCGGGTATGATTCTTAGGAAAAGTGGTTCAGTAGAGTCTTTTATTTTATTTTTATTTTATCGTTTATTTGGAAAACCAACAGCGATCACACAATGAGATATTACTATAGTTAGATACATAAACAAGGCCAATAACAGGTTTTCACTAAAAATCAAAACTTAGACAATGAGTTCAAAAAGTATTAAAATTAATTTTGTGAATATCGTAAATCAATTACAACGTATTTCAAAAAATAGATCAAGGAATGTCTAACAGGCAGGTATGCAATTTTATTGGTAATTCGTGTTTTTAAATAAATAGTTATAATGGATTTAATATATAGGTAGGTATACATAATATTATGGTAAATTATATATTATCTATATAAGTAAATATATGTATATATAGTGTAAAGTGTAAAAATATAAATTTTAAAGTAGGTAGTTTTAGCAACTATACACAACACGATGTGTATCAAGGATTATCATCAGAAATACTTTTTAGAGCCACTCTAATTTCAGATTTGAATCTAACTTTTGAAGCGGAGAAAATCTCCACGTCATTAAATAACTGGTTATATGTGTTCGAAAGTCTGGTAAGGACTGAATTTTTACCATAATTAGTTGAGTGCCTAGGCACATATAACATCTTTGTATGACGTGAGCGGTGTCCAGGTACCCACAGTCCTAATCTTGTCAAGAGCTCAGGACAGTTGATGCGGTCGCGTAACACATCGAACAACAGTCCCATGTCTATAACTGTCCGTCTCTCTTCTAGTGATAATAGATTATAATATCGGCAATTTTCGGTGTATGACTTAAAAGTTTTCTTTTCACGAAAATTAACGTGTTTAAGAAAGCATCTCTGTATACGCTCTATTCTATCGACATAAGTCTTATAACAAGGTGACCAAACAGAGCTGGCGTATTCTAGAATACTCCTTACATAAGCAAAGTTTACTATCATTAGACTGAAACGACATTCGAAAGCTTTGCAAGTACGTATTACAAATCCCAGATTTCGGTAAGCTTTCAGAACAGCAGCATCAATATGATGATTCATAATCAATTTTGAATCAAGTAATACACCTAGGTCTTTGACAATGTTGACTCTCTCAATTACAACACCATTGAAATTATATTGAAAAGTAATAGGATTGTTTTTACGATTAAAGGATATACATTGGCATTTGCTAATGCTGATTGTGATATTATTCCTTTCATAATATGTATTTAAATTGTTGAGATCATCTTGTAATAATTCACAATCAGCGAGGTTTTCAACCTTTAGATAAACCTTTTTATCATCAGCGTAGAGTAAGTGATGAGAGTTATTAATAACTTTGTAGATATCATAAATGTAGGCGTTATAAAAGAGAGGGCCAAGATGCGAGCCCTGAGGCACTCCGGAAGGGATAGCAATAAAGTTAGATTTATACCCACTGAGTACTACAGCCTGTGAACGGTTGTTCAGATAGGACTCTACCCATCGAAGTAAATCCCCATGAATTCCTAGAGACTGAAGCTTGGCGAGCAGAATGACGTGATCGACTCGGTCAAAAGCTTTTTCAAAATCGGTGTATACCACGTCAACCTGCCCGCCTCCCTCCATATTATTAATCAAGAAATCAGTATAACAAGCAAGATTGGATGTGGTTGACCTGCCTCTCATAAAACCATGCTGCTTAGAAGATATAGCGCTGGATATTACAGGATAAATTTGGTTGTACACAATTTTTTCAAAAACTTTACTCATAGTATTTAATTTTGATATAGGACGATAATGATCAATCCGTGACTTAGAACCTTTCTTATGAATTGGAGTTATAAAAGCTTGCTTCCAGACAGACGGGAATACTCCAGATTGTAAAGATTTATCAAATATAATTGAGAGGGGTACTGATAACGCTTTAGCACATTGAGATAAGAAGATAGGATGCACTCCATCACAACCAGGTCCTTTAGTTTTGTCCAATAACCGTAGAAGGTTGTAAACTGTTTCAGATGATACTTGAATCTGAGACACATCAAATAAAGTATCTGTTTCGCTTAGTGTACCTTGATGATTTGCAAGATTGGAAGCTTGTGTAAACATATTTTGGAAGTAAGAATTGAAAGCAGTACAAATACTCTCACCAGTATTAAAGGTCTCATCAGCTAGAGTAAATTCTTTTGGATAATTGGAACCACGTCTCTTTGATTTTACGTAACTCCAAAACATTTTCGGGCTATGGCGTATCTTCTCCTCCGCGTATCGTGTAAATTTTTGGAAGCATTGGGTCCGTACCCGATGCTGTCGCGCTCTCAGGAGAGAGAACTCATCATAATCACGAGGATTGCCGAACCTTTTCCATCTACTGTGAACCTTGGTTTTTTCGTTTATGATTTTCTTTAGTGAGGAGCTAAACCAAACTGGATATCGTGTATCTTTAGGTATGATTTTTGGTATACATAATTCAAAGCTTTCATATATTTTTTCATACAGCTTATCCGTCAGCTCATCAACTGTACCATTACTCAGTAGAGTTTCCCAATTAGTATTGTTGAAAAACATGTTAATGTTATCGTAATTCCCCTTGAAGAAATTATACCGTGGCTCAATATTTTCAGACAGTGGTTTTATGTTCAAATCTAATATATCTATATGTATTGAAGGATGGTAAGCATCTTCATGTAAGATGGGGTCATCAGACCTAGTGACGGTTAGTGGGAGGTTAGAGAAACATAGATCCAATGTTCTATTACTGCGATAATTTAGTATGCGACTGTACTGCCGTAGACCATGAAATTCAATAATTTCAATAAAACTCACAATGCTGTTTTGGTGATCGACTGTGTCTTGGTGTACCAAGGTAAATGACTCATCTCCCCAACTTATACATGAAAAATTAAAATCACCAATTAAAAGAATATTATCGTGGGTATACATGTTTGATAGTTTCAATAAAACATGCTGAATATCACTCAATCTGTGAAGCAGCTTATCACCTAGATTGGGAGGTATGTAAACCAATACAATGTGCAAGTCCGCTGCAGCACCTAATTTACGAGCTGGTATGGTCACACAGATAAGTTCAGTAGGCTTATAAAGAAATTCTGGGCGCTCTCGTGCACCTAGTTCTCGTTTACAACAAACCATCACTCCACCTCCACTTTTTTTATCACATAACATTAAATCACGGTCACAACGGAACACATCATACCTGTGATCGCATAATTCATAATCCAAAATATCACTTTGCAGCCATGATTCGGTTATGAGTAATATATCATAATCATTGGAAAGAATATTATTGTAAAATTCTAAGGTTTTGGTTCTAAGTCCACGGACATTTTGGTAGTATATCTTTAATGGACGAGTTTCAGCCGAGCTAAGCATTAGAAAAGTGAATGAAATCTAAAGCAAAATTCATGTATTTGTATGAGCAAATGTAATTTAAATCAAGTTTATAACCAGCTTGGTAAAGTTTAGAATTAATATTAGTTATTATAACACTTGAGCAATAGAGATACCTGGGATAGTTTAGTGGCAGAGAAAGCATAAACAGTTTTATATTTTTGTATAAGTATGATGATGATGAATTATGTTCATGTAAATAAATTAAATATGTTAATAAGATATATTTTTCAATATGCTTGTAAATAGGATAAATGTATACTATAAATATCTTGTTTTTTATAAATATAATACTTGTGGGTTGGTTTATTTTACTAAGATAGAAATAGAATACAGATATAATTATTATTGCATGGTGGATACCTAGACAACAGAATAATAATATAGTTTGTAATAAATATACCATGAGACTTTGAATAGTTAGAGCAAGGCTACATACCTCAAGTGCAGTTACTTGCACACCCAAGCAGAGCATTTCAACATCTTTGAAAAACATTTTGTACACAAATGAGAAACTTAGTAAATAACATACACAACATATTAACGTAAAGAGTCACTTAATCTTATTAAATATATCAGAGTCATTATGTATTTTTATCAGGGCACTATTATCACTTTTCCTGACGAAAATATTTCCATTCTTGGTCCACACGTGGATGTAATCATGTGATTTCGCAACCTCCTTTGTTTTCTTGAATAGTAACTTGTTTACTGGTGTCAGGTGTTCATTCACATAAATATTCCTCTCATCCCCTGGGAGATCAATCTCAGTGGTCTTTAGTCCACGGTTTTTCTTGATACCTGATATAATAGCATCCTTCAAAGCTCGGGATTTCAGTTTCATGATAATATTTTTGGGGCGGCCGCTTTGTTGCTGACGTGGCTGGACTCTGTTGATGTGATCAATATCTTCAGTGGTTACCTGGACTCCAATGGCATGACCTATTTTGATTGCATAGTCAACAAGAAGCTCACTGCGTTTCTCCGGAATTCCTGAGATTTCCAGGTTTTTTGATCGTTCACGTTGTTGCTGATTATTCAAATCATATTGAATGCTGATGATACTTGCTTTTAAAGTAGAGATCTCTTTGTCGGATTCTTTCAAGTGTTTAACTTTAGAAGAGATCTTCGTGACTTCTTTTTTTAGATCTTTGTACTCATCTGAGGTGAACTGAGATGTTTTTAGGAGTTCTGCAATGTCGATTGACATATTGCCTTGTTGGGTTTCCAAGGCACCAACCCTCTTCTTCAACATAATGGTATCTTCACGTAGTTCATTAAACTTTGCGTTCATGTTTTCTTCAAACGTATTGAGACGAGATGTGATCGTCAGCGTGAATCTCTCAAGAAGTGACGCCATGTCAATGTCACCGACTGTTTCGTCCGCCTTTTGTTTTGTACGTACGGTAATATTCTTTTCATCATTTTTACTGATTGTGTTTTTGCTGTTCGACGTCGTTTCTTTAGACATGAGGATGGCAAATGGCAAATAGAAATGCAAAATAACGATAACGATGTGGCTTTCCTGGAATGTCATGCAACTTGCACTTGGAAATTTTGCTGTTTTTCCACGATATTAGTAGTAAAGTAATTCACCATCTAAACACTGGTACTACTCTGGTTTTACTCAATAATTAAGTACTGTTAATAATACGCTTTTATGTGCAAAATAATAAAAATCCTTAAAATTCGTACAAGGAGCAAAGCACTTTCTTTTTTTTTTTTTTGATCGGTAGAATATGCGGTTTCATTTAATGGTAGCAGTCTATTTACACCCGGTATATCTCCCTCATCAAATCGTTATTATCATTAAATGGAACGGAACTCATGTTACCATTATTACTCCCGTATTAAATTACGTTACTATTAATATTTTTTAGGGTTCCGTACCCAAAACTCAAAGCGGAGCCCTATTGATGTCACTCTCCTGTCCGTCAATCCGTCCGTCCGTATGTCACGGGTCCTTAATTCGTAGACGGAATAAGTCACTTAAACCTGAAACTTTGATATTTTATGAAGCTGACTCAAAACCGAACATTGAAATATAAACTAAATTAATTTTTTTTCATAGGGGAGAGGGTCTCATATATTAGCAATTTCTTTTACCCTTTTTACGTATGGCCGTTTAACATAAATCCATCGCTGCAACCGTTGTACAACTCATGGCTGCAGCGATGCAAATCTTTTAAACACGACAATTATTATCGCGGGGCTCTCGTTTAGTAACTTCTTATAATCCACCGAGTTGCCGAGTTTTATTTTTATTAAAGTACAACTCAAACAGTGAGGCCGACAATAACTACAAAATCATTGTCAAAGGGTAATATAAGCTCCAACATACAGAGATAGTTACGACTTCTATGAACTGGGTATTTTCGTATACCGAAGTAATCACAAAATTATGATATAACTTAATTAACTGGAAAAAGCTACTCACTTATTATTGATGATTTGATCTCGAGTAGGTACCTCTGTTTTTCATATATCAGATCTCTAGGAAAAACTTATTAAGGCGAGGTTATTCAGAGAAATCTGTCCAGCTACAACGCTTTCATTTTACACTTTTCTATTATTCCTGATTCTGTATCGTACATTCAGTTGCCAAAAAAAGTGCCTATCGTCAAAAACATACATATCCGCTTATGTAAGGATACTTTCGCAATTGTAATGACGTCACAATTCGTAAATAGTTCAACACCCATTGAAGGTTATACTGAAAGTTCGTTTTTTAGCTGTTTTTGGTGAAAAGCAACCACAGATGAAAACTTACATAAAATACGGCCTCTGGTCAGTGGACCAGGCCGCAATTTCGAGGTGTTTTTATTTATTACTAGCTTATTCTTTGACGATCGTCACTACCTAGGCCGAATTATAAAAAAAAAATATTATTGTTAGTTAATATACTCGTATTATAAACCTAGTGATATGGGTATTTTTCGAAAGCTATTAAGATGAGCTACAAAAAAAAAAAAAAAAAAAAAATTATAATAATGTTAAAAAAAGTTGTGGATTGTAATTATAGGCCCAAATTTTCTTTTTTTTTTTTAATATATGTATAGAGTTATATATTTTTTTATTATTATTTATATTTTTTTACAATATTATAAAATTTGAATAGACATATAAATATAGTATACATACATATATTTATATATATAACTAAGATTTTTTCAAGGAGAAAGCCACCCACCCCCCTACTTTCCCCAAGAAAAAAAAATGTTTTCTTGTAGGAAATATTATCTAGTTTTAGAAAAAAAAACCGCATTAGAATTGAACAACTAGTTCCGGAGATATAGCCAAAAACAAAATTGGCGGGAAAATTTGCAAAAACGCGCGTTTTCCAACGGGTTAACGACATGCTTTTTTCCGGGATAAAAAGTAGCTTATTTGTAAAGTTAGGGTATAAGCTATATCCATTTTAAATTTCATCCAAATCCGTCCAGCCGTTTCAGCAAAACAACACACACACACAAAATTTCGCATTTATAATGTTAGGGTGATAGTGTGATTTTGAAATTAACAGGATGGATTTTTAATATGACGGCTGTTTTATTAGGTAAATTTCTTACGACGTTTATTTTGATATAAGTTTTATTGTCTAAAACCCAATATAACTCGAATGAAATTGTTATTATATCATAGTTCAGTCCTATCATTTCGATTTTATCGGATGCATTAAAATGCGAGTATTTGTATATCAAACGGCCGAAAAATTAAGTAAAGGGTGAAATATGATATATGTTTCTTAGAATGTAATTATTACAATTTCACGGTTTAAAATTTATTTGCATAGAGACAATATCGGGATAACCTACGCTTAAAATCAGGTTACATTGCAAATATTTGAAGGACCACTAGCACCTTAACTAGACCGTACAAGATTTGTATAACAACAGGACTTAGAATGGAAGTAAGAAACATAAAATACAAGGAAGGCCAGCCATTTTTACAAAGTGCACGTTAGATATAAGGTATTGATTGAAAATAAAAGGAAAAACTAATAACTATCTAGTAAGGTTTATAAACAAAAACAAGTGCAAGTTAAATGGTGCAAAAACAGTGCATTCGATACATTCATAATCTAAAAGGAGAATTATGTCATCGAAATTACAGCCAAAACAAAATAGTTAAAATAGTGGATAAACCGAGTCTTGAAGTGAATTGTTCATGTTGAGTCATAATCTTATCAAAAGCTCGACCTACTCCTTAAATACACATATTTTAAAATAAGTTTATCTTAATCCCACTATCCCACTAATAATATTCTAAATGCGAAAGTTTGGATGTATATATGGATGGATAGATGGATGTTTGTTGCTCTTTCACGCCGTAACTACTGAACCGATTGGGCTGAAATTTTACAAAAATGTAGTTCTAGATCTGGAATAGGACATAGGCTACTTTTATTCCCATAAATCAGTTCCCATGGGATGAAAATAAGCTTTCAAATTTCTATAGAAAAGTTATGTGTCACCCTTTCACGCCATGCTTACGAAACCGATCAGGCTGAAATTTTGCATACATGTAGTTTTAGACTCTGAATAGGACATAAACTACATTTTCCCTTTGCTCCCATGGAAAAGCTATAAAAGAGACACGCAAAATGGGAAACAGGCGCATAACACACACATTTCACCAGCTGTGTTTACTGTAGGTAACTGGCCGAATAATATTTGACTGGTTTTGTAGGAGTACACAAAAAGTAATTCAACGCGGGTGAAACCGCGGGCAAAAGCTAGTATTACATAAATATATTTGATATGCATGAAGAATCTTGAAATCCTTACTGTGACAATTTTTTATTACACCATTATTTATTTTATTATTTATTAATAAATCAAATTCCCATTCAAAAAATAACATCTGAAGAACAACACAAGATCCACGAATGCTGCGATGATCTCGGTGCAAATTGCACATCATAACTTTTGATAAAAAAGTACTTTTACGTGTGTTCGACGCTAAAATAATAATTATTGAAAAATATTTGTGCTACCTACCGCTGGCTGGCCAGGGACATTTTCGAAACGTCAAGCACGTATCTATTATGATATGTTCTTATTCAACGCATTTATGACCCCAACACAAAATTAATAATGTTCAACGCTGTTTGTGCTTAAACAAGAAAATGATGTAGTTTTATGCTTTATATTTTGATTGCATTACATTACAACTGTAAACAAACATGATTTAAAGTTTGTTAAATGTAATGCATTCCAAACTCTACGCAAAAGATGACATAATTTTCTTTAAAAAACATAATTATTTAGGCGTTATATTCGACAGTACTTTGTCTTGGATAGCGCACGTAAATGAGACCAGTAGAAGAGCACATGCCGCATTTCACTCTCTTAGGAAACTCCAGAATTTCTTACCCTTTAAAACTAAAATCTCACTCGCTCAGACTCTTCTTCTTCCAATCATTGATTATGGTGATGTTTGTCTCGTCGATGCCTCCGAGGAATTGTTAAATAAACTTGAATGTCTTTAGAATTTAGAAGAAGCTGAAAGAACATTACCTCTCTCTGTCCGTATAGGTAAATATTATTATATATGTATGTAAGTAATATTTAGTTCTATTTATTTTTTATTATTATTATATTATTATTATGGATTATTATGAAGATAAAGAGTAAGAGAACAGCTCTCAGGCAAAACCAGATGGCCCACCATTGCCTGGGACCGATGGATGGCGGTATATCCATCCCCAATTACCAGGCCTTATATAAAATAGAGTGGTGACGGGCAGCGGCGTCACTGGTGCAAGGATTTCGGCACCGCGCTCACCAACCAGGTTTCTTCCAGGAGGACCGCCAAGAGTGGTGAAATCCTGGAAAGGCCTATGTCCAGCAGTGGCCGAAACAGGCTGATGGATGGATGGATGTATTTATTATATGTTTTGACTAGTATGTATTATTCTTTGTTTGTATGATTACTCCTTGTGGTTTTTTTATTCCTATAAAATAATGGTTTGCTATAAGAAATCTTCTTTTAGAGATAAGCTCGCCAATGTACACACCTGTTTCTTTTTAGGGTTCCGTACCCAAAGGGTAACCACCGGGACCCTATTACTAAGACTCCGCTGTCCGTCCGTCTGTCACCAGGCTATAACAACAAATACTAAAACCGGCAATGTGCGAGTCGCACCTGCGCACTCCCATACAACAAACGTGATTTTTTGCGGTTTTTATAGATAATGGTACGGAAACCTTCGTGCGCGAGTCCGACTCGCACTAGGCCGATTTTTTGTAAATATTTTTCTGTAAATATTTTTCTTTAAATATTTTTCTGTATGTGTTTCCTTGTGTGTACAAATAAAGTGTAAAGTATTATTATACAGTAATTTTCGCGAATTCACATAAAACACATCTATTGCAAATTTTTTATTCAAAAGTAAGGAAGACAATATTAATATGTGCATTTTGCAACCAGATCCTGTTACCCCCTTAAGGCAGTTCTTTCGAGCGTTTATTGAAATATAGCATCCATTTAAAATGGGTAACTCCTCGGTGGTTCACGCAAAAAAACTGAAAAATATATACGTAGTGATGCTAATGTAACCTTCAAAATATACGATGCATTTTTTCTGGGATTTATAAAGCCATATCAATGTATTACCCAAAATCATCAAAATCATACGTTGGATTAAAAACTAGGTTAATTCTAGAACTAAGTACTCACTTGATTTTAATAGTTCTTATATTTTTAAATTCAGTAAAATTGACTATGGAAATATTTTTCCGTTCACCGCTTGTGATGTGAAAAATATATTTTTTCCTAAATTCTAAATTCGTAGTGGGATTGACTATTGCCGCAATCGCCATCATTTCATTGCAGGTTACCATTTTTTTTCAATATTTATATTGAAAGTCTGCGTAAAAATAAAGCTGACGTATTTTTTATTTTGTTTTATTGTGTGTTTTTAATTCTTATATTATTTTTTTCTCATCCACTCATTCTAAAAAAACGTAAGCCGCAACTGAGGATTTCAAACTCGATGTTCATTGCCAAGGAATTATATTTAAAAAACTTGCTATGTTTATGTTCGCTCTCAATGTCAACAGTCACAATGTGGCAAGACAGTTTTTTTTTAAATACGGAATGAAACTGAAAGCAAAGATAATTGTTTTTAAAATCCTGTGTTTACAAACTTTTGTTTTTTTTTTTTAATCTCTTTGTGTGATAATGATTTCATTCTGAAGAAAATATATGATGCTCAGAAGGCCAATATCTCTAAATGGTTTTTAGTTTTGTACCAATTGTTAATTTGTAATGTTGTCGATTGTAAGTATTGTGCATTTCCTCAAGTCAGTCAGTCCAGCCCAGTCAGATCCTTGAAGTAGAGCCGACCGGCTTCAACGATTATATTTCCTCCTATTTTTTGCTATCCGGAGACGCAAAGACATCGTAACAACAACTTTGTTGTTCTGAACGTCAACGTGTTGATCTGAACGTTATGTTCTCGTCGATATTTTTACCGACATACGTGGAAGTGCTAATTTAGGGCTTAATGTGCTAAGCAAGTGAACGGATTTGGATGAAATTTAGAATGGGTATAGCTTCTACCTTATCTGAATACATAAGCTACTTTTTATCCCGGAAAACAGCATGTCGTTAAACCGAATAACACGCGGCTGGAGCCGCGGGCAAAAGCTAGTTATTTAATGTATGTTAAATAGGATGACAATAGGACATAAACAAGGCTTTTACACGTTAGGTAGAGTTGTATAGTTGTTTTAGATCGCTCTTTGAAATTTTGAATTTTAATGCAATAAAATAGGAGGAAACAGGCGTACCTACATCCACTAGGAGTTCCCCGCCACTCACAATGCAAAGTCATTATCGCACCACAATTTGTATTTGTTTGAAACTGACAAACTTTCAGAAAATGTAAAGCTTTCATATATTAAAATAAGTGTAAAAGGTTCAAAGCTCAAACTTAATGGATGTTTTTAAAATGTAGCGAGTAATTAGATTTATTTTACAGCACTTAATAGCCATTTAATTTTGTTACATAACAACCAATTTTATCGGACCAGAATTTCAAATTGAATTTATATTTAATACGCACTATAAGTTTCCGGAATGAATATGAAAAAATACTATTAAAGGTACAAAATTAATTTATTGTTTTTCAAAATAATCTCCCTTGGCGTCTATGCACTTTTTCATTCGATCAAACCAGTTTTGAAAACTTTTGTGCCACTCCCCTGTGGTGACCTCTGAAACGTGTTTTTCATACTCCTCGACAGCCTCTTCTGGTGATGAAAATCGTTGACCGCGTTATTGGTTCTTAATTTTGGGGAACAGAAAAAAGTCACAAGGTGCCAGGTCGGGACTGTATGCAGGATGACTCATGAGTTCTACATTTTTCGTCTTCAAAAAGTCGTTTGTCTGTCTGGCCGTGTGAGAACTAGCATTGTCGTGGTGCAGGATGATACGGCGTTTACGGTTATTTTTACGGAGTTCGTCAATAACTTCCGGCAAACAAATGGTCGTGTACCAGTCACTATTCACGGTACGACGATTCTCTAAAGCAACAGTAGCCACGTGTCCAGTTTTATTAAAAAAAGAAGCAATCATCCGCTTAGATGCACTTTTCACGCGCGCCACTTTGGTTGGTTTTGGCTCATCTTGAAAGACCCATACGCTCGATTGCTGCTTTGTTTTGGGATCGTAGCAATAAATCCATGTTTCGTCACCTGTTACTATGTCCCACACCAAATTTGACGCACCTTCGTTGAATCTGGTAAGCATGGCACTGCACCAAGTGACGCGGTCCGTTTTTTGAGCCTCGGTCAAGTTGTGTGGGATCCACCGCGAGCACAGCTTTCTCACACCCAAATGTTTGTGTAGGATTGATTGTATTTGACTCATGCCTATTTCTAAGGATGCGCGAATTTCATGGTAGGTCACATGCCTGTCTGTTTCAATCATACGGCGCACAGCATCGATGTTTTTGTTGGTCACAGCGGTGGACGGCCGACCATCGCGAGATTCGTCACTGAGATTGATACGACCACGCTTGAATTCTGCAAACCAGCTATAAACAGTCGTCTTGCATGGTGCTTCATTGCCAAAAGCTGTTTCAAGCCGAGCGATGCTCTGTTGAGCTGTCAAATTACACTTAAAATCGTAGAAAATCCTACTACGAAAATTTTCCCGAGTTAAATCCATGTTGATGCAGACACACAATTTTTTAAATGGCGCTACAAGGTAAAAACAAAAGACAGTCAGATGAAACAAACTGCATTCTACAGCCAAAGAGTTCTATTTTCAAATGTTGCAATAAATTTTTAAATATTATTTATGTAAGTGGCCAGTTCCGGAAACTTTTAGTGTTACCTATGTATTTTATTTAATTTACAGATTGGCCATGCGAGCGCTAGTAGTCGTTTGATATTACATACAATTAAACTAGCATTATTTCTATATCAAGTATATTTGAAATAGGGGTCTAGAAAACAGCTCTATTTCGATATTTACCGAACAGGGGTCGCCAGGAGCGAAAAAACGATCTAGCTAGTACTCATCTCCGTGAAAAGTCGTTTTCTGCATGTTTTTAAAAGCAAATCACCCATATCATCCATCACATATACAGGGTGTAATCGTTAAGTGTGACCAGGCGATTATCCCGTAACTATTAGAGATATCAAAAAAAAATAAACTGATATCGAAAGTACGTTACCTAATCAGTAAAATGACATCAATAACTTTTTGAAAATCAAACGAGAAGTATCCAACATTATGACATTAAATACTCCCATACATTTAGTATGAGATTAATTAGTAGAAAGGTTTTAGTTTCTTTACTTTAAAAGGTTATTTTAGCTTAGAACTGATATTGAAGGAAACTATTTAATAACTGAACAAAGTAATAAAACTATATTTTAATTAAATAATTTTTATTTCTTAGTACGTACAAAATTTTGTATACAAAGCAGATGTTCGAAGTGACGTCCTTTTTAACCTCATACTAAATGTATGGGAGTGTTTAATGTCAAAATTTTGGAAACTTTTCTTTTCATTTTCAAATAGTTATTGATGTCATTTTACTGATTAGATGACGTACTTTCGATATCAGTTTAACATTTTTTGATATCTGTAATAGTTACGGAATAATCGCCTGGGCACACCTAACGATTACACTTGGTATATTTAGCCACGTACTGCATCAATAAATCACCAAGCAATACATTTAGGTGTCATGAAAACTCCGTTATTACTTATTACAGAATAAGCTTTTCCTGCATCATTACAACTCACAAGAAAGTAGAGGTAAATAAAACAAGAAACGTCACAACAAATAATATCGAACACCCACATTAATACAGCCTTTCACGGAAGAATCCCCCTTTCCTTTGTATTACTTACAATATGTCAATATCTTTTTATTATTTTTTCCATTATTGTCAACGTACTGTATACATTTGTGCTGGATGGCTGGTTTCTCGCGTAAATATGGAGTACTTTAGTATCAGACCTGTGATGATACCCTAAATAAGAATACAATAAGGTTGATATTTGATCCCATTATCTATTGACTTTGAAAGGGTATTGTGTATGAATTGTCACCCCAAAGTGCGTGAGGGTTGATTTAATATAAACTAGCTTTGTCCATTTTCATTCACGGCATCTTCGATATATATAATTTATAAAATGATACTATATAATATAGTTTCATTTCCACCATAACAAACATAGACATACAAAATAAATCCTTTGGTCCGACCGTTTCTGGAATTTAAATCTAAAATGCTTTTAACCTGAAGTATTCCTAAGGACGAGTTATCCACGCGTTCAAAATGTATAGTCAGAAAATTGTAAAATTCGGCATATTATGATTTTTTTCGGCACATAAAATTATGAAAACGAAAATCTTTCACCAAAATTTGGAAATAGGTGCGATGACGAGCGGAGCGGATAGGAGCATGTTAGGTTTACACATAAATAAATTGTTTTTTTATAGTAAGAAAATGCTTTTCACTTTCTTGAAACTCATGAAAATCCAGAAAAATCTTTGCTGACGTCTCATTTTAATAATAATGTAGGGTGTTTATGTATATCGCAGGATTTCTATAATATAGTTTCATTTCCACCATAACAAACATAGACATACAAAATAAATCCTTTGGTCCGACCGTTTCTGGAATTTAAATCTAAAATGCTTTTAACCTGAAGTATTCCTAAGGACGAGTTATCCACGCGTTCAAAATGTATAGTCAGAAAATTGTAAAATTCGGCATATTATGATTTTTTTCGGCACATAAAATTATGAAAATGAAAATCTTTCACCAAAATTTGGAAATAGGTGCGATGACGAGCGGAGCGGATAGGAGCATGTTAGGTTTACACATAAATAAATTGTTTTTTTATAGTAAGAAAATGCTTTTCACTTTCTCGAAACTCATGAAAATCCAGAAAAATCTTTGCTGACGTCTCATTTTAATAATAATGTAGGGTGTTTATGTATATCGCAGGATTTCGATGAAATCAGTATTTCGATCAAAATCCTTCAATACAATTAAAAAATAGGTGCGATGACGAGTGAAGCGAGCAAGAGCGTGTTTAGGTTGCTTGTGATCATACATTCGGGAGCCGAGCGAAGCGGATTAGAGCGAGTCGACCTTTATAGTACACGACATTAATTTAGTTTTTTCAGACACAATTTACTTCTGTCTTTCATATTTTTATGCTTTAGTTATTAAAATTAAACACCTGGTTCAGTATAATCATTTTAGATAAGTTTAAAAGACTGTTACCACACGACGAAAAAAAAAGACAAAAAAAAACGATCTTGCTAAGTTTCTTGCCCTTCTTTTCAGCAAGATTAATCGAATGGGCGGATTTAGGTATTATAGATGTAATTTATAGTTTATTTATCTATTAACTTATGTATTCATTGCATTATGTAGGTATATACAATATTTTAATTTTTTACTTATGTTATTTGGCTAGGCATTATATTTATTTATGGTCTATTCAGTTTATTTATCAACTTATTTATTTACTTATTGCATTATGTATAACAATATTCTTATTCCAATAAGTCTTTATTTTATGCATATGTATAACTTTATTAGCCCAGCTTAAGCCCAGTTTTTTTATATAATATATATTTCCCGTATTATATTAGTTTAACCATTTAATATTATTTTTATAACGATTAGATTGGATATGTAAAACGTATACTTTATGTATCTATTTTACAAATAAACATTTTGAATCTTTGAATCTTGAATATTTCTAGGAAGAAAATACTAGGATTTTCACCAAAATACTGGTTTCATCGAAATCCTGCGACATATATAATTTAATATAAGTTTGGCCATTCAGAGAGAATGTAGGCTGCGTTCCGAGCACAGTTTTATGATGATAATTAAAAGATAAACGAACAACTTTTTGCAAAACAAATTATCATCTGTCGGAAGTTTTTAACATCAGACGACTATCAACGTAAGGTATTCAAAAGTATCTTCAAACTGAATTATATGCAACAGAAGCTCAACAAGTCGTTTAAGAAAAAGCTTGCATGTACCTAGACCATTTTAACGGCCTTGGAAAAATACAATACACAAAAAAATAACGTTAGAGTTTATCCGATATTTATCTGAGGTTCTACAACCATAAGTTAAAATAACTCAAGAGTAGATAGCGTATCGTAAACTGATCGATTGATCACATTATAGACGAAAAGATTTATTTTTTTGTGTAATTATATTCTTTTTAACTTTTTCAATCAACTATAACAGTATGAAAAAGTAAAACAAAAAAATGTTTTTTTTTGCCGAAGATGATCTTTTAGTGTAACAAACAAATTGTTATACGTACTATAAAGTAAAACAAAAAATTATAAAAATTAGGGTACCGTATGCAGTGCGAACCGAATTATTTGTCATGCGCTACCATTTTAGCAGGTTCCTTTGTATCGTCTTGATGTTGTTACGATATCTATATTATTGCTATTTACCATGTTTTTAGGGTTCCGTACCCATATTGTGTAGTACCAAACCCTTGTGCGCGAGTCCAACTCGCACTTGGCCAAACTATTTTGATAATGAAGCTGATTTTGAAGGTTAACAACACATAACTGACAGCAGTTAACCTGATAATGAAATAAATGTTATTAAGCTCTTATCATCGTATGCAGATTAATTTACAGTGAAGAATTAAATTACGTTCTGTCAGTTTAGTTATGCCTTGCTACGAAATCCTTCAAAATCAGCTATAATGGGTCTTTGATTTTACTTATAAATTAAATAAAAAATATGGTAATTATAAATAAAAAATAGTATAAAATGTATTTACGGATTTATGAAGAAGAATGTGAATAATGATTTAAGTTTCATGTTTGGTCATGCTATGAATATTTACGTGCGTACATAATTATTTATACTAGTAATAAATTAATAAAAAACGTGTCCGTTTAATTAGTATTTTTGAGAAATTTGAAATGAAATAGGTTATTAGTATTTTACTGAAGTCGACATTTTTTATTTATTTAGGTAATACATAATTTTTATCTGTACTTTTAATTTAATTAGATAATCAGTCAACGGATTTAAATGTAGTTTTTATTATTATGTTCGTAGTGACTTCGGTCAGTAAATAGATCATAAGGGGTGTTGATGAAATAACCGCAAATCCGAAAACTGTTTATATTTTATCTTACTTACAAATAAAATGTACAATGACTGAAAGACACTTCCACGCGAATGAAGTCGCGTGCAAAAGCTAGTATTTTATGTAAACTATTACCATTTAATCTTTAATCTAAGCTACGACCTAAACTGCGATCTATTGTTCTATTATTGTTTTAGCAACAATGAGAATAAATAGGGTTAAGTGGTAAACACAACGTTTATTCGAACTTTAAAATCGAAATAAACAAAGCGCCATCACCACGACCAACCGTCATAAAATTTACTGGTATTTACGATTCTGCACATATCTACCACTAAACGCTTTTATTGATAACATTTAATGTTCATTTATACTGCCACTCCACGACACAACAACTTCCAACCCTAACGAAAAAGAAATAAAATCTATTTATCAATAACAGTAAAGACGAACCACGCATGTATTTGATTATATTATGCGACAGTAAAATTTAAGAGGTATAGCAAGAAAGGCTAGTAAAGTAAGGCTTTATTACACCTTTAGTGAATTGACTCCCGGTGTATTTGGGAAATAACGGGGTATTCGGAGAAAAACGTTCATTACAGACTCTCGTGCGCAAATAAAACGCTATTGGACCCAGGGGACGGCTTGCTGGATTATTGCGTTCTCCGCAAACGCCAAGGCACAATAAGTACTTTAGATACGTGAGAAAACAGTACGTCCCTCTAATAACGAATTTATTTGGCAGTAACGAATTTATTGTACTTTGTGGATAATGGAGAAGATCTGCTTTTAGGACGACAAGTTTGATATACCGAAGGAAATATATCTATGATAGTTTCGTTTCGATGCCCGCTACTCAAAAGATGAAGGCAAAATAAAGGTAAAATAATAATAAAAATTTGAGATTTGAGGTAAGGCAAGAGAGATGTTGCATTTTGAAAATTCAATGGAAGAGTTCAAGTGAAGCTTATTTTTAAGCAAGATATAGCCGATAGTCTGTAGTGATATTATGGCTATCATACGGAATAAAGCATAATGAACGTGTTTTTATTAGTTTATCCGAGAGAATCTTTAATGCAGACGATGCTACTGCTTTCCACATAGGTAAAGTTGGGCTGATTACGCTAAGTGTGATTACAGCGAAGATGATCAGAACCAAGTACCGCATAATATGTACATACCTGCCCACTGCATTTCTTCCGTGGATCCTCTTTAAAATCTGTTTGAGCTTACCTCTGACATTTTCAAGCGGTTGAAGGGATTGTAATTAAACTTATAAGCTGGAGTAAGAAACGAGATTTATTTTGGGGCAGACTATAACTATACGTACATAGCCATATAGCCATTTCTTCCGCTCGGTGTTTCTCAGGTCTGTATTGTTTTAGAACAATGAATCCTAACAAACCTATCTTTGTTTTAGGTGGATTTAACCAATTCAAACGATAATTTTGACTTTCACTGTCCATGGAGACCGCCCTTATTCTATATCGGTGTTGTACTTTAATATAACTAGGTAGTATAGTCTGAAAGAACAAATGCATTTTCGGCCGCCAGACAGCTACATCGCGTAGTTCTGTGATGATAAAAGCATGTAGACATAGCAGTAGTAAATAGGATAAGTAAGCATTCTTATTGCTGTGGTTGTCAATTTATAGAATAAATAGTGTCCGAGGGTATAGATGGTACACTGACAGTAGGTGTTGGTACAGCCCAGCGGAAATACTAGTAAAATTAATAACAAGTTGTTTAATTTTCAAGTCTGGGTTTATTTTTTAAGTGGGTTATATTGTATAGATATTTATTCAGTGTAAAATTTTCTAATTGATGTTGCTCGAGGACTAGATATTTGGAACTGACGTGAATAACTTATAGGGAAAAAGAGACGAATCACTTTTGCAAACGTTCATATGTTCGAAGACATAAAGCATACTTTATTTATGATTTTATAACAATTTAAAGAAATGATAATTATTTTTTTCAAAATTAAAACGAAAATTTTCATTATTTAATAAAATTTATTTACATTGTTGAATTTGTTATAAAATGGTAAAACTTGCCTCTTTACAAACTTTAAACTAATACGTTTGCAAAAGTTTTAACTTTTTTTCTCCATTTTAAGTAACGATATATGGATGCTTTGTTTCTGTGTATTTGATGAAGTACACAGAAAATTGTAATACATTTTTGGTATATGCATTTTGACTGTATAATGTTTTTTATTTATGGAAAACACGTTTGGAAAAATTTTCGGCGATAGAAATATTTATTGAAATGAGGTCTTCAAACGCACTTTTTCGCCTTGTTTGACGAATAGGAATCATGCACAGAACTCAAACGTATTTAATTGGATGGATTTTAACCATAACGAGATATTTCATTTTGGAAATTTTGCTAGCTATTTTAGTTTTTAGTTAAAGTTTAGTTAAAATTAAAAAGCATACTTTTTTCTCTTTTGCGCTGAATCCGCCCCTCTTGCACTGCGCGTTTTTTGGCTTGGAGTGAAAGTGATAAAATTAAAATTTATATAGCCTCTTAAAACCAATAAAAACGACTGGTGATGGTGAATCAATAGTTGTTGCAAGCTTATTTCTATCGAACTAGTAAGGCGAGATGCATATACAGTGGTGGTCACGTAATTAAAGACACCTCCTAATTGACCACAAAAAGTCTAGTTATGGTACTACCGTTTGCTTAAATAGGTATTTAATCTAGAGTAATTGGTATTAAACCATACGTGACATTGTATTCTTCAAATGTGGGACAAAATATTTACGTGTTCGTTAGTAGTTTAGCCACAGAGCACTCTGGGAAAGTAACACAAACTTTTTTAACTTATTTGTAGCTGGCCAGCTAATTAAAGACAATAAAAGTTTTTTTCTGAATTAAAAAAAAAAAATTTGTTATTGAAATTATCTTTATTACACAAAATTCCCAACAAATTTATAAAACATTCCGGTACGTATCAATATTTGGTCGCATGTCCTTTGGCAGAAATTACAGCACGACATCTCTTGGGCATGGAAGCGATCAATTTTGTACAAGCTCCTACCGGAATTTGCTCCCATGCTTCTGTAAAGGCTGTGTAAAGTTGATCGACGTTCGATGTCCGCTTTGTCGCTACTGTCAAGGGATCAGAACTGATACGTTCGGAGTTATTTGGTGCAGAAAGGTCAAAGGGTGTGTCTGCAAGAACAATTAGACGGAGACTATGTGAGGCAAACTTGTACGGAAGAGTGTCTCGAAAAGTGCCACTTTTGAAAAAGCAAAATGTTAAGGCAAGATTAGCGTTTGCTAAAAAATATCAACACTGGACTGAACGAGAGTGGAATCAAGTGCTCTTTTCTGATGAAACAAAAATTAATATGATTAATTCTGATGGAAAACAATATGGTAGACGCCCTCCAAACACAGAAATGGATCCAAAGTATACCAAGAAAGTAGTCAAACATGGGGGCGGAAATATCAAAGTGTGGGGCTGCTTTTCAGGACTTGGTGCAGGACCTGTCGGGAAAATAGAAGGCAACATGGATAAATTCCAGTACAAGAATATTTTAGAAAAAGCCATTCTGCCCTACGCCGAGCAAAATTTACCGGTCATTTGGACTTTCCAACAAGATAATGATCCGAAACACACTGCAAAAATAGTAAAAGACTTCATAAGGAACCAGTCCGTGACAGTTTTGGATTGGCCCCCGTACAGCCCGGATTTAAATCCCATAGAAAATTTGTGGTACCAGGTGAAGAAGACAGTAGCGACAAAGCGGACATCGAACGTCGATCAACTTTACACAGCCTTTACAGAAGCATGGGAGCAAATTCCGGTAGGAGCTTGTACAAAATTGATCGCTTCCATGCCCGAGAGATGTCGTGCTGTAATTTCTGCCAAAGGACATGCGACCAAATATTGATACGTACCGGAATGTTTTATAAATTTGTTGGGAATTTTGTGTAATAAAGATAATTTCAATAACAACATTTTTTTTTATTTATTCTAAGCAAATGTAGTGTCTTTAATTAGCTGGCCAGCTACAAATAAATTAAAAAAGTTTGTGTTACTTTCCCAGAGTGCTCTGTGGCTAAACTACTAACGAACACGTAAATATTTTGTCCCACATTTGGAGAATACAATGTCACGTATGGTTTAATACCAATTACTCTAGATTATATACCTATTTAAGCAAACGGTAGTACCATAACTAGGCTTTTTGTGGTCAATCAGGAGGTGTCTTTAATTACGTGACCACCACTGTATATATGTGCGTAGAGAGATAGAGAGAGAGAGAAGTGTAAATATCGGTGCGAACAGTACGAAAAGTAAGAAAAAGGAAAACATGGAGAAGCACTGAGGAAAAGCTGGAAGGAACAATTTTGTAAACTGTGCCAGAAAACCAAGAATATAAGTTGAAAATTAACAAGTTCGCTTTTTATTCCTGAGAAGATACCTATAGTACGATATACTGAACTACATAGTAAAGAAATCGATTTTCTATGTTATATTACTAACTTAACTCGGTGCACATAGCAATTTTTCTAAGGAATTATCATTATTTACGATATCTTCCATTTTATAGCTATATTACTTACGGGCAATTTTGATCCTAGGAACGTATTTAATAACCTTTTGCCTGTCTTCGCTCGCAGTCATGGAGGAAGCTGTTCTTGGGTTCTTGTTCATCGACTTATGATACGTACATTAAAACTTTTCTCAAGAAACCTTTGAGCTACCAATGATAATCATATCGAAATCCGCTATGGATCTAAAGCTGTAAGCGAATACATACAATAATTTGGCCAAGTGCGAGTCAGACTTGCACTGAAAAGGTTCCCACAAAACGGGTAAGGAATCGTAAAAACATGCTAAAAAACAACATTATTGATACCATTAGCAACATAAAGGCGTCAAAAAAGACCCTAAAGTTATAGCGCCTGTCAAATAATTCGGTAGCCTTTGAGTAAGGAATCCTAATTTTTACCATTTATTCTTTTACGATATAGGATGTTTAACAATCTGACTAAATTGGAAACTTGTATGTATGTATGTATGTAAGAGAGAGCTGAAACAAATAACCTTTAAAAAATTACACTCATTTATAGTTTCCTGTAAATGAAAACTACATAGATTATAGATTTTCATCTTTTCCACACAAGCTATTAAAGTCAATTTTGAAGGCTTTAATTTTAGTTTTAGTGCTGTCAAAACTAAAAAATTTTCAAAGTAATATAGCTGTCATACTAAAATAACTATTTTGGAATGAAGAAAATTTAGTTCTGACAGCACTAAAACTAAAATTAAAGACTTCAGAATTGGCTTTAATATCACCATCCAGGTGTAAAAAGGCTATTTTTTTCACTTTGGCTACTTTGTTATGTTTGGGCGTTATTGTAGTTTTACTATAAAAAACCTACTACATCTGGTTAAAAGGATTTACATTATGCTTATAACCCAAGTATTTTACATTAATACAGCGTCACTTTATCCGTTTTTTTTTCTCCCAGCAAATTCCAGTAAGCAATAGCTATAAATAAAAAGTAATTTTCCTAAAAAAGACATTTTATTACAGACATCAAAGGACCCTTTGATAAAATATCGATTTCCAGTTGATAAACAAAATAAATGCAAAGTTGTAGCGTATTTTGGCAGAAATATTCCTAAATCACAGTCATGAAATTAAAATAAGGCTATCGATATAAACTTTTGGTTTCATTACAAAAAAAAAAACTCTTAAGGCTGCATATAAGGTCAGATTGAGCACCTCATTTTGCATAACATTTCCTTTTAGTACAAAATAGCGCGCTCTCAGCCGTGGCTGTTACGTCCACCAAGAAACATGCGCCCACAAAAACCTGCGTTTTTATTTAATAACTCTGCTTCTAGATGCAATTTTCAAGTTATTCTAAGACGAGCTGACGGTGTCATTTGTTAACTTATTTTTAAGGCTGTATGATTAAGGAAAGGCCCTTTAACACTCGAAAAACATTAAATTTAGAGGTAACTTCGTAATTTTTTTCTTTTAAGCCCACTTAAAGATTTTGCGTTTTTTCTAAGATCAGCCTATGAGCCATATAGTACACTGTCTATATTATTTTTACTATACTGATAAACCAAGTTACACAATGTGATATACTCATTTGGAATTGGGCATCTAGCCTCGTTGTGTCTCGTTCGCAAACGCACTATTTGTAATTGGTATTCTTATTTATGAATAAAAGGTATAAAACATAGCCTTGTGTGACTTTAATATCAATTCGACTTCTCTAGTAGGGTAGAGTTATTTCATGGTGTACAACAACTTAAAAGGATGTGTATAGTTTTTGTGCACGATCATATTTCAAATTTCAGGACGGTCATTGTTAAGAATTGGAGCACAAAACCTCAACCACAAATCAGCGCTGCAGCGTTGTGGCGAGAAATGTAAAAAATACGGCCAAGTGCGAGTCGGACTCTCGCACGAAGGGTGCCGTACCATTATCTATAAAAACGGCAAAAAAATCTTGTCTGTTGTATGGGAGTGCGCAGGTTTAATGCATAAAACACAACTTTGCTAAAAAAGCCAAATTGACATTAAACTATCGTCGTGTAATGCCACACTAATAGTTTATGCTACAAGTGCAAGAAGGCAATAGCTTACGAGGAACGATTTGAAACACGAGCGATAAGCGGATGTTTTAAACGTTACGAGTAAGTTATTGCCCTTACGCACGTGTATCATACTACGTTTTTCAATGCATAGTGTAAGTAAATAAATGAAACGTAATTATAGAAACAAACAAACAATAAATACTCCAAATGAACTTTAGGCGGGCATTCTTTTCTTTTTCTCTGCACGCAAGTTGCCAACTTGACGGAAATAAGCTGCTTTCAGTTTGATGCGTTCGCAGGTTGTTTTCAGATAACATAAATTGGACTCCACCAGCTTATTCCAATAATGTAAACAACAATGGCTGCCTGAAATTGTCTATTCTTTAGATACAAATAATGTTGTTAACGCAACGAAGACCGACGAAATCGTATTTTTTAAAATAATGTACAGAGAATGCAAGTGGCCAGTATCATTTTGCGAACTCGCACATTAAAATTTTTTGTCTTTTTACATTATAATCAACGACGTAAAGTTCCAAAACGACAAAAAGTTCTTATTCATATAGCTATTGAATGTGGTTACCTACCAAGAAGTTTATTTTAACCAGATTCCAGTATCCTTCTTGTTACCTATCATAATTATTATCAAAAGTAATTAAAAAAATAAATCAGTCGTAAATTTTTCATCAAAATTTTCAGTTTGTAAAGTTACTACAAACTCAAAATGTCGTTTAAGTATCACTAGAGGTTTGATGACACCACCGGAATTATAATAAGTTAACACTTTGGAGAAAGTGCGAAATTTACACATATTTGAAATAAAAAAAAAACCATTAAATAAAAACATTCAGTTTTTCGTTTTTATTACTGCACCCTAACAAATCTTTTATCAAATAAAAAAACACTTAAATTTCCCGGTCACCCTATTAAAAAAGTAAAGTCCGAGAATATTCTTCAATAAATTTTATTTTATTAAGTATTTTAAGTTATTAGTGTCACATCAATAATTAGACGAGACAAAAAGTATGTCTTTCATTCTATGTTAGTGCGTTTTTAATTAGAGAACCGCAGATATTACGACGAAATTTCGGACAAGTTCTTTGTTATTGTTTTTGGATTAGGCTGGCGGAACAGACTTTACTTGTCCTGCTGTCAGTGGTAGGCGGTTGACGTCCCGCAATCAAACTGAACGCAGCCTACGAACGCATCAAACTGAAACCAACTCATTTTTTTCAAATTTATCTATGGCACATAAGATAATACTGGCAACTTTGTTCGATAAATTAAAAAATAGAACATACCTTAGACATGGCTGCATGAATTAAGTTTAATTTGCCTTCCCACTATGTGGGTGTATAAAACAAAAAAAAACAGAAGAAAAGAAAAAATTAAACACTAGTGTGTTTAAGTTCACTTTGACAACAGTTTAGATGCTTAGAAAATAGGACTTTACGAGCACTTGCACTGAAAATCACATTTGATTTATACTTATTATTTAAACATTAGAAAAAGAATCATAAAATGAGCGATTGGGAATGAAACCTGTCTCATAATAAACTTATCTCTTTAAAACATTTATTTATTTTATTGTTGTAAATTTGGCTTTTTAATACGTCAACTGTTCTGTTGTAGATGTATTTATTATTTTGTATTAACATCTTTCTATTTAACATCAGACATAATAATATTATCTATCTCAACAACGGGTTTTGTTATATATTTAATTTTAGACATAAATTAAATTATTTTTGCTTACGTTAACTGAAGATCAGAGTTTGATATTGTCTCGAAAGATACAAAGTTATTCTATCTACTAACAGATAAAATGTAGTGGAGCAAGTCTTAGTATTGAATTTATTTTCTGATTTGCCGAATGAGGGCAATAAAATTGACATTGAATATAATCTAAGGCTTTAGAAATCGATGAAATGAGAAATAATTATATTATCCTTGGCAATGAACAAAGGTATAATTTTCTTTACTTGAAGTTAGAATTTTGGAAATCTGTGACACTTTTGTCTTTATTGAATTCTTTTTAGAATAGATAAAAATCGTATTTAGTGGTTTCCCAGAAAAAGTTTCACTTTTGCCCGCTAGGTAATTTAGATAAAGTTTGGTACAACTTCGTCAAAGATTAAAACTGTTGTCACGATAAATAGTTTTAAATTAATCTTAGTTCCAAGCGGGATGGGACCTCAACGAAGTTGTACCGACCTATAATGAAACTAACTAATCCAACTTAAATAATGTATTGATTTTATTCACAATAATATTAGTGCAATGTGTAAGATTATTTAATCCTTAATAAGGTATGGTTAAATATTCATAATTATTACTTTGTGCGTTTGTGTTTATTATGTTTGTGGGACACACTTAAAACAAACGCTTGGATTTGCCTGCAACTGGCAGCATTTTCTAAATTTGCCCCTTTTTGCCACGTATGATATATTTATAGTTTTTATATTTTGTTTGTACTATGTGTTTTTTCTTTTTATAGATAACTAGCTTTTGCCCGCGGCTCCACCCGCGTGTTATTCGGTTTAATGACATGCTTTTTTCGGGGATAAAAAGTTACCTATATGTTAAGTTAGGGTATAAGCTAAATTAATTCTAAATTTCATCCAAATCCGTCCAGCCGTTTCAGCGTGAAAGAGTAACAAACATACACACACACACACATACAAACTTTCGCATTTATAATATTAGTGTGATAAATACTTTTCGCTTTCATTTTTATTATCAGTAAAGTGTGTGAATCAATAAAATAAAACAATCTATTTACACTCGGTAACGCTTAGACATCTCTAAATATTTGAGTGTCAATTTCAGGATTGAAAAATCTATTAAAAATCAATTCCTCAAGGAAAGTTTGTAAATAGTTGACTGATATTTATAAAAATATTTTACGAAAACTTGCATTGAACAAAAAACAAAAAACCATTCATACTGGATGCTTTTAAGCTCTGAAGCAAATAGATAAAAAGTGACAAAATAGAATAGTTAATGCAATAGATGTAGAGCCTCTATTAAGCAATTCTTTAAATATCCTATCGAAAGTACCAAAGATTATTTTTTCGACGGTACATAGAACTTTATCTAGGAATCTCCGCAATTCGTCTAGACTTATTTCATTAAAATTTTCTCAGAAGATACTCCTAACACTGTTTTGTCAACATAAAAGTTTATTCAACATAAATATGTGTTTATTGTTCCAGATGTTCCACGATTTGAAGACAGTCTAAACAACTTGACTGTCTCTTTAGGTAGAGAAGCGGTTTTCACCTGCGTCGTAAATGATCTCGGAACTTATAGGGTAAGTTTCACAATTTTTTGCCTATAATATAATTAAATAAATTATGCTTATTATTCCAATACATAGTGGACTCGACTTCTCGAGGATTGTATTGTATTCAACATCACACGATTATGGATTCCAATAAAATTCCAATACATTTTATTAGTACAATCATCGAGTCTAGATGCGTGTTGAAAAGTAAGCACAAAGAATATAATGGAGTAAATGTAAATTTTATTCTAAAGTAAAAATACAATATCATGTAAATTAAGCTTGACGACCTACGTTACAAAAACTGGTAACACTTGTTTCCATAAATAATTTGGCCAAGTGCGAGTCGTACTCGCCCCCAGAGGGTTCCGTACTATCACAAGATTCAGGTAAAGAATCCAAAAACAGTAAGGTAAATAAAAAAATATATGTCATAGCAACATGAAGGTGACAAAAAAAACTGTGAGTAAGGAACTCTTTTTTATATTTGGTATTTTACTTCAGAATATATACAATAAAGCCTGAAAAAAATTGAAACTAGTATGAATTACAGTTTTTAAGATAGAACTGAAACAATTACCTTAAAAAATGCTACATTTTCGAGGTTTTTTACTTGTAAAATTTCCCCTGTATATTCGGTTTTGAGTCAACATTCTACGTATTAAAATTTCAGGTCTGTAACTTATTCCATCTGCAAGCTAGGGACATACTCGGATGGACAGACGGACGAACAGCAGAGCGACAATGTTGCCTTTCGGGTACGGAACCCTAAAATTGCAGTGATTTTTATTTAAGCCTGGGGTAACCATGTACCCTCCACAAGTAGGCGTCTGATAGTCAATTTAATTGAGCGCTACTTTATAATTTGGATACAAACCACACGCGCTCATCTGAAATTAATGGAAAACAATACCCACCGATTGACGTAGGTAATGTCTCAGAAGTGTGTGCTGGCCCAATGAGTTTTAGCAGAAGATAATTATTGTCTAGTTATCAAACATGAATGAACATATGCGTCCAGCACTGGTACTATGATATTTTATCTAAGTCTCTTACATAGAAGTTTGCATAGTAATATTAAACTCTTTCCACGAAACGAAACATAGCTTTTAAACTAAGTAAAATATGTAAATTAAAGTCTAATCGTTAGATTATTTAAAAGTTAGTCAAGTGATGAAAGGGTCTAAAAGCATTTTTGTACAGACAGAATTCCCATATACAGCCAAGCAACATAATTTAAACATTGTTTTACTTAGGGTGCAGCAGTCAATTCAACGATGATGCCTCGTGATCAACAAGGATATATTTATTAAATAATCTAAAACTTAATTAACAAATAAAACCTACCAATATAAATATCTAAAAAAAGAGAAAAATAATATCTACCTTAAACTAAGTAAAAAATCGAAGCCAAATCGCTGCCGTCACCGGACAGGGTACCCAACAGGTTGGCGGCATTGCCTTGCTGGATCGCGAGGCTTAATCTTTGGCCAAAATAGGATCCAGCCCTTGGATTCCCCGAAGCATCGACCAGGCGCGATGATATCTCCTTGTAGAGGCGTCGCGTTTCTGGCCCCTACGGCCCGAGGGTTTCCACGGCGAAATTGTTTGATTGTCCAAGTTTTGATAATACTCACTAATGGATTTGGCAGTGTTTGATAAGTTCAAGATGGATTTAGTAGATTTTTAAAGTTTTTTTATAAACGAATTTTAATATGGCTTTGAGCTAGACTTAGCAGGTTTTAATAATTGTTAACGATGCGTCGCGTCGAAAGCAATCACGTGGCATATTATGTTCAATAGTGCCATTTCTGGATTTAGTATAAAGGTTTTGATATTATAATATGACACCTCTCTATACCCAAAGATTTCAATTTAAAGATTAACAATGGTTTACCTATATACATATACCTATATATTCAAAATCGTTTTACAACAATATCATTTTTTTTATTTTTAAAACAGAGTATGAAGTCGCATGAAGTTACAGATTGTTTCTTGTTAAGGCGTAGTAGGTCGATCGCACAACGAAAGAGATAAGCATATCTGAAGAAGCGCGCCTCTGAGCAGTGCGGTAAATCAAGAAGAGAGTGGTAATGCTGTTTTTCAAAGAATAAAATTTAATATAAATTCACACAAGTGTGTTTAAAAAAAATCGTCGTGCTATCGTTTAGATACGTGGGACGCACTATAAGTTTCCGTAATGAATATGAAAAAATACTATTAAAGGTACAAAATTAATTTATTGTTTCTCAAAATAATCTCCCTTGGCGTCTATGCACTTTTTCATTCGATCAAACCAGTTTTGAAAACTTTTGTGCCACTCCCCTGTGGTGACCTCTGAAACGTGTTTTTCATACTCCTCGACAGCCTCTTCTGGTGATGAAAATCGTTGACCGCGTAATTGGTTCTTAATTTTTGGGAACAGAAAAAAGTCACAAGGTGCCAGGTCGGGACTGTATGCAGGATGACTCATGAGTTCTACATTTTTCGTCTTCAAAAAGTCGTTTGTCTGTCTGGCCGTGTGAGAACTGGCATTGTCGTGGTGCAGGATGATACGGCGTTTACGGTTATTTTTACGGAGTTCGTCAATAACTTCCGGCAAACAAATGGTCGTGTACCAGTCACTATTCACGGTACGACGATTCTCTAAAGCAACAGTAGCCACGTGTCCAGTTTTATTAAAAAAGAAGCAAGCGGATGCTTAGATGCACTTTTCACGCGCGCCACTTTGGTTGGTTTCGGCTTATCTTGAAACACCCATACGCTCGATTGCTGCTTTGTTTTGGGATCGTAGCAATAAATCCATGTTTCGTCACCTGTTACTATGTCCCACACCAAATTTGACGCACCTTAGTTGAATCTGGTAAGCATGGCACTGCACCAAGTGACGGGGTCCGTTTTTTGAGCCTCGGTAAAGTTGTGTGGGATCCACCGCGAGCACAGCTTTCTCACACCCAAATGTTTGTGTAGGATTGATTGTATTTGACTCATGCCTATTTCTAAGGATGCGTGAATTTCATGGTACGTCACATGCCTGTCTGTTTCAATCATACGGCGCACAGCATCGATGTTTTTGTTGGTCACAGCGGTGGACGGCCGACCATCGCGAGATTCGTCACTGAGATTGATACGACCACGCTTGAATTTTGCAAACCAACTATAAACAGTCGTCTTGCATGGTGCTTCATTGCCAAAAGCTGTTTCAAGCCGAGCGATGCTCTGTTGAGCTGTCAAATTACACTTAAAATCGTAGAAAATCATACTACGAAAATTTTCCCGAGTTAAATCCATGTTGATGCAGACACACAATTTTTAAATGGCGCCACAAGGTAAAAACAAAAGACAGTCAGATGAAACAAACTGCATTCTACAACCAAAGAGTTCTATTTTCAAATGTTGCAATAAATTTTTAAATATTGTTTATGTAAGTGGCCAGTTCCGGAAACTTTTAGTGTTACCTATGTACTAGGTTTACATGTTTAAAACAGTAATCATTGCTATTTTTACTTTAAGAGTTTCGATAGACGGCTTGAAATGAAAAAATTGCCTTCACTTTGCAATTTTTTTCGATCGAGCCAATTTTTCTCCATCGCGTTTTGGGCTGTTATATCACCTTGGAAAAGGCTTTGTTTATAACATGTATTTATTTCAGAACCATATATTTTGTAGTTTGGGAGTACTAATTGTTCAAAAACTCTGTTTTTACTACAGTAGTTTAAATTAGCTAAAACTGAGACAGTTCATTCACATCACTTTGTAGGGTTTGTAGCTCCTTTTATTCTTTACAAAGTCCTCTGTCATTTTGGTAGAGTTGCCAGGTGTCTGGCTTTAGCCGGACATGATTGGCTTTTACGATCGTGTCCGGCCAAATATTTACGTGTCCGGCCTATCCGGATTTTGTTAGGCTTTTTGTTATTGTAACACAGTCCTCAGTTTGAATTTATCTACGTATAGTCTACAGAAAACTGAACATTTTTAATTTAGTAATATCATAAATACCAAATTATTGAATGTTGTTATTAACAACTGGTTCATTTTGTAACAAAGGAGTGATTCATAGCTTAAGCAATTAAAGTATATACATAACCAAGATTTTTTATTATAAAACTAATATTCGGCTTTAAAAAATATATGTCCGGCTTTTTAGGGAAAAATGTCTGGCCGACAATGTATGGGCCGTTCTTCGGTAGAGCAACTTCCGAGCGGACTAGAAGTTTGGCGCGATCTGTATCAGTAGACCAACTTATAAAATGTACTGGGCAACCACGGAACCCTACACTGCGTGGGCCCGACACGCACTTGCCGGTTTTTTTTAATGCTCTTTGCATTAATCCGATTGATGCAGCCGTAAAATATTTAGAATAGACATTTCATTATAGTTAACCATTTGTTTTTAATATTTATATTGAAAGTCTGCGTAAAAAAGAAGCTTATGTATTTTTTTATTTTGTTTTATTTTATGTTTTTCTTGCATAATTTAATGTTTTCCTATTCACTCATTCTAAAAGGACGTAAGTCATATCTGAGGATTTCAAAAGTCAATGTTCATTGCCAATAGATTATTTAAAAAAAAACCTTGCCATGTTTATGGTCTGCTGTCACATGGCATGACAGTTCATTTTTTTTAAACAAAATGAACTTAAAAGCAAAGGAAATTGTTTTTAAAATCCTGTGTTTACCATATTTTTAGTTTTTTGAAAATATCTTTATTTAATCACAAATTAATTCTTGAAAAAAATATGATGCTGAGAAAGCGCATATCTCGAAATGGTTTTTACTTTTGCATCAATTATTAATTTGTAATGTTGTCGATTGCCCTTCTTGGATAGTAATAAATGCTCTTGCCGTGTTATTATTTTAACTTTTACCCTAAAACTTAATGCTATATCTAAGTTTTGACTCAACGAGTGCATGATATACTATTTTTAGCTCTTTTATATTTATTTCTGAGAGGAGGCTTATGGAGCCTTCAATTGCGTTAAGTTCATTTTTACAACATAATAAGGAATCGATATTAATACCTAGAAATTTCACACTCTATTTGAGACCAATTTTTTATCAACCTTCGAGTAACTTGATATCTAGAGTGTCTAATCGACAACATTACAAATTAATAATTGGTACAAAACTAAAAACCATTTCAAGATATTGGCCTTCTGAGCATCATATATTTTTTTCAGAATTATATCATTATCAAACAAAGAGATTTAAAAAAAAATTAAAAGTTGGTAAACACAGGATTTAAAAACCAATTACCTTTGCTTTCGAATTCATTCCGTATTTAAAAAAAAACAACTGTCATGTCATTGTGACTGTTGACATTGACAGCGAACATAAACATGCCAAGTTTTTTTTAAATAATCCCTTGGCAATGAACATCGAGTTTGAAATCTTCAGTTGCGACTTACGTTCTTTTAGAATTAGTAAATAAGAAAAAAATAAAATAAGCATTAAAACACACAATGAAACAAAATGAAAAATACGTAAGCTTTATTTTTACACAGACATTCAATATAAATATTGAAAACAAATGGTTACCCGAAATGAAATGATGTCGATTGTCTGCCTTTCACGGTTGAAACTATAGACCCCTATAACAGACAGAAAGCCAGTGGAGGCTTATTAATAGGGTCCCGTTTGGCACCCTTCGGGTACAGAATCCTTAAATCTAATTTAAACTACTTATTTTTTATCTTCATCGCTAAGTTTGTCGAGACTGCAGGCCCAGTTCTTCAGGTACAGCCCAGGATTTTTCCATGAATAATGAGTTGCACTTGCACCATGTCGGACTTTTCGCAGCGCCTGATATAACCTAGCTACAGTTTCCTTCTTTGTATCTAAGCCCAGTGATAAACGCTTATTTTACTAAAACTTTTCTTACACCAGGTGGCGTGGCTACGCGTGGACACGCAGACGATCCTAACAATCGCGACACACGTCATCACGAAGAACCATCGCATCGCTGTCAACCACAGCGACCGGAGAGTGTGGTTCCTTCACATACATGACGTGCGTCAGTCAGACAGGGGCTGGTATATGTGCCAGCTCAACACTGACCCTATGAAGAGTCAGACTGCTTACTTAGATGTCGTAGGTAAGTTTAAACTTTAACTAGGCTATTGTAAAGTCATTTAGGGAACCATCGCATCGCTGTCAACCACAGCGACCGGAGAGTGTGGTTCCTTCACATACATGACGTGCGTCAGTCAGACAGGGGCTGGTATATGTGCCAGCTCAACACTGACCCTATGAAGAGTCAGACTGCTTACTTAGATGTCGTAGGTAAGTTTAAACTTTAACTAGGCTATTGTGAAGTCATTTAGAGGACAGCCTGGGCTGGGGCCCTTATCGAGGATTTACATGGATGAACGAATAAACACTTTATTGCACAAAACAAGAACACATTTACAAATATACAAAGAAAAGATCGACAGAAAGCAAGGGCGGGCATTCCTAACAGAAATTTCTTCCAGCTAACATATTTTGGAAAACATATATGTATACAGGGTGACTAGTAATTAGATGCAATTTTTTAATATATTTTTTTAAAGTTTACTTTAGAAAAAAAGCTTAAATTCAAAATATCTCAGAAATGGTTCACTTTGGCATAAGGCATTATATGGTCGAATCGATTGCAATTGCTCTCTTCTCTAACCCCTTCAAAGGATTGCATGTAATGACCAGTCGCCCTGTATACATATTTATCATAAAAAGCAATGTTTGTTTCAGTGCATAGCATAAAAAGTTATTTTAAACCCATATAAATGTACCACAAATAGATACATACATAAATACACGAGTACACACTTACAAACGATCAATTACCTTGTTGAAATTACAGAAATGTCCAGAATTTTATTTATATTTTATTATACTCTTTTTTAATTTGACATCTTGCTCCACTCTGTTTATAAACTGATGCTGTCTTGCTCAAATTTTAAGTTGGGGGTCGAGTATTCTTGTGGTACTTGGGTAAGGTCATCGAAGTTAATGTTACGTTACGTGAATTCTATTATCGTAGGCTGTTTGATGCAATTGCGGTAAAAGTGCATTCAAAAGTATTTAAACCTTTTGGTCGGGTACTTCATAATTGTTCAGACTGGCGTATAGTTAAAGCCATCTGATAATTTTTTTAAACGTTTTGCTAGGCTTTAGTTGTTAGAATGTAAGCTGAAGCTTGAATATGTACTTGTAGAAGATGTAACTATTGACGTGGACCCACGTCACTACCCCGTTTGATAAAAAAATTTAACCCGACGTGCCGCCGTGATGTTTTCTTAAGGCTGCGCCGAGCGTACGACGATTAGACACCTCGCTCCGTACTCTCGTGGTCATTTTTATCGTGGCAAATGCTGCACGGCCATACTAAAAATGTAAGGCAATAAATCGTATTTAAATTGCTAGGCAATATTTCTAAAATGTAAGTAAGACAAATTGTAGTTTGTACTTTGGTGATTGTTTGAAATTAAGTTTGAGATAAAATTCCACAGTTAAGTTGTTAAAATGACTTAAACGCCAATACGGCTTTGTTTCGTTTTGGGCTTAGTTTAAATAGTTTTGTTTTATGAAATATACATTATTTTTAATTTTTGTTTCGGATAAAGTGTACATACATTTTCTGTGATACTAAATATGTTTTTTTTTACATTTTTTATTGAAAAACACTACATGTTTTTTTTATTTTTATGAATGAAATATTAGTCATTAAATAAATCAACTTAACCATGACTACCGATTTAGCTTATTTTGTTCGGCACACCCTTAAATGGGAAATCGTTCTTCCATTTCGGGTTCCAGATTATTGCCATCTGTGAGTTGTACTATGTCATCTTGTGTAATTAAAAAGGTAGGAATAGTTGTGCCGTTATCAATATTTTAAAGGTTATTGTGATGTAATTAAAAGATTGTTTAGACGCGGAAGTGAACCTTTTAGGCAGATCCGTACCTTTATGTAAATTTCAATTTTCATTTCCTCATCGCTAGTTTCAAATATCCAGGAAATGTATTCTTATTCTTTTTTTTTATTATATAGGTAATACGTGAATATATATATATATGTATAAAAACGCAAATGGAAAACATTAGTTCTGTATAAAAATTATATTATTACTAAGACTCCGCTGTCCATCCGTCTGTCTGTCCGTCTGTCACCTGGCTGTGTCTAAGGGGGTCTCCCATGCAACAGACATGATTTTTTTGCCATTTTTATAGATAATGGTAAGGTACCCTTCATGCGAGAGTCCAACTCGCACTTTGCCGTTTTTTTTAACGATTTCAGCGTTTGTACAAAAGTAAGAGTTGTTCTTAGGAATGAATACTATCACCAGATTTCGTTTTCAAAATCATGTAAATTTCAGCTCGTGTTGTTTTTACATAACATACACAATAATTATAATATAATTCTAACCATCTGATTATTAAGTAACAAGGCTATGAAAAAACTATAAATCCAAAGTGTTAACTTCGTGATCCCACTTCTTAATCGGAAAAGTTTCCAGACTAAGAAACCATTATTTTATCTTTCCAAAACTTCAGTTCATTTTTAGAGAATTTTAAATCTTTTACACGAAAATCTATCTTATAAGTTTAATTTTCATAAACCAAAGCTTCTAGGAATCTACATTAAGCCATCTACAACTATGAATAGACGATAATGATTCATCTCTCAAATTAAACTCATTCACTGGCTCTAATTTGCGTTTGTCTTTAATTGTGTGACTACGATTCGGTCTTAGAACTACGATGTGTAATTTACTACTGAGATCGGATTCCAAACTCTAAGGAGTTTCAATTTACCCGAATACGTCAAACTAAGGATGTCATTATAGTAATGGAATAGGAGGCTGATTCTATATATTTGAGGCCAAATGGCAACGAATGAATCTTGTGTGCCACGCTTTTGTTTGCCAATGCATGCACATAATACTGTCACGCCATGTGAACTGAGTGGTTAACCCTTTGACAGCAATTTCGCAGAGAGTGTTTTGATAATTTGGTGTCCTTCTTTATTAAGGGGTAATTGAAGAGCAGTGTGGCTGATTGTTGTTGCAAGTTGCATTATAGAAACACATAAACATCTCCTCGGCCGGAAGTTGCGGGTGGCGGCTGGGTGAGGAGGATAAAGGACTACTAAGCGTGGCGAAATTTGGGAAAGCCTGTGGGCGAACACTGGTGGATGGATGGATAAACAACTTTGCAGACTAAGAAGTACATAGGGGCACAAGGTGTAACTATGACGTGCTTTTAACTTAAACCACATGTTCTACTGATCATACTGGATACCTTTGGTTCTACGAGTTCTAAAACTACGGCAATGAGTTTTAATTTCTCAATTCTTACCCGAAGCGTCTGAAGAGGTATAACTTAATGTCACTTCAATAACGCCGCCAATTCAGTGATTTGACTTATCTCCATGAAATTTTACACAGTAAGATTGACTCACCTGCTTTGCTCTCACTTCTGACTTTTAATACACGTTTTGTTTCTCGAAATCCCAGAACTTTCTCTCTTAATGTCTACAAAAATAACACATCTTACTACAACCCTATTATTCGAATGTGCCGCCAATATGACAAATTAAGAATTACTTACCCGGATATTGTCATTTTTAATAGTAGATATTCTCAATTTGCTGTCTGTTAGACATGCTCTTGTTGAATAAACTCCTCCATCCTCTTTCTTCTTATTAGTACTTACTTACATATATATAACTCTTTATTATATATATATAATAGTGTTAATAAATTACTAACATAATTAATAATAATAAATTTAAGTTAATATGTAGTCTTAACTATACTAACAAATACCTACGAGTTATTTTAAGGCCATGCCGAGTACACATACCTTGGATTATATTCTAGCACTTAAATGTTAAACTGTATGCCATTTTTTTTTTCTGAATGTAATCTGTTTTGTGTGCCATAATAAATAAATAAAAAAAATAAATAAATGTTCAAATGGGTAAGTACTGCAAAGCCTTAAGAGCCTTAAGAGCTTAAGAGCTGCAAATTTCTGCCTCTTTGGAAAAAAAACATTCTTACAAGCGTCATAGACAAGCAAAAATTTTTACTTTGACTTGCAACAGTCATTTTTGGCATAAGTTTAAAATTTAGCTATAAATGGACATTGTTTATGAAAACAATCTATAGCTATTTTTGGACATTTAACTGAGCAGAGTTTCAATTATTGTTTTGGTAAGTAAGAAATTATATTTTGTCTAAAGTGGCAACACTTTCACAGCTTTGAATGTTAAAGGTATTTAAAAAAAAGCTGTTTTCGGATAATTTCCAAAATTACAGAGAACGTTCAGTATGATCTTTCAAACGTGGTTTTAGTTTTGAAGCATGTTACGTATTACACCAAGGTACCTAGCTCCAAAGGCTTCCTAAGCACACTTAGGGTCCCGGTGGGTACGCACTACCAAATGGTATTAATATTAACTTTATTTAACAAGTGTAGGGAATTGAACGATCAGCCCTTTGGTAGTTTTATTAGGGTTGAACGTTGAATGCCGACTTCTATTTTCCCTTTTTTATTTATTTTAAGTTGCTAGAATTTTATATAATTACATTAGACTGTACTAATGACACAGTGGTAGCTCATAGGACGACGGAATCTCAATCTTGAGACCCGGGTTCGAATCCAGCCGAATAAGTAGATGTGTCAGAAATTATGTGAATAAATAAGGATTTGTATGTACACTTATATTTGCTGATAGTCAAGGAAATCATAATGAGGTCAAACTGCATGCCTTTTAAAAGCGCGTATTGTGCCGGTTGTATCCGGCGATAAAAGCTCACCCCCTGTCACGATTGAACGGTACTATTACAATCGTCAATACGTGTTTTGGGTATTGACAGTTCATACCAGAAATCAACTCTGACATCCTTCGGGAATAAACGTCGTGACAAATATGTTACATAAATCTCGTTTTTGGAATTATTTTGTTATTTATTTGTTAATGTGTTAATTTATTGTTACGGTAATTAAATTAGTTAAGTGTTATGAAATTCTGGAGTACACAAGTTATATAATTTTGTCTATAGCGAAAGCGCCTTTTGGTATTTAAACCTGAAGTCCTAAAGTCCTGACAAAACTTAAAACAACTTCTATTTTACGATTAACGATAACTGTGAAATTCACAGAATGTTAGATATCAAAAACCATTAGTCAAAGTCTAAAAGATAAAGAGTATTTAACGAAAGTTTATTTTAATTTAATCCCTTTATTTTTAGGCTTCCCTTGGCGAAAAGTTATCATTCTTTTGTGATTTTAATCTAAAGGAAATATAATTTGGCGCATTATATATTTTATTTAAGTCATATTATTTTATTTAGTAAACTTACTTTACTACCTAATTTACCTATTTGTTTTGAGGTCGTTTAAAGAACGTGTAAGATTGGTTACTAATTCTTTTATTTAAATTTCATAATGAAAATTAAATAGGTAATTCCTGTTGAAAACGGGTCCAGAAGAATATTAGTAATAAATAAAGTTTTCGACACGTCACTTTACAAGAACACAAAAACCACAGCGCGTGCTCTTGTGTATGTCGCCAGCACTTTGTAGAATCGGGTATATAATGCATGATCTGCCTAGGCAGATCATATTTTTCTTAAAACTCCGCTCCGCTCTGTTACGCTCGGCTACCCAAATTTATTTACATGTAAACCTAACACGGTCACGCTCCTCCTTGGTCCGCTCGTCATCGCACCTATTACCACCTATGGTATAAATAAGATTATTGATTTCATACTTTACAATGTGCCTGCGACATGTATAAAATAAGCTCTGCCAAACAACATTTTGAGACAACGCTTTTAAAGTCACGACAAAAGATATTTTGTTATTTATTTAATTATAATACGTAGAGTACCATACCATTAAGTAGCTCATTTGCATTAATGTAATGCTATAGAGACTACTGTAGCAAACTAAAGCTAAATTAATATGTATTAAATTGATAGAACATATGGACTAAATTAGGGTAGCTCATTTGCATAAGACATGGCTGTGATTGTAGAATACTAGACAATGGTAGTTAGAACCATAAATTATAGCCTTAAATGCGAATAGTGTAAGCTAATTATACACTGAGACAGTAATTATTTTTTCACCATTACTATTCGAAAAGAGGTTATTGGTTCACCAAAAACAGTGAATAAAACGCTCTTTTCCTCACTGAGTGAGAACAAGTAACTTTTTAAACTTTTTGGATAGGCAAAGGCATGGCAAAGGTATCTGTGACCATACAGCCATCTTAAAACATAATCACCCGAGAAGCTATAAACTATAAACTTCTTGCAATCACTACATTTTATGTTCCGCAAAAATGCCCGAATAAAGCATTTTAAATTTGGAACAAGCGTCAATGCACAATATAAAAAAAATATCGTACCAAACGTACTGGCTGGCCGCTTGGAAAAAAGAGAAGAAATAAAAAAAGAACCACCATTGTTATGTTTTGTTCTCTTATTAATTTACTATGTACCGATTGGTTGAAAGTATAATAAAATTTGATTCAAATAGTTAATATGGTACTGTTTATTTTCTCATAGTCAATGGTGAAAAGTAGAGTACATAACTCGTGAAAAAAAAATTCCATCTCGGCTCTTGGATCTCTCGCTCCGCTCAGGATTCTACTCTACTAGAGTCCTTCGCTCCTCTCGGGATCCACCTTTGAGCCTCGAAAGAAATTCCCTTTTTTTTCACTTGTTGTGTAATCTACTATTGTCGTATAGATTTAAGTGTTATGTTTCGTTTGTTTTTCATTATTACATTGTAATAAATAGCTGTACAATTAAAGCTCAAGAAAAATGGTTTGTAATTGCATAAAATAGTTAGTATTTACTGTGAAGGTTGTTTTGGCCAATGTGTGAACAAAAGTAAAGAAATTGTGCGTTTTTCAAAACTGTTTGATGATAAAAATACAAAAATTTTAGTTTTTTATATTTTTATGCCTACCCTGTCTACGCCACTGCATTAGTGATTAGTGATCATTTATTTACTAATCAATACATATAATAAAACAGTAGAAACCGCTGTGTTTGCACATTGAAGAAAACTAATAGAAATAGAAAAAGGTAGTCACCCTTTAAGAGTAATAGAACAAAAATCAACTATTTTTAGAATTCTTTTCTGTCTGTCTGTCTGTTTGTTCACGCACATCTCTTAAACTACTGAACAGATTTTCATGTTATTTCCACAGCTGTACAGAGCTTAATTTGGAATAGAATAAAGGTTTTATTTCTTTCAAATCGGATCTCGGAAAAAAAGTTATCGTCATTTAAAGATTTTTGGAATTTACTTTTCTACTGGAGTAATTTGAAGTTACGTAGCAAATAAATAATTCCCAAACGTTTGTAAAATTTGGCTAGAATTTGGTTTTGGCAGACCTTTCGAGCTTGGGCTTATTTGATTAGTCTTTATTAGCACTTTGGTAAAACATGGTGACCAGTGTCTGATGATGGGACTGGAAGATGGGTACGGGATCTCCTCAACGAACAACAGCAGACCCTTCGAGTTTGGGCTTATTTGATTGGTATTTATTAGCACTTTGGTAAAACATGGTGACGAAGGTATGCTGATGGGACTGGAAGGTGGGTACAGGATCTCCTCAACGGAAAACAGCAGACCCTTCGAGTTTGGGCTGATTTGATTGGCCTTTATTAGCACTTTGGTAAAACATGGTAACCAGGCTCTGATGATGAGCACTTTGGTAAAACATGGTGACCAGGGTCTGATGATAAGACTGAAAGATGTTATATGATAGTTAAATCTATATATCTATCTATACGAGAAAATTAATTGTAATCAAAATAAACTACATTAAATCGAAAAGAGGGGAAATCTATTTCTATTCTCAAGAGTTGGAAACTAGTTTTTAGTAGGTATATTCGCTTTATATTGCGAGCAAAAGTATAATATATTCACTGGTGTCACGGTATCAATGGCGGCGCATTCGCTCACGAGGTCGTTTCAACACTATATTATTCTGATTAAATAACCATTAACTTATCAATCTTTTCATCGATAATAAATAATAACAAATAATGGACGATTAAAAACGTAATAATCTACAATCAGAAAACAAATTATCCTTCGTACAAATTCTACAAATGGCCCTTTGTACGCGATGCGAACAAAGAAGTATCCACTTCAAAGTGTTAAAACGTTAAAAATCTTAAATATTTTCAAGACATCAAATATATATACAACCTTAATCAACCCACTAATCTGCCATCTTGCGGTTTTCAGTACGTATACCTGATATTCCAAAGAAGTGCCGGGGTGTTATGGCCGGAAACCGCTAGATGGCTCTTCAAACAAAATTATTTTTATTTTTGTTTTTAATAATTTATAATAAAATTAGATTAGTAGGTTAATTAGAATTAGTCATAAGGTTGTATTTATATCATGTCTTTTCTATCTTCTATTTTATCCGACTGATGCCGGCCCCAAAGTGGGCCGAAATATATTTCGTGTACCTATATATTATTTCAAATCTAAAAATTACCATTATTTATTGTTTTTTATACCTTAAAGTACTAAAAGAAATGAAAAGCTTAATATAGCCAAATATATATATATATATACATTAATTTCATGAATATTTTCAAGAAATTTTCGTGAATGGGATCGTCCATTAATTACTCGAGGCACAAAAGGCCTCCCCCCTTTTGGAAAAATTCACGAAGTATCACAAGAGGGGACGGGGGGTCTAGTGATATATCATGTGTATTTATTTTTATGCCTGTAATTAAAGATATTAATCTAAAAAAGAATAGGATCCTGTGTACCAAAGCAATACACGTGATTTTAGATAAGGGGGTAGCTTGGGGGTAGTCTAAAATCTCACCACGAGTGACCAGGAGGGAGAGGGGGTTAAAAAGTTACTACAAAACATCACGTGATTAATGGACGACCCCAGTAAGTAAAATCGATGTTTCAGTATGATTATGGTAAATGATTGGTGAACTCCAAACAGGGTTCCATATTGAAAATAATTAAAATAAAATGTGAAATTCTGTGGGAATTTTCGAAACTTATATTCATACGTTAAAACGTCACTCTCAATAATTAAATTTTTATTCTTTAACGGTTTCCGATAGTTTTAAGGAAACTTGGTTCTCATTATGGTATTACCTATATTCCAACGCAAACCTAATCGTAAAAAATATTTTTTTAATAATTCCATATAGGCATGATTCTCAAGGGGTTAATAGAAACTTTGTTTTTAACGGGTGAGGTTAATGTTCAATTAAAAGTTCCAAATTACTCAAAGAAAAGTGAGTTTAAAAACTATAATCCTAACTACTATATAACAACGGCTCAAAAGTGGGAAAAATTATTTCGCCTTATTTTTTTCAGCTTATCGTATGGTTTTTTTTTAATAATTTCTCCATACCATATTTTTCGTAAAGTATGATAATTTTTATTTTCTGTGTTGCATACATGACCTTTATCGCATTTTTTATTCACTCCATTTAAAGATAAAAGGGGGCCTCCTCTCTTAAAACTATGATTTTGGAATAATTTCTGGACTGTTATCTATTTTGTTTTAGCGGTAATGAGAATTCACCCCCTTTGCACATCGACGCATCGTGAAACCCGAAATGTAGCGAATTTATGATGAATCGCGAAATTAAACAGATATAGCGAAATGAAACATACGCTAAATGTTGAGGCAGATTTATTGCAGTTTCGCTACTGTTTCTCGGCGGCGCGGCGTCTCGTCGGTGTATAAAGGACGTAAGAGGGCTGAAAAAAAAATAGAGATGTTCAATGTGTACGGCTTGCAAAAAAAAGGCTGGGAACCTATTATTTTTATTTTCATATTTTTTCAATTTTAGATCGGTTGAAATGCAATGAATTCAAAAATGTACACAGTACGGAGGAGTAAAATTTTGTCCAAATAGGTATATTTGTATGTACTACTAAAATAAAAAGCTCATCAAAGAGAATATATTATAATTTTTTTTTTTTTTCTTATTTTTATAATCTGAGAGTTATGTGACTCACAATAAGCTTCATATACTTAGAAAGAAAGAAAGAAAATTTATTTTCATTAATTGTAATAATTATTATTATTACTTTTTGTGTATGTAGTCCTAAATTCCTTAACTGCCGGGATAGATATGCTTATTCTTGAAACTGGTAAAGTAACATAAAAAAGAGAGTAGAAACGAGAGTTTTATTTATTACGACAGTTGCCACGGCAGCATAGCTACTAAAAACGACTGTGCTATCTATTCGCTTGGGACTTCTTGTCATTCTCTTAAAGCTTCACGTAAATAGAATCATAATATCAATTCTGAAATGTTTTAATACGCGTGAATTATTTAAAATATTTGTTTTTGCATAACACATTGGGAAGTTTTGATATTGGTGAACAAACTGGATAAGTCGTTAGCTCGCAACAGACAGCTTAGATTTATTTTCATATAAAATTTGATTAAATGAAGGATATATGAATATAATTTGCAATATTCCGCTAAACAATTCTTGTCGTGCTATTCAAAATGCAGACTCGTGCACCGCCCGCCCGCCCGCATAAAAACATGCAACAAGCAAGCAATACAAGCAAAGCAATCTTAAATAACAAGCAAGAAAACTTATCGACACGTGTTTCGCCTCTGAACGAGGCATCCTCGGGATGTGTTGCTACATCAGTTGCTGCGGAGAAGCCGAGCTAGCAACACATCCCGAGGATGCCTCGTTCAGAGGCGAAACACGTGTCGATAAGTTTTCTTGCTTGTTATTTAAGATTGCTTTGCTTGTATTGCTTGCTTGTTGCATGTTTTTATGCGGGCGGGCGGGCGGTGCACGAGTCTGCATTTTGAATAGCACGACAAGAATTGTTTAGCGGAATATTGCAAATTATATTCATATATCCTTTACTTAGTGATGGACTTCCGCAAGGTAACGCCTATTTCAATTAATCAATTAATTAATATTTGATTTCTTATTGATAATTCCATCTTCTAAAACACTCTTAATATATTTAATACAAAACGACTTCAAAGGCAGCCTCAAACAAAGAAATTACTTTTGCTGATTTCTCTCTGTCTTTTACATGACATCGAGAATAAACTAAAACCAAAGCTCAAAAACTAGATTTAAAAACTTATTGTGACCTTTGGGCAACTTTAATGTCAGTGGGTTTATTTTTACTTTTAATTTCCAAATAAACTAAAGGCATTTTTTTTGTACAGTGCCACCAGATATCCTGGACTACCCGACGAGTAGCGACCAGGTGGCTCGAGAAGGTGCCAACGTGACGCTCAGGTGTGCAGCCCATGGAGTCCCGACCCCCCACGTTGTGTGGCGGCGGGAGGCAGGGGACCTCCTGCCTGCCACCAACTTTAGTGACACGCAGAGTATGTTGCATAGTAAGTGCATTTTTAGTACTTGAATAATTACCATAAAAAGGAACATATCCTAACGACATGAAGCCTGGAGGCAGCGACAGAGGTTTTCCCGGGTATGAATTGAAACCCAGTCCACAATCGGTATAACCGCGTTTCGCCCACTATTTAAATTGAATAAAAATAACGTAAATTTTGAAAATAAGACAAACATATTTTTTTGCAGACAGACGGGACGTGAAACCTCGTAAAATAAGTCTCAAGTAATATATCTCCCATTTGTAATTATAAAGATATCAGTATTGAAATAAAAAAGTTCATTTTTTGTTAGTAGTAAAATAATCAAAAAGGTTGGTACATGAATGTGACTTTATTTTAGTAGATAATCTGTTTAAATTAATAAATTGAAATGCGCAGGAATATAACAATAATACCAAAATAAAAAACTTCAACTTTTGCAATAAATGTTCTTCGGAAATTATTACATCCTATTTCAGAAACTCGCTGATACAAGCTTGCGGTTAAGCAAAATTAATCAAAAGTTTAACGTGACGACCATTTTGTAATCATTGAGCAGCTAAAAAAGGTTTACTTTGAAAAACCTTTTAATCCAACCTCGAGTATTTATTATACCTTTAATATTAAAATGCAATTTGATAACATTGAAAGTAGATTTTTACCCAAGACTCCTCATCAAAAACATTTATTTTCAACTTTGTACAACATCATGAGAAAAACACTTGAAACTACTGTTTCACTGTTATAAACTTTATAACTATAACCGGTCTCGCCTTATGGCATGTCATAATAAATATTTTATTATTGGCCGGCCACGGTGTAAACTTTCATATTTTATATTATGAATAATTATTTAACTAAGTTATATTATTCCTTGACCATGGCGTTAGGCGAAACCAGTTGGAGTTAATAAGTGAAACAGTACAAGTGCTTATCACAAAATTTTGATGATATTTCACCAAGTGCCAACAATTGATGTATTAATCACTTTTTAGCAAAGATTAACTAACTGATACCATGGGTGCCGACAGAAAAGTATCCAAGGGTTGCAACCTTAAGTTTTCATGTAGGTTAGTGCTATGCCATAGAATAAATCATTTAACTACACAACTCAGGCCCAGAGGTGCTATTGGTAATAAGTCACGCTTGCATAGGTCACTGTTACTCCATGCGGAACGCCCCGCAGTGCGAGAGGGACGGATTCCGGAAAAAATTGCAAAATGTCGGTTTTAAATTAATATAAAATTAACTTAAATAGCTATCAAAATTTCACACAAGGAAAATTTAGATATTGTTAAAATCTAACTAATAAAGTATCGTTCAGGTCTGTATGTTATTCCTATTTGTCATACTATGAAAAAAAGTGTAGAAGAAGACCTCATTTCAATTACTATTTCTATCAAGCGAAAGTTCTGCAATCGCGTTTCTGTACTATAGAAAACTAGAAAAATAATCGAAATTTATTAAAATAATTTATCAAATTAGTGGCTGCTTCTGAAAAGCAGGTAAACAATTTCAAATAATGCCCTTTTTATCGAAATAGCCCCTTAGGTATCATGCTGATTTTTGATCCCAGGATTCCTAAGGAGTGTAACCCATCTGGCACCACCCTGTGGGCGCCTAAGACTGATACCAAAGATATTCGGTACCATGGCCTGGAATCTACACAGAATTACATTAAACAGTCTGTATAGTGGGTGATTTGGCAGCCAAACTGTATGCAAGCCATCTGAGATATTGTTTATTGGGTCTTGTCTGCAGGCTATGTAGGTATTTGTACATCGGTCGCTCACTAGAACATTGGGTGAACGTTCTATGATTTGTAGAGAACATTGATATGCATGTTTGTACACATGCTTACTTGGCAAGTCATTTAATGCATTTATGAAGTATCTGACAAGTTTAGTAACTTCAAAAGTATTCTGTTTAAGGTTTGAAAAGTGTGATTACGGATTCTGTCCATCGGTTTGCGGCATAACTCAAAAATCGTTTGTCCGATTAAAATAAATTAAGGCAAAAACTAAATATTTTTTCGATGCCCTAACAAAAATGTTTTTTTTAATAATTACTTTTTTTTCAATTAAGCTGAATAAAACGTCTGAATTGTAATATTTATGAAGAACATATCTTTTATGTTATAAATTTTACCTCAACAATCATTTTAGTAGATAAGCAGCTTTGTTAGTTGCAGCTCAAAGAAGCCATTGGCACAGTATCTTAATTAACTTTAGTGGCAATTGGAAATTTATTTTCCATTGTGTTTATTCTCGTTACAAAATTGATACAAATATATATCATTCAACAGTTAAAAATTCAATTGTTTGCTGAACCGAAACCTTTGATTTAAAGAGCCTGTTGGGTTATTTAAAGCTTATTTATTTATTTATTAAAATTTTTATTATTTTAGATCGATTTAATTTTATTTAATCTTATTTTTGTTTTTTCTGTTTCCGTTAATAAAATACATTTTATTTAAATAAGTTAAATTGCCTAAAATAAAAATCTATTCAATCTACAAAACATGAAAGAAAAAATCTAATACCTTCCAAAACTATAGATATTTAAATAAACTGGTCAAGTGCGAGTACTCGTGTCCTGAGGGTTCCGTACATACTCTTTATAACACAAACATTTTCCAAGAGAAGATATGTATACCTACCGACTTACCTTGGCACTTATGATCTATTAAACTCTATCCAAGGGGTCTCATTTAGGTTGGAGTTTTGATTTCTTCTTGAATAATTAGATGTAACAAATATTCAGATTTTTCTTACGCATACATGTGCATGTGCTATAATTAAACCTAATTGTTAACTGGAAATAGGTTTTCATGGTGAGCCAATTTGTATGTAATTGATTACGTAAATGGTAATGATTTTTTTTGCGTTAATTAAGAAGCCTGTTTCTTATCAACACTATGGGGCCATAGACTTCTGTAGGTGGTATTAGTTTCAACTTGATATCTCTAATGGGGCACGAGAAAAAGGGGTCTTGAAGTCTTGACAGACGGACAGACAGACAGAAGGACAACGAAGTAATCTAAGGGTTCCGTTTTTTTATTTGAGGTACAGAACCCTAAAAACTCAGTCCAAGTCACTGCTGCTTGTAGGGTGCCCAGAAAATAGCCATTTTACCAGCGTTACCACTTTGGATGGCCAGACTGATCTTTTGGCCAAGGTAATATCTCCGAGACATCCACCAGGTGCGACCGCCGCGCCTCAAGGCCCCACGGACGCAGCATCTACGCTAAACGGCACGAATATTTAACACCTTAAAATTGATATTAATTAATTCTTAATAACATTTTCTCTGATAGAAGATACCTACATCATCAACGTCTTGAGCCAAGGTTCTTCTGCTGCGGGAAGGCCAATAGGCCAAAAATATATATCGTTATTTAAAAAAAAAACACGAGTTCATGAGATCGCAGAATGCCAGTGGCGTTTATGCAGAAAATTAAATAAGTTGCTCCATTCAAAGTTCTCACTGCTAAAGGGTCTTCCTGTTCGAGATTTTTAGCCTCGGCTTGACGTATTTCTGTCAACTCACCAAAATTTAGCAATCATTTAGCTTCCTATCTAATAAAATAACAGATAATCGTAAAGGGACCCACGATTCAGCTTTCATAAATTCTTGGCTCATGACATGACAAAAGTGTATTAACCAACCAATTGCACCTTTTTTGTGTTATAATCGTAAAATTGTTCTGAGCAACCTGACGATAGCCTATCCAATGTATTACTCCTATAAACAGGCAGTTTACCTTTAAAATAACATATACCTATCCGAAAGATAATAATATGACATGAGCCCATCTCACGTTTTGTAAATGTTTTGAGTGTAATATTATTAACCTGACCACTATACGACATTAGTTTTTTTTAATAGTAATAAAGCCTCCGAAGAACAAATTAAATCCCAGCGAACTGCTGCACACTGTAATACTATCTAAGCAGCGGTTAAATTAGTTACCGAAAAATATACTAATTTAACTGTGTAACATCTACCGACCAAATAAATAAAAAATGGCAAACTAAAATTCCCTAGGACCGCCTGGTTTAAATAATGAACCTCCGAATAAATTACTGAACTGCTGAAATAAATATTAAGTAAACGAATAAACGTTTTGCTGAGTCAAAAAATAGGTGCGACGACGAGCGCAGCGAGGAGGAGCGTGTTAGGTTGACATGTAAATACATATTGGGAGCCGAGCGAAGCGGAGCGGAGCGAAGCGATTCCTTAAGTTTTAACAGAATTCATGATATGGTCAGGCAACTTGAATTTTTCTTAGGAGATCTACGACAAAAAAAGCTGACAATAGCTTTCGCTGAAATGTATTTTCATCTGGTGAAACAGTATTATGTCAGCTTTTTGATGTATTAAATTTTCGGAATTTTCAGTATTTTCTTCGGTAGTTGGTAGTTTATTATTTAAATATTTATTAAAATAGTATTTTAAGCAGTAACATTCATAAAATGAACATCCTCTTTTTGTTTTTTATGGGATGGGCCTCGTCTCTGATTACTTACCAAATCTGTAGTATAAATTTTCCTGTATAAATTAAAGTTACATTAAACATAATATAATAAAACACTTTTTGTCCAACAGATGCATCTGTAAGCGGCGCAGTGCTCCAACTTACAAAGGTGTCACGTTTACACATGGGCGCTTACCTGTGCATTGCTAGCAACGGAGTGCCACCTTCAGTTAGCAAGAGAGTCATGCTAGTCGTACATTGTAAGTTGTCAGGAAAATATTATACTTCTAAAATAGTTCGTAGCCACAGACGTATAATATAGTAGCAGACCTAACATCTGAATACATAAAAGGCAAACCTGGCTGACTCATCTATCAACGCACAGCCGAAACTACTGAACGGATTTCGCTGAAATTTGGCATACAGATAGTTGTAATGACGTAGGCATCTGCTAAGAAAGGATTTTTGAAAATTCGCCCCCTAAGGGGGTGAACCAAACACATCGCGGACGAAGTCGCGGGTAAAAGCTAGTTAATAATAAACGCATAGAGTCAACGCGTGGCAATTTTAGCTCCGGGAACTTCGGGCTCTTTTGAATATAAAAATTGCTTGTTTCCAAACAAAATATATACAAGAGATTAGTTTAGGAATTAACAAATATGTTCCAAGCATAACCCAGCCAAAACAACCCATTTTTATACGTTTCTTCTTACCATAAAGCCTAAATGTAGCTTATTTTTTGTATGGAAACTTGCAACGCTATTTAATCCTTATGTTTGGTCTGCTACTTAGTAGTAATTATATGTCTGTGTTCGTAGCATGCTGCATAAACACGACCAATATAAATGGTACGCTTGGTTACAGCTTAGTGTCGCAACGGTTTATGAGCGGTGACCTTGACTGCTCTAGGCATTTTTTCTCTATTTCACTTAGTAATTTTGAATTAATTAATTATTATTTTTAAGTAATAACGAACACATGCGCTAGTCCCCCACCACTTTTGCCGAGCGCTCATGGACTGTTGCGCTTGCGACACTTGTCAATATACAACATTGATGATCGAAGATTACAGCTCAGGAGTTTTGCGAACATGTAGTAAACAATAACTATATTACAGTTAGCGGCTAAACAATAGTCAAAATCTCAGCGGGTCCGGTGCTTTATTTATTTATACCGTACGCAAGGAATAAACGGTTATCAATGATTTTAACAAAATGAATTATCTTCTTCTTCGCCTTATTATATTTTCGTTTGGCTCTGTACGTTGAAAATAATTAAACAAAGAACGTAATTGTTAAAACGGAAAAAAGATGACTGTGAAAAGTTATCGAAGGAGATGTAATTATAAATAAATCAAACTTAAATAACTTAGATTGGGTTTTTAATGCGAAATCCATCGAGTTGGAATAGGTACTCTAAATATTAATAACAGAGTGTATTACAAACTATAAAATATAAATGAGAAACAAAATAAAAAGACAAGAATTTTAAGAAATTCCTCGGGTCAGGATTCGAACCAGCGACCTCTTGTAATTAAGACAAGCGCGCTACCAATTGCACCACCGAGGTACTTAAATAGACCGTTGAATTTTTCTACCATACTTGTACAACGAACTTTTTGTTTGTAACTATTAGCTCTAGCCAGCTTGTAACGCACATACTGTACGCTTACGAGGGCGTTATGTGATTTCACGCCATGTTCTTAAGAAACAGATAGTACTTTTGTACGGGTGTTACATTTACTAATTTATCTTTTCTAGTTTGTAATGCACTCTAAAAATAATATTTAAATAACTTAAGTTATACTTCAATTATTTATAATATAATATATCTTCAAGAAAGATGATAAAATTGCTGATGAAGAAACGTAGTGAATAACTTTTGTTTTACCTAAAGTGAATAATAATAAATTATGAATCAATAATAAATTAAATCATAAGAAAGATGTAGTGACTTAAATAAAAAAAGGAATACTTCGGTGGTAAGGACATATAGAGCGGATGAATGAAAGTAGAGTAACGAAAGAAATGTATGCCGAAAGAAGTGGAAGAAAAAGTTCGATCGGACCGCCCTATGAGGACGTATGCCGACCAAGTAGCGACATACTGAAGAAAGGCAAAGTAAAAAGTACCCGGAATAGAAGATTGTATGACTAGACGTGAAAGATGGAAATCTGTAGTCTAGAGACAGGCGTGATTACATGTATGATGAAATTAAATATTTTTTTGCAGTTCCACCGATAATGACAATACAAAACCAATTAGTTGGGGCAAAGGAAGGTGACACAGTTCATCTGGACTGTCATTCCGAAGCATTTCCAAGATCAATTAACTACTGGACTATAAATGACCAGATCATATCTCAATGTGAGTAAATATTTATATGTTTATATATTTTAAATAGTTTTTGTGAATTTTTTGTAAGTATATTTTGAACAAAATCTTACTGTTGTGATATATTATTTGTATATATATTAGAATTTATTGATGAGGTTTAGTATATTTTTAAGTAATTTTAATTTAATATAAATAATGACCGTAAGTAGAATATGTTGCCACTAACGAGCACAAGTAATTTTTATAATTTGCATTAATATTTGTAATATATATTTTTTGTTTCATCATATTTGTAATGACATTTTGTAATATTGCTTTGTATGAAATATTTTTCTACAATTTATTTATTTGTGATTACCTTTATATTTATTTTGCAGCGGGAAGTTAATGAACTAAGCGCATAAAAAGGGTCCCTAGCGTGCTCTCTTTTTATTTGATAAACACCCGTGATAGCTTCAAGCAGCAAAATGTTTAATTATCCATGTTAACAGTTTGTTGTTTTGCAATGTATGTTTTTGTTATATTTTATTTTTTCATGTTTATGTTTTTTTTCAAGACATGGTTTTATTACAGCTGACAAAAGGTTCGAGATAACTGCCGTAGAAAAAGGCTACGAAGTTGATATGAGGCTGAAAATTAAAAGGGTGGGGCGATCTACCTTCGGCACATACAGCTGCATATCGAAAAATTCCCTAGGTGATACAGATGGAACAATCAAGTTATACTGTAAGTAGTACTAATCCTTTAGCCATTTTTACCTATTAGCTGACCATTTTATAATTTTAAAATCAAAATCAAAATCAAAATATTTTATTCATTATTTTATTGAACAACTTAACGAAGCCACGTACTCTATTGACGATACCGAACAACTAACTCCAAAATACACAAAAAAATCAATAATATTATTGACTTTCCTTGGGGGTTTTATAAACACATGTTTCAAGTTGCTCAGTACCTTCTTTCAGAAAGTTGTTGAGTGATCATTATGTGGTAAAATTCTTTGCTACCTTTATATTTACACCTAGTAGGTATATTTTTGGGTAATTCATAAGTAACAAAGGAGAGTCATTAAAAATTTTAATCTAAAAACAAATGGACCTAGCGCTTGCTGCGCGGCGCGGTATCTTCACTTGAGCAGTAAACATTATTTCGTTAAAAAAAAACTCCCTGTGAACGCGGCAAAACTCAAAAATTCTGTTTATTTTAAACATATCATATTTTAGCACATAAACTATTTTATGCTAAAATTATTTTCATACCAACTTCTCTCATACACACGTAAATTATAAAACAAAACCGTGCTATTTTCCTTTACCAAAAATATTGAAACGGCAATCTGTTTTATTCCAATTTCGATTTGCTGTGAAATCTCTGTATTGAAAATATTTTGGCTGTCCATGAATAATCTTTGCTTTGTCTATATAAAAATACTACTGAGTGAACAAATCCAGTATGCTTGGAAATATCTATTTGTTTTGGCAGTTTTAGTAGTATTCGCTCTCGTGTTCATTTATAAATATCTCGCTATGAGTCAGACCCCAGATCAGGGTTCAAAAAATATTATTTTTTATGAAAATAAAACGAGCCCGTAAACAATTACAGTTTGCTTATTTTATACGACATTTTGGGATATAATTATCTAGAATTAAGTAACACTAATTCTTATTAAATACCATATCAAATGGATTAGATCATGGTTACAAAATAATGAAACAAAAATAAAAAAATACATAGTCAAAAGCATTGGTTTTGTGTTTTGAAGGCTTAAGCCCAGAACGCTTATAATAAATCAAAGTACTATAATTACCATATATCATGTGGGTATTTGTTGTGGCCACATCCTAGCTAAATCGTAGATCAGATCGTAAATGATCTGATGTGCAATTGTGTAAGCCAATCGTATTCGAACTCGATTGTCATATGGCTACCCGGCTAAGCAAATTAGCCCGTTTGACAATTGAAATCGTACGTTTTTGATTGTCAACAACAAAACAAGACAATCGTATTCATTTGAAAGCGAAAAATGAACGGTTTAATTTGTCAAACGGTCTAATTTGCTTAGCCGAATAGCCATATGACAATCAATTTGAATACGATTGGCTTAGATAATGGCACCTCAGATCAGCTTTATCATGAAATCTATTACAGCTAACGAGGTCTTCTCGCACCGCTCCGCTTCGCTCGGTTCCTGAATTTATGATCACCAGCAACCAAACACGTTACTCCTCGATTCGTCACACCCATTTTTTACTTTTTGTTTAAAGATACTCGTAAATTTTTTCTTTCATACTTTATTATTAGTCTATTTAACAATGATGCGCACGACATATAGGTATACAACATAAATTGTTTCTACACATTTTAGTGCCAAATTTATAAGATAGGGACTCGGCGTAGCAGTTTTCTCGATAATACGTACGTAACCGGCTACATATTAATATTACATAATTTTCGTAGCAGCAACTTACTGCGGCATAAACTGGCAGTGGCAACTTTAAACATTCATGTTCGGTTATGCTCTTGATTAGTCCAGCACATGCCAGTCGCATTTGCATGGCAGTCAATCCGAGGCGTAACTTGTGACCGTATTGACACTTCCCGTAAACTTAGCCCGAGGTGGCTTCGGTAATAGCTTATGTACACAGAACAAACATTAGCATAAGTACATACTGTAATATGCACGTATGTTTATCGTTATACGCGGAAGCCAATGAACTTAAACCTTACTCTTTCCCTATGTTTTGATCTAATTTGTCTTTTTTCTAAGGTTCAGTTGCTGAACCTGTAAAGATGACAACGTATACATGTACATGATTACGCATTATCGTATGTTATCAAAATATATGCCACGACGTCTTTAATATTGAGTGAACTTAATAAATTTAAAGCGGCTCTGGTAAAAAAAAAACAGGAAACAATGAAACTTAAGTTACATAAAAATGTAAGCTCTTTTAAGTAGGTGTCTGTCTGCCGTTTCGTGTCTACATTTGTCTATTTGTCAGCAGCAAAGCTTTTAACCACTACAGAGCTGTTAGACTTCAAATTTTTAATATATTTTGTTATAATTATAATCGTCACGACATGAATCCCCGATGGGGTGTGAAAGGTGCTTCCAAGTGTGAACTTGTACACTTGTACACCCACGCTTTATCGATGATTATTACGTCCCAGCGTAACAGGTGGTGATCACACAGACCAAACACATGTTATTTTTAGTAACACATTATGGGATTGTCAGTATATTACGAAACAAAAATGTGAGTTAATTTCTTAAATCATATTACACAAAGTGTTAATTTGATAACATTTGTGACTTTTTCCTTCAAACAACTTTACTAGGTGACAAAACACAAATCGCGGAAAAAATGGCTGTTTCATAGAAAAGTTAATAACTATTTACTCGACCAAAACGTATGAAACACCTGCCCTCTTATTGTCTTACTTCAATATATATCGACTATAGCCATGAAAGGTGTCGTGATTGGCTAAACGTGATGTGTGATGTCATTTCTAGCCAATCATGGCGCGTTTAAAGGTGATTGCGATGGATGTCGAAGTTAGACAATAAGGCCCCTGGTTTTATTTACGATTTATATGTTAGCCTCATAGTAATAATTGTTCATATTAATGGGTAGGTTACCTCGTTTTATAGGAAAAGGTTATCTTATTAACAACCTGTATAAAACCATAGATCGCAATCCAGATCTTACAGACTAATATGATACATAACAAGAGACATAGAGACATTTTGAACCACAGATTTAATATATACTTATGTCTATATTTGAAAATTAATTTGCTGTCTCTTCAATGAAAATAAGTGACTAAGCAAAAAAATTACATTTTACCCGTTCAGTTATCGTTTTCGATAAAAGTAGGAACAGAGAGCGCGATCACGCCTTTTGAAAAAAGTCGGGTTAATCTCATCGTATCTTGTTTCAGCCTTATCCGGGAAGTACGAAGAGATGCAATACAACGAGATCGGTGAGTTCGACGAAACGCCCGACGTGAGCGAACTTGAGGCGCTCAAGCGAAGCGGAGCCAAGCGATCGCTCGACCTACCACTAACCATCGCCGTTGTCGCTCTCTTCATCGTATTATTATAACCACTTTGTATATAGACTAATATATTGTTATAAATAACTTTTATATAATTCTTTTATTATTGCTTCACCCAGACAAAATAGTGGAAGATGGTCAACTAACGAACGAGATTGTTAATATTGAGATTAACAAAATGGTCTTTTTTATAGCAATTCGTAACAAGTGTCGATTATTTTGAAAGAAGTTAGTGTTTGTGTACAGTGAAATAAACTTGACCTTAATTAACGTGGACTGTTAAAGTTAACCTTATGAGTAGAAAGTTAATCTTTAAATAATAGCATGGAATTATTTTTGTAGGTAATCCTAGAATAATTCAAAGGTGGTCTCATCCATTTAAAAGTTCACATAAAATCTACAATTTATAATTTTAACTGTCAACGGCAATTAACACCGTTGTTTGCAAACAGCTTTACGGTGGTTGCGACGGACATATTATGATTGTTTTCTTATTTTTAAATAAAAAGTATTACATGTACTACGCGAAAATACCTTAATGTCAATTGGGATTTTCTAGCAAAGTTGTGTAAGTTTAGGCATTACTTTGTAAATTATCGTACACAACAACTTTAAAGCGTGTTTATAATAATCATAGCTAGACCGCAGCCTCACATGGGCATCGCACATTGACAAGCTGTGTGCGCGGCTGGGCAGCGCATGTTTCGCTCTGCGGCGGCTGTCTTATACAGTACCACGCGATGCGGTTCGGACGTGTTATTTTGCGACCGTACACTCACTCCTTCAATACGGCACCGAGCTATGGGGACGCGCCGCAGACTGGGAGCGCGTCTTCCGTATGCAAAAACGGGCCGTCCGAGCGATCGTGCAGGTGTCGCAACGTACGTCAGCCAAGCCCTACTTTATAGAGCAGAATATTATGACGCTGCCCTCAATTGTGATTTTCCAGATTGCGGTCTATGCGCGTGCGAACCTGCACTTGTTTAAAAAACATAGTGATATCCACAGGTACCGCACGCGCAACGCGGACAACCTCGCTAACCTCAAGCGCAGACTCGAAAAGTCCTCACGATCAACTCATATCATGGCTCCGTCAGTGTACAACAAACTCCCGGCTGAAGTTACAGCCGCAACCACTTTGCAATCTTTTAAATCCAGGCTGAAACATTGGCTTCTCGAGCGGACTTTTTACAGTGTGGACGAGCTGCTGATAGATTAATTATAACTATTATTAGAATAGGAACTTTTTACTTTGCGACGTAAATATTGTAATTGACATGTTTCAACTTTTTGACATTCAAATTTTATTTATTATTGAGATACTATGTATACTTTTTTCTTTATTTTTGTTTTTATTTATTGTGTTGTGTCCTGACGTATAATGACAATTATGAATAAAAATGTCTTATGTCTTATGTCATACGTTGCACGATTGGGCACGAATCCCGTCGCAAACACTTTATCAAAAAAATACAGAGAACCACTTTTTCAAAATAAAAACTTGACATAGAATCATAATTTTATATCGATTGCACTTATTAATTCTTATAATAAATAAGTGCAATCGATATAAAATTATGATTTTATGTCAAGTTTTTTAATTATAATAATTAAACAGTTTTATTGCAACTCTCTCGGTTTTCATTAATGCAAGATCAAAACCAAAACAAACAGTTCAAGTGGCAACGTCGAGCCCCAGGACATTACTCAAAAAGACCTGAACGTCGAAAAGAAAAGACAAAAGTCCTTTATCCAGAAGCAAGTGTCACTATTCTCGTACATTATTCCGTCTCCGCCTCTATATATCACAAGTCTTTGTCAGACTAGTCCACGATCGCCACACACACCTGTGACCCTAGTAAACCTTACACTATCTCACCATTCACTGAAAAACAAGCTGTAAGGTCTAGCTGGTAGAGTTCAGATTAAAGGTACGGTATCGTTGTGCTCAGTTTCATGTCTCTTAAGGGTTGGATTCGCGACAAGAATTCCAAATTTGTCTCTAAGCAGCGAAGTGGTTGACGTGACGACTGTTATCTTACTTATTTGCGTTGTTAAGGAGCAATTTCACAAAGAGATTGGGTAAATGAGAATGTACCACCGCCTACGAGGGAGTGATCAGAATTAATTTCACTTTATCTGGATAAAGTACCGTTTGTGATACCACATCCGTCGCTCCGTGTTTTGAATTTATTCGCGGCAACACAAAGGAAATTTTTATGGAACGCCCTGATTTTAAGCAGACATGTGTAGGTTTGGAGCATGTTTATTAGTTCCGTAAACGATAAATATGCAAAAATTTATGTGACAATTTCCTGCTTTTTGTAATATCTGCATTAATATTTGTGATCATTAAGTAAAAGATTTATTATTTGGTGACACAGCTATTCCCGGCTCCTAATTAGTTGCAAACCAGGAATTAAATTGTCCAATCCATTAATTACATGTTTAACCGATACCTACTTTTCTGGCGATAAACCAATTATTTAAAATAAAATGGTTATATTTTTCTGATAGAACTCTAGAAAATAAGCACTCCACAATAATTTAATGCAAGGGAAAACGTATAACAACAGAGGGGAAAGTTTTGAACGAACTGGTGTTCTATTATTTGCATTTGAAAACGGATTTTTAACGACAGCTTTCGTTCGACGGTTGTACTGAGTGTATACGTTTATGAAAAGGTATTAATAAATTGAATTCACATTTGTATTTTAATGATCACTCTTAAGAACATTTTCAAAGTTATTCGAGGGAGAGTAAGAGCTCTCAAACAGACACAATCAGGTGGCTGACCATGCCTGTGATGGGACTGACTCGACTGAGCGGTATTTAAAACAGACCGGTCACTGGTGCAAGGATTTCGGCAGCGCGTTCGTCCAGGGTGTGTGAGTATGGTCATTACTACCAGGAGGGCCGCCAAGAATGGTGAAATCTTGGAAAGCACTGTATAAACCAGGCTCATGAATGGATTGATGCGTACAAATTTGCCAACGTAGATGTAATCTGTTTGATAATACGATTTATTGCATACGTTGTTAAGGATTTTAAAAGTCTGACATCATCGGAGAATTTTCGTATTTTTCCTGTAACTATATGCGTACATTAATTTCTTTCTTTTTGCCCAATTTTAACTCAATTGACGTAGCTCTTTCCAAGTTATGTCAGATAAACAATGAAGTTTCCCTGTTTCCGTTTACTTTTCGACTGAATCGTTGAAATGTTGCTTTGCCTTTACAAAATTCACAGCAGGTATTAAACATATATAGGAAAAAGAGAGAAAATTTAAAAAGCAGTATAATAAAATTACGTGGTTTCAGTGAATATCAACTAAGTATTTAGTATATTAAAAGACACATCTGGTTAACTTATTTAAATAAATATTTTTCTTGAAAGAAAGCTTTGGTGTGTTTTACTTTTAACTAAATATAGCTAATTTCTCTTAGCAAGTTTTCAAGAAAAATACTTTGTTTGTTATATTTTGTGGAATAGATCACAATCAACAGCATTATCACGCGAATTAGTGATTTGTTTAGCATACTAACTCACGCCTTATACTTAATAATTATCACATTGACTACCTGCTCCAGATGGTCAAAAGCATTCATATTAAGAAGAACATATTAGAAAAACGTAGAAACAACTATGACATATCGCACCTATGGTATAACATTGACACAAGTGCAAAATCGTTTTTTGCAAGAAAACGCGATTGAATTAATATAAAATATAGGGCCAATATAATATGAAAACTATGCACTTTAAGTTATTGTTCCTCCAGGAAGCAATTTAAAAATTTGTCATAATTACTTTCTACGTCGTTGTAGACCCAGGGAGGCTAACGCGCAACTGACCAATACGGCAATGTAGCTCCAGAGATCACTGATTTTAGCACTAAAAGAACAACAGCATAGACTTTCTCTGTTGTCAACGCAGAGAACTATTTCTGCGTCATTGTTCCACCGAAAAATATAACACATGTTATGCATTTTGGCCTGTTTAACTAAATATTACCTGTTTTGCAATTGTGTCAATGTTCTACCATAGATGCGATATATCTTCTAGGCATGTTAGAGAGGTTTCGCAGTGTAGTCACTGAAATAGTCAACATACAAGCACACTCATTTCACCGACGAACGACGTCCGAATATGATACCCTATCATAAGCCCTACTTCGAGCACAAATACACGCTTCTTGGGGCATGCATGCGGTTTTACTGCACCGTGTTTCGCTTCACTTCTCAGCATGTAGGTAATCAATAGTAATTATGTTAGACGTTTGGTAAGGAGGTAAGAAACTCACGAGGATAATTTGAAACACAAGAGATAGTGAGTGGTTCAAACGTTACAATTAAGTTATTGCCCATACCCACGTGTATTATCTACGTTTTTCAATTCATAGTGTGAGTAAATATAAGTAATATAATTAAAGAAACAAAGAGACAACAAATACTCCAAATGAATTTTAGGCCAGATTTTTTTTTGACAAATAATCCTCACCTCATAAGATAATATGATAAAAAAAAATGAAATTTATATAAATAGTCCATGATTATTTAAAATAAACAAAACAACGTTTACTGGTTTTTTGTGACATTTCTGAATTTTCTGCGGCGTCATCCAAGAGAGTAACATTTTTATCGACGGAATAAATATCCGTAGCTCGTAGAATCAGCCACAAATATTGGTTTAGGAACAAAACATCCTGAGTTCGTCTTGCCACTACAACAGTAATGATATTAACATAAATCAGGAGCATTTTCTGAGTCGTTCCGTTTTCAGATCACGCCCCAGTCCATCCCTGATTCAAAGTGAATGAGGACTCTTGTCACAGACTCAATGCATCCGGACCCTTCAAGAGCGGGACAATCAGGGCAGTACCCAGTGCTAACGTTACCTGAGCCTTTCTAGTTACTTCGATTCTTAGCGCTACGGAGTCTGAATGACAATCTTGCTGTAAGTACATTCACTTACGTATAATGGTTATGTCGCATATCGTGGTTATAGCCGTTATATAATCGTGTCTCTAGTGATATTATCATATACCGGAAAATGATAATAATATGTGTTTCATAAGCGTCTCTCTAAGGATATGATCTGATAATAATAACACTAGTAAGGTGATTAAATCGTTGATTTTGAATTTCGAGAATAATCTAGTGTTGGGCTTGTAAGTACTGAGTAATTTTTTTCGCGCAACACATTAGATATAGAGTCTGAATAAGCGATACTTACGTGACAAATCAGCCAATCGCAGCGCTGCATTTCATAGTAAAGCACCATTTAATTCTCAAATATGAAATCGAAGGATATAGACTCTTCGCCCAACAAAGTAACTTTAGGCAAACCCAGATATCTCACCTACAGAATGTGACATTAATTTATGTGATTCAATTCATATCGAAGACTTGGTGATTGCTTAGTATCAAGGTCCGACGACCCCTTTTTGTAAAATTCGTAAATATTTTACGTATGTATTTTATTGTGTTCGCCACAAACGTAACCCCAGTCCTGAGTCAATTGCTATGGGAAGTCAATATTTTATTTTGCTAAATAAACAAAAAGTGTTATCGATCCGTGACACTGATCATTTATACCAAGCCTCCAGTATTAATTTGGCTGCATAAATTAATATCACTTATATACGAGAACATTTCTGTGGTTTTAATAACGGGAACCCAAAACTTTATCGATAAACTCAAAATTAAGGAAAAATATGTACATATTGTTGATTACCCTTTTACAAATAATATAGAATAGCAGAGTATTTTTTTGCAATACCAGTGTTTATACGATGGTAAAAGTCATTTGTATAGACGGGTTCGTATTACCATTATAGGGTTTCGCGCCCAAAGGGCAAGACGGAGCCCTATTATGTCACTTCTCTGTCCGTCTATCCGTCCGTAACGAGTAACGACCTTGCAGGCGGAATGAGTATAGAAATGAAAACCCAAAACCGAATTTTGAATTATAAATTCAATTACATTACTATACATACATGAAAAAGAAGACGAAAAAAAAATATTTTTCCATCATTATCTAGAAATCATTCAGTGGGAGTACAAACATTTTTCTAATTTCTTTTTATCTTCAAAAATAAATAAACGAGGGGCATAAAAGTTGTCAGTTTATTTTTGTTACGAGATCTATTTAAAAACTAAACTAGTTGGGAATTTTGAATTTATTGTATTTTTGTATAATTTTTAGGTTTCCGTACCCAAAGGGTAACCAACGGGACCCTATTACTAAGACTCCGCTGTCCTCGACTGCGTCTCGGCAAAAAAGTCAATCGTGACTCTAAATATCAAATTTTTCGCACTTGCATCAGAATCCTTAGGGTGCGAGTCTTACTCGCACTTGACTGGTTTTATTTTTTGAACATAAATCATACCGTACTTACTTGACCGAACGATTGTGTAAGCCACTACCAGCTTTGGGTTTAAGAGGCCCTTCTCTAAGTTAGGAGCTTAGTTGCTAAGCTGTTGCCTATAGCTAGCTTTTACCCAGATACCGTTAGGTTAATCCCAAGCGATGAAGCTTTTTCTAGACATTCATATAAGGGTTACGATAATTAATGGTTGTAAAAAAAGATAAAAATATAGGGGTAGAAATAGAGAATCACTAATAAAAGGCGCGTGATCCTTCAAAAGCTGCGATTAAGGCCCATGTAAATATAGATATCCATCCATCAGCCTTTATTCGTCCACTGCTTGACATAGGTCTTTCCAGGATTTCGACACTCTTGGCGGTTCTCCTGGAAGAAATGCCCATACTCACACACGCTGGGCAGGCGGGTTGATGAGCCCGGTGCCGAAACCCTTGCACCAGTGACGCCGCTGCCCGTCACCAGTCTGTTTTATATAAGGCCCGGCAACTGGGGATAGATATACCGCCATCCATCGGTCCCAGCAATGGTGGGCCGCCTGGTTTTGCCTGAGAGCTGTTCTCTTACTCTCCCCCGAATAACTTCGGGAGGATTTGCAAGTAAGATGGTGGTACCTCCACAGTCGAGCCCGGCATCAGCTCTACTACCTAAATATAGATGTACCTTAGCAAAAAAAATAAACTGTAATATAGTATTATGTAATTAAATTTTTAGTGTAGGTAATCGATAGTTGTGTAATTATTGGTAGTAAATAATTGTAGAACCGGCGTTTTCTCACTATACCCGTAGAATCTACTTCAACATTCTATTCCTTTTCATTTTCTATAGTACCAGCAGGAGTAAGAATTTATCTATATCTACTAAGATCAAAATAGTAAAGTTGTAATTTCATGACTGTGCATACCTACATTGATTATTTTCGCGAAATTTAAAATTAATAAATGGATTGTTAGTGTTGCATTGAGGCCAAAAACACATTTTTTTTGTCCGTCTGTATGTTCCATTTTAATTTGTGAACCATTCAGCTGACTTGGGTGCGGTTTTCTTTATTATCATCGTAAAGACCCTGGTCAATACATAAGCTATATGGAAGGGGTTTTGATAAAATAACCGCCAAACCGAAAACTGTCGTTATTACTCAAAGATTAAAAGCCACTTCCATGCGATTGAATCTCGTACTGCAATAGGTAGGGTTCTAAAAAAACATGTTATAAAGAAGGGCTTTTCCAAGACGATAGCGTAGCCCAAAACGTTGCATTTCGTAAGCATCGAAAAAAAAAATGCAAAGTGAAGGCTGTCCTTTAGTTCAAAACAGTCTCCAAACTAACAAAGTAAAAATAACAATTATTACTGTTGTAAACATACAAACCTATTATCTAAAACATAGATATGTTTTAACATTTATATTAAACTAGCTTTTGCCCACGGCTCCACCCGCGTGTTATTCGGTTTAACAACATGCTTTTTTCCGGGATAAAAGGTAGCCTATGTTAAGTTAGGATATAGCTATATCCATTCTAAATTTCATCCACATCCGTCCAGCCGTTTCAGCGTGAAAGAATAACAAACAAACACACAAACAGACACAAACTTTCGCATTTATAATATTAGTGTGATAGTGTGATTTTATTCACTAAACACAGCATGATCCAACCTTTTTTTGATTCACCGCACTACTCGGACTCACACTTTTTCAGATATTGCTATCCCACTTGAATGTTCATACTCGTATTACAGGATTTTTACTTGATACGGGGCACTATGGCCAAATATTTATATACAGGGTGTAAATGTAAAGTCAAGAATCCCTTTAGGGTATGAAAGTATACACGATTCTGATGTCATTACGAGAAAAAAATATATACCTTGAATTTTCACCAAAAGTTCCATAATTTTTCTAATCTATGGCTACGCAGCTCACCGGCCGCCCCAAAGAGCCATTTGCACCCCGCAACCCGCACCCCTCATCCGAGAAGCCGGCGACCGTGAGGGTGTCCACGCGATTAGTGTATTTTGAGTAAAGAAAATCGTCTAATTTTGAGGTACTGGTACGTTATTTAGAGAACCCAGTATTTAAAAAAAATATTTTTACCAATCATACTAACACACCCTTAAAGGATTCTTGCCTTTGCCTTTACACCCGGTATACAAATAATAATGTAGTAAAACGTCGTGTATGGCTGGACATCGATTTATTTTTCAACATTTTAAATGAAATGGGTCATTCACGGTTATTAGTAGTACTTTACTGAAGTCACGACTACAATTTTTAGGTCTATCTGTATATAATGTCTATCTGTATGTATGTATAGTCCGTTTTAACTCGAGAACGACTCAACAGATTTTAGGAACAGTTTTTTTTTATTATCATCCCTGTGGTCCTGGTTAACGCATAGCCTACTAGGCTTATACTCGCGGCTCCGCCCGCGTTTTATCAATCTCTGCCTCGTTTTTGGCTTAGGCATTATTTCATCAACACTTTTATAACCTTTATGTTGACCAGGGTCACTACAATGATTATAAAGAAAACCGCATCAAAATACTTTGATTCTCGAGTTAAAACGAACATACACACAGAAAGACAGACAGACTAAAATTCTAATAATGGTAGCTTTGTCTTCAATACAGTTCTATTCAAAATATTAAATGCACAGACAAAACTTTTTTACTACTTTTTTATTTGTATAAATAGATAAAATAAAGATAACAATCACTATCATTGGAATATTGTCAATTTGTACCATCTAGGTAAGAAGATAAAATGTCTCCTTAAACGGGTGTATCTAACACGGTTTCTTAGCAAACAAGAAACAGAAATTGTTCAACACAGTGCCACATACATATTCATTGTATTGCCAAGTAAATAAAAGCGAGGCATTATTAAATACCGGATTCTGTACACTGCTTTATTCAAAACTAGCTTTTGCCCACGGCTCCGCCCGCGTTTATCCAATCTTCGCCCCGTTTTTGGCTTGGGCAACATTTTATGAACATCCTTTATAGCCTATGTGGTGAATAGGGTCACTACAGTGACCGTTAAAAAAACGCATCCAAATCCGTTCAGTGGTCCTCGCTTTAAAACGGAACATACAGACAGACAGACAAGTTTAAAAAATTATACTGAGGCACAATACCATAAGCCCATTTCATTTAAAATTTCGCGGAAAAATATTTAATGTATAGAGTTATAGACACTATTTTTTACTACTTTATTATTAGTATAGTTAGATATGTTAATACCAACATACGTATACGTACTACATGCACATATTGTACGTAGTCCTCTACATATATAAAACCTCTATTCGTTCAGAAACCACAATGGTAGAACGTTGTTAGAGGAGCTGAATGAATTTTCAGCACTCAGTGTTGAGGTATATAAACCCTCATAGGCCAAATAAGAATCTACGGGACATGGGAGAATAAGGGGTTGGATAAAAGGAAGAAATTAGTTTTTTGTTTAGCTTAGATATAATTTGTTTCAATTTATACTTAAATCTTATGTTTATTTAGGGAAATCCTGACTACATGCTCTACTCACAATAATTAACAACGTTGTCAAGAAAAAAAACTACTTCGGATATTTCATGGTCATACAGTAACATGTAAACAGACGTAAAATACTATATTTTTTATCAGAAACTCTCTGAAAGTAAGTCGTATTTACCTCGAAATGACGGAGGTAAGTAAATTTGAAAATCGAACGAATGACAATGGAAAATATCGGTTATCTCCACTTTAATCCTTATGTTTGGTCTGCTACTTGGTAATAATTATAATGTCTGTGGTTATTTTTGTTCATTTTGTTAATCTGTATTTCATTTCTATTCAAATTATTGAAAGAAATTCATAAAATAGGTGACTTGGTTAAACCAAATGTTAAAGTCGGCTATAAGTTAAACAATAAATAGCTTTTGTGTGTAAAATAAGCTCACTAGCCGGCACGACGATTGCACAAAAAATAAAAAGACACTTAAAAAAAATTTGGTGGCGCCAAAATATTTTGGTATAAAACGTGGCAAACATATTTTTGTAAGTTTTTTTTATTCCTCTCTATGTATCCTATGGTCAACGCGGATGCAAGTGATCAATTACACCCTCAAACTATAAGCACCCTCGCTCGCTTCGCTCGCTCTTATGACTAAATAAAGGGGTTATTATTGATAACTAAGGATTTTACTGATAACTACTATTAGAAAATAAATGGAACTCTTTTGCTTGTTTACATCAATGTTTACCTGACTATCGAATTTCGTTGCTAGGCATGTACAAAATAATATTAATTGCAAGAATTAGTTAAAATGAGATCATTAAAACGATACGTACCTACACATTATTATTTCGTGGGACCAGTTAGCAGCACGATTTCAATTTTCGTACCAGGGCGGCACGACGCCGAAGAAAGTTACAGCTGACCGTGCGTTAGAGGAAGAGTGGTCAAATCTTACTTAATACATAAAATAAATAAAGTGTATTTTTAAAAGAATTCCAACATAAAAGTAATACTCAATACGCTACCTTGGAGTGCAATTTTAATTTTTGATGTGCTACACTAAATTCAATCTACTTTACTGTGTAGTAATAATTAAAAATATTTTTCCTTTGTCGACTTTTTGAAATACACACCTGCCTTTTGAAGGGATATGTGAATAATTTTGCATTGTTTCAATTCATAAAAGACTTTTAATTAAATTATAGCATGTGGTGTTATTTTTAGATACGCCCTTCGGTATTTGTCATTTATTGTTCTATTATTCGTACGTCATTAAAATAAAAAATAAAGGCTTTTTTTGAAGGCCTTTTTAAGAACAATACTAGCCAAAAATGTTGTCATAATGAAATCGCATTAAGAACAATAAATGCATTTTTAGGGTTCCGCAGTTTATAGTTTCGCCATGTCAGTCTGTCCGCCTGTCCGTCTGTTCGTGGCTTAGCTCAAAGACTATGAGTACGAGAAAGCTGTAATTCGGCATGGGTATACACATTAATCACGTCAACAAAATGGTTATATAAAATCTCGAAAAATTGATTTTTAAGGATCCATTTTCGTCTATCCCATAGTGTTGGGTATCGTTGGATAGGTCTTTTAAGAAGATTGTGCATAAGCGAAACCCATTTTTCGATGTAGGGTTCCGTTGGCAAAATATTAAGCTTTAAAGTGCTAATTTTTGTTAGAGTCAAGCGTCCCCCCCCCCCTTCCGGCTAAACGGTTGCTTGTAGATATGTGAAAAATTCACAGAAGTAGTATATACGTGGTGACCAGATCATAGAATTGAACATTTCATGAAATGGTCTATTTCATGTTTTTGTCATGCGATTTATAGTTTTTCCTAGGCCAAAGTAGGTGCGACGACGAGCGAAGCGAGGAGGAGAGTGTTAGGTTGCTTGTGAATATAAATTCAGGAGCCGACCAAAGCGGACCGTAGCGAGGCGACGTCGAACATTTCATGAAATAGTCGAATATTTCATGAAATAGTCGACCATTTCATGAAATAGTCAAACGTCGCTGACCAAATCGTTAAACTTTGAACATTTAATGATCTGGTCAGTGACAGTTGAATATTTCATGAAATGCGATAATGGTCAACTATTTCATGAAATATTCAATTCTATGATCTGGTAACGACATATATAATGAAGCTAAAAGGAAAACCATCACAGTTAAGTAGGCCTTACAGGCTTACGAGTACAGTTCGCGCCAAACTTTTAGCCTCCTCTAAACACGACAATGTATATGCCGTTCTTCCAAATGTATGAGACTAGAGGTTTGGCGCGTTACTGGGCAAATACGGAACCCTACATTACGCGTGTCCCGAGAGTTCCGACAGGCACTTGGCTGTTTTTTTTAATTTAGATTTGGAATCCAAATATATTTTGGGAGTTATTCAAAATAGAAAAATAAATTATGAATAAAATTAAATTCTCTGAACAAGTTAACCTCAGACGGAGCATTTTGTAAGGCACTCTTAAAACATTTATAGTTTCCCAAGCACTGGACTTAACAAGAAAACAAAAATGTACTGTTTTCTGACAGTTTATATACATTTACGAAATGTGATTCCAGCTTATTGTCATATACTCGTAATATTCGGTAATTAACATAACATATGTGTTTTTCTGTCCATATATACGAGTATTATGATGTCCTTGTCTTTTGTTGAAGGTTTACGCTTGCGAATTAAAGTTTGTCAAAATTAAACTTAAGACTTTCAGTGAGTTTCTTAGCTTAAAACTTAATACCGTCGGAACTAATGTGCGAAGACACATTATAGGAAGCAAGATACAACGGCTTTGATTGATTTATTGACACATTTCTTGTTTATACATTTATTTTATGAAACTTAAACTTCTTCGTCAAAAACCAAAATGATTTTTTTGCCGATGTCCACCTTTCCCTCATGGCGCGCCGATAAACTGAAATATACGACAAACTGACTGTTTGTGACCAAATCGTAACAATTTAGCGACACCATTAACCCCAAACACTTAGTGAAAATTATATTGGGCACGCAATCGGTGGCACTGACTCATGATTGAGGCTTGAGCCAAGGGTTGTGTGTGGCTTAAGTTTGGAAGAAATTGCTTTTTGTGTTAAAACCATTAAATTCTACCTAGTTGCTTCTTTTTGTTCTTACAATGATCAGATATTTTTTGGAATTTGTTTTTATTTCGGATGGAAAAGAATAAATTTTACAGTTAAAGTTCGAATAAATGTTAAAAGTTACTACATTGTGGTATAAAAGCGTTTATTACCTTTTATTTTAGCTTTTTTCGCTATAAACATGCCATTAGCATAAATTTGATGTTCCTAGAGAACGTTTGCTCGATTATATGACGTATAAGTGCTATTACTATTGTCGATTCACTAATTGCCTGTAAAAGAAGCTAAACGTTGATACCTAAGTACTCGTTATTCCTATAGGAGAGCAAAAATGAATGAAAGCTACATATTTTCTTAACTTCTTTTATAGGTAGTATGCTTAATTGACTATAGTCTATAGTAGAATATAAGCTTTTAAAATTATGAAATATAATATGTTAGCATCAGCCTTGTTCGTCCACTGCTGGACATAGGCCTATCCAAGATTTTTCCACTTTTAGTGGTGGAATGCCTATAATTACAAACGCTGCTGGGTAGGCAGGTTGGTGATCGTGGTGCCACCGCTGCCCTTTACCAGTCTCTTTTATGTAAGGGCCAGTAATTAGAAAAGAATATCGGGGATGGATGGAAATAATGCCATTAATTGGTCCCAGGCATTGTTACACATCTGCTTGTGTCTATTTGAGATCTGTCTTCTTACTCGCCCCTGAATAACTTCGGAGGGGCTTGCAATTAAGATGGTGGTACCTCTACAGTCCAGCCCGGCATCAGCTCTACCAGCCTTAGTGTAATAAGTTTATACAGTATTAATAAATAATTCATTCTCCTTCAACTCAGTATGTTCGAGCCAGTAGTTAAACAAAAGATAGCATACAAGAGTGTTGCTTGAATCCATTTCATGTGTTGATCGATTAAAAACCTTTTCATGTTGTAGTAAGAGCTAAGGGAGGGTGGCCATAGAAAATGACCTGAATTCTCTGACATTCGTATTGACGTCGCAAAACGCGCTTAGTTCGAATCGTACGTTTTACAGCTCAATTTTCACTACCTACAGTTTACAATCGTACGTGACTGCACCCGGCTTATCTTCACAAGATATTGGTGTTTCGGGGCTTTGGAAACTCGTTTGTAAACACCGTTTGCTTTAATTAGTAAAAAAGATGACCGAGTGCAAGTATTACTCAGCGTTGGTATTCCGTATTCATCATCCGTAACAATTTTTTTACATATTTTACTAGCTAGACAAAATAGTAAAACCGGACAAGTGCGAGTTGGATAAATATTTTATGAAGTTTAATTGATTAATTTTTTTATGATTTTACAAATGTATGGTCTTCAGATCTTTCCATCTTTACTTCTAGCATAAGAAGGTATTACTTGCAAATTTTCATAGTTCTAGGTCAACGGAAAACACCCTATAAATTTTGACTCCCTTGAGGGTGTCAAAATACACGTTTTTTGTGGCATAAACGGCCGTATTTTTTTATACGTAAACTTAGAAGTCTAATTTTTTCAAAGCTTCTAGGGACTGTCAACGTGAGTACATTGTTTTAATTTCAACTCAATGCCTCCACGCATTCCCGAGATAAAGGGTCTTGACAGACAGATGGACGGATGGACGAACGGATGGACGGACAGACGGACAACAAAGTGATCCTATAAGGGTTCCGTTTTTTCCTTTCGAAGTACGGAACCTTATAAAAACACTTGGAATCGGCATCAGTCAAATAATTGTAGTTGGATTTTATATAGATTTATAACATATTTTTTATAAAGGCTTAAAAAAGTAAAAACCATTATGCTAAATGCTAATCTGTTACGATATGCTTAGACGCGATGCAGTAGTAGCGTAGCAAGTCTCCATCCATCCATCAGCCTGTTTCGTCCACTGCTGGACATAAGCCTTTCCAGGAAGAAATTGAATCCTCCTGGAAGAAATGCCCATACTCAAACACGCTGGGCAGGCGGGTTGGTGAGCGCGGTGCCGAAACTGTTTTATATAAGGGCCGGCAATTGGGGATGGATATACCGCCATCCATCGGTCCCAGGCAATGGTGGGCCGCCTGGTTTTGCCTGAGAGCTGTTCTCTTACTCTCCCCCGAATAACTTCAGGAGGATCAGACAGTCGAGCCCGGCATCACCTATAGCAAGTCTACGAAACATTTTTGCCTACAAACACGTACGTAGCTTCGGTCTGGCTACGGCGTAGCTAAATGCTGGCAGCAATTGCTATAAGAACGGTTAACTTAATATATGCTCGCCGCTTACCAACATTAACAATTGTATATGTTCTAATCAAATTCCACGGTGAAATTAAGAGGTTGACATGTGCAAAACGTCATTTCTTTAATAAAATATTACAAACCAGATTCAAGTAAACATTTGGCTTAGGAAATAAATAAACAACAAGATTTATTTCACCAAATGGGGTTAAACCAATGTTTTTGGGGTGGATACTCTAAATATTATAATATTGGAGTGCATCATGAAACTGGAAAACGGATATATTCTCAATTTTTACTTACAATTTATTTAATGCATTGTGCACTTACACGAAATTGGAAAAAAAAATTAAACCTTGCATTTTATTTTTATTTCCCTTTTCTTCACTTTTAATCTTGGAAACAATAGGTAGTATGGCTGTTAACGAGTACATTTAAACCTACTACTAAGAATTAAAGAGCCAACAAACGCTTTTTTTATGTTATGTATCCATCCTATCGCAGCATTACTTAAATTAATGTAAATTTTCAAAATTGACCATTTAAACTAAACAAAGTTTGTGGAGTGGGTTGCATTAAATGAATTGTGAGTCAACATTTAGAATACTTATATCGGTTTTCCAGTTTCATAATCCACTCCAATATTTTAATATTAAGTTTATCCAATATGTTATCTTAGTTGATGAAAACTGTGAGTTTATTAACTGTGTGAATCAACAAGTATTGTAGCGACGACAGTGCCATCTCTGTTCAAAATTAATAAGTTGTGAAATCACAGGAAGACCTCGTGAGCGTTCAGTATGTGCAATTGTGCATTAATGGAAGGTAAAAAGTATTAACAAAAATTCTGTGTACAGGTATAGTGGAAAAATCCGTTTTCGGCTTTGGCATCATTTTATGAACAGCTTTTTCAACCTATGTGTTGACCAGGGTCACTATGATGATAATAAAAACTGCATCTTAAGCCATTGCGTGGTTCTTGAGTGAAAAGTGTTTATTCAATCTTTGCCCCGTTTTAGGCTTAGTCGTTATTTTATGAACACCCCTTATAGCCTTTGTATTCACCAAGGTCATAGTGACAATAGCTGATAATAAAATAAAAACGCTCAAATCTGCTAAGTGTTTCCTGAGTTAAAACGGAACATACAATACAGACAGACAAGCAAACAAAAATTTAAAACATGCGGTTTTGGCTTCAGTTCCAAACTAATTAAACTAACCCATTATATTAAAATTTCACTTAAATATTCAATCTACAGACACGACTTTTTATTACTTTATTATTAGTATACATATGTATTAGTATATAAAATAAGACAAAAGCAAATTAAAAATTCCTTCACTGGGTTATACAAAAGCTCGCTCTAGATATCCCCTACAAAGGCTATAAATAAGCTGATTTCCAACTTCTCTGATTGCGCCACCTCGCTATCGCACCGGTCATAACAGTTTTTATTACTTTATTATTAGTATACATATGTATTAGTATATAAAATAAGACAAAAGCAAATTAAAAATTCCTTCACTGGGTTATACAAAAGCTCGCTCTAGATATCCCCTACAAAGGCTATAAATAAGCTGATTTCCAACTTCTCTGATTGCGCCACCTCGCTATCGCACCGGTCATAACAGTTTTTATTACTTTATTATTAGTATACATATGTATTAGTATATAAAATAAGACAAAAGCAAATTAAAAATTCCTTCACTGGGTTATACAAAAGCTCGCTCTAGAATCCCCTACAAAGGCTATAAATAAGCTGATTTCCAACTTCTCTGATTGCGCCACCTCGCTATCGCACCGGTCATAACAGTTTTTATTACTTTATTATTAGTATACATATGTATTAGTATATAAAATAAGACAAAAGCAAATTAAAAATTCCTTCACTGGGTTATACAAAAGCTCGCTCTAGATATCCCCTACAAAGGCTATAAATAAGCTGATTTCCAACTTCTCTGATTGCGCCACCTCGCTATCGCACCGGTCATAACAGTTTTTTTTTATAATTTTCAAAAGATTTTATCTAAAGGCATCTCCGGGAAGACGATTTATGCAATGAAAATGAAGACAGGAAATCCGATAGCAAATTTGGTTTCTCTTTTTCTTTGTTTTGATTAATTATTCTTTAGGTAACAATACCCCGGAGATTTGAAGTATTATTAAAGTATTTTGCCAGATGAATTTCTCGTTTTAAAGGTAGATTTGTGTATTAAGTCTTGAAGTGTTGTTTTCAAAGTTACTGCTTATTTTTCTGCTAATAAATTTCTTTGATCACCGCCGAAGCGTATGTTGTGGCTTGCATTGTTAACATCGCACGTCATATAGCCTATAAAAACTCATGTATATATATATATATGTATAAATGACCGTTAGATTATACGATCCGATAGTTTATAATTTAACAAGTGACAATAAAATTTAGCGGTAGGTTTTTTTGGGTAGTTTATTAACTAACCTAACCTAGTGAAATTATAAACTATCAGATTTTACAATGTTAGGCTGACATTATATATTATATACCATGCAAGCCACAAAATAGATTTTAAATATATATATATATATATATGCTACTGTTCTATTATATTCTATTCCGCTGAGCCTAGATAATAAATTGATGGAGGATAAACAATAAATTGTTACCATAAACTAATCTCGCTAAACTAAACTAATACCAGCTTCGTAAGTAAAAAATAATTTATTTATTAAAACAGCAAACATTAATTTAAAAAAAAAGGAACCGTTATCTTTGTGTTACGGTAATACTAGCCACTAAGTGTTTCAGCTGGTCATTCCGAAAAAAGTCAAAGAGAAAGGAAGTAACTTTCGTAAAAGCGTGTTCTGGACGCTGTGGAAATTGTAAAACAAGTTTTAAATGCAAAACTAATGGCTGCGTTCTTTGAGCTACTCTGTTGATTTTCATCCTGTTCCAATTAGGTTTCAAGGCATGAAATATTTATGTATTCTTGAGAATAATCCTGACTTTCTGTGTAGCTTCTAGTTTTATACAACTAAATTTGTCTGTTTATCAGTGTGCTGACTTGTCAATTTTTTGAGTTGTTGTTACTCAGTTCGAAGACGAACACTTTCTTAACCCTACTAGTAAAAATACCGTGCCGACACAAATGATCCCAAAAATGTAAAATCCCTTTAGAATCTTTCTCGACGATAAGCAAAAAAAAATTTTTTTTGTTATAGATCATTAAAAATATTTTATGCAACTGATGCCGAGCCCAAGAGTGTTCAAGATATATCTTGCGCTAATTTATTTATTTGTTTATCATCATTATTAACTATTGCATATTAGTATATAAAAAAATATTTAAAAATTTGTACAATAGGTCATGATAAACATTTGAAATACAATAAACATGGAAACATCATAGAATATGTTTAAATTATGTACACAGATTTGCAAATTCTGCCCTAGTAGGGGCCTTAAATTTTCAGTGGGACCCTAAAAACCTTTACTTTTGCATTCAGACAAAATCGAATCTGCTGCGATAAATAACTCCATGATCAATGTTCAATCAGTTCGTTCTCGGTACGACGGAGTGGATAAATCTACGGGCTACGTGCCTGACCCTTTACTAGCGTCCCGATGGAAAAACAACCAAGTGGAGGACTGCTTGTCTTACGTTCGTACTATCGGCCGGACGCGTACGTTAACTATGGCATTGTTCTTTATTGTATGTACACTTGATTAAATTTGAATTTCTCATAATAAGCGTATACGATAACCTAACTTTTTTTGTGTATACTATTGTTATACTAATCTAATTTATAGTATATTTTTTCGAAAATTGAAATTAAACGGGCAAAACTCTTTTTTAAATATTTTTGTATGTCTTTATGTATGTTTAACTCGAGAACCACTCAATGAATTTGGATGCAGTTTTCTTTATTATAATCGTAATAACCCTCGTCAACATATTATGCTATAAAAGTGTTGATAAAATAACCACCAAAGCAAAAACTGTCGATACTACTCAAAGATTGAAAGACGCTTCCAAGCGAGCAAAACCGAGAGAAAAGGCTATTTCAGAATAAAATAACTTAAAAAATAGCACCCCACTCAAAACAATGTGCAAAAAAATAATGAGCTGCATGCAAAAACAGATTTCCAAAAGATGTTATAGAAGCTTCTGAACAATGTATATCATATTTTATATACCTATAGGTGTATAAGGGGCATTATAGACCGGAGTCAGCAGCTTGAGAAGAAGCACTACACACGCACATTGTATAAGAGGGCTCTGTAAATGTTATATTTACCCGCAGTTCGAGCCAGTATAGAAGGCGCGAGTAAAGAAAACTATCACAAGGCATGTTCCACTCCACGAAAGCTAACAAGTACTTCGGCGGACCGCCCGGGGAGACCATTTAGTGGGGTAAAGACTATAAGGGATAGAGTTACGCGAATGAAGGTGTGCTATCACTTGCGCAGTAACTATTCCCCCGCGCTCCCGCCCTTCCTCGCGAAGCTCCTAAAATGCACAAATGCGACAGACTTCACGCCTGTCTTCCAAATTGTAGTTGGACCACTAAGCCGGAGGTCACAGTCTTAAATCCCGGAGCGGCACATTTGTGTTCAGTCAGCGTAGTTCGGAAGCCACGTTAATCTATGGATCTATATTTATGCCCGAAGTAAGCTAATATCTCAGCAACCATCACGTTTGGACGTTATAATCGTCGGTTAAATGAGGGTGTATTAGTTTGGCCTATAACTTGCATTTCACTGTCCATACTTGAAAACAACTCTCCTGACGTAACGATGTAAAGGAAAATATAAAATAATCCGTTAAAAACCCTCACAAATTGTAAAAAGATACCTTTTCCTAGAATCCAGATTTTACTTGATATTTTGTTGACTGTACCTTCTCGTATCTACCCCGTTTAGATTTACGTTGCTACGCTTTTGTCCTTCTTTTTCGTCCAAATAGTTACTATTAATGTTTTACTCCAATAGGCCTAGCACCTTTGATTCATGAAATATAATAACTATTTAGTTATAGTCAACAAAATCTCAAGTAAAATCTGGATTCCAGGAAAAGATATCTTTTAGTTATTATATTTCATGAATCAAAGGTGCTAGGCCTATTAGAGTACAAAATTAATAGTAACTATTTGGACGAAAAAGAAGGATAAAAGCGTAACTTGAGGGATAGACCAAATAACAGATTCCTTCACCCAATTATTTAAAAAAATTAAATATCAAAGTGATTCGAAAAGAATTTATTTCATAGTGATAATATGTATAAGTAATAAACTAATCAATAATAATGTGGTAAATCTTATTTAAACTAATTTTGTAACAAGCATATTCATTAAGCAAGGTGAAAAACTTTGATGGATTATGCGTTCTATTGTAACAGTATATGTACACCAAACAAAACTGTTTTTCAGACCTTATTACATACGAGCTTTTAAGGTTTAAGATATTTATTTTCTCAAAAAGAATAAAATTCACTTACATGAGAAATAATAAATTATCACAGTTACAATTTATAACAGCGAACGCTTTAATCGCGTAACAAATAAAAATATGTGGGTAATCCTTAAAAAGTGATTAGCTTCACTAACAATGCAATGTTATATAGGGTTTGTTTACAGTGAGTTGATAGGATGAATATTGAATATTATAAGTACGAGTAGGTTTCTACCAAATGCTTCTATTAATAAACTAATAATTAATTAATAAACACTGGGTTTTAATGAAGTAATGAATAGTCCTTCAAAATGTGACTCTTCAATAGTTTTTTGTAAATAAGCAATGATTTGGCTTCTTTAATATCTTTCGGTAACTTGTTATACATTCATGCTCCCTCAGCCACTATGCTACTATTACTGTAGTTGGTTCTCTGATGTTGTATGTATATATTATTAGCTTGTCTTGTTAAGCGCATTTTTCATTGTATTTTTTTAGTAAAAGATATTTGTGTGTGGATATCGTTGGTTAAGATTTTTCGTATCAATATCCAGGTATTGTTTTTATATGTTTGAGATATGTAAAATATTGTAGTTTCTTTATAGATTTTAGCGCTTTCTGTAAGGTAATTATAACCAAAAAGTGTTTTTATAATTTTGTTTTGAGCAGTTTGCAGAGTACGCAGATTTGTCTTTGCGGCTGATCCCCACACTTCTATCAAATATTCTATGTGACTTCGGTTATAAATTCGAATCAGATTTCCCATAGATTTATATAACAAAATAGCCTTTTCCGTTTGCGTTTATTCAATCTTTGCCCCGTTTTCTACTTGGGCGTTATTTCATGAACACCCCTTGTAATTAATGCGTTGACCAACGTTACTACGATGATAATAAAAAAAACTGCATCCAAATCCGTTCAGTAGTTCTCGAGTTAAAACGGAACAGACAAACTGACAGTCAAAAATTCTAAGAATGGTTGTTTCAGCCTCAGTACAGTACCAATAACCCACTTCATTTAAAATTTCGCGCAAATATTCAATGTGCAGACACGACCTTTTTACTGCTTTATTATTAGTAGGTACCTAGATAGATTATCATCAAAGAGAACAATAACACATTATTTCCACGAAATTAATAAACCTTGCAAGGTTTGTCTATAGATGTCGGGTTATTCGCTGGTAGCTGCAAATACCAAAAGGAGATATTTATTCTTATTCTTATTCTTATTCTTTATTGTACACAAAAAAGGAGATTACAAATATTTGATACAATAATTTGAGTACAGCGGCGAGCTTATCTCTCAAAGAGATTTTTTATAGCAAACCGAATGAGTATAGGAGTGCTTTAAAAAATAAATAGGTAACCATATGTGTACGTACTACATACTAAAATACTTACATAGGTGTATAAAATATATATAAATATATAAATATATCTAACATACATACTAATATAACTAACTCTAATATAAACTGACTATATATAAACATGACATAACGATACATGATAATTGATAATACAGCAATAAATAATTAAACATATTTAGGATAGCTTAAGGATTTGCTGAATAGTATTCCTTTAGTTTCTTTTTAAAAGAGGAGATAGTGCGACAATCTCGGATTGCGTACGGAAGAGAATTCCACAGCCTGATGGCTCTAACAGTGAACGAATTTGCGAAAGCTCCGGTATTGTGAGAAGGCGTTTTAAGGAGTGTGACTGTGTGCGACCTGAGTGGTTTATTGATATCTCTGCTAAACAGGAAGTTGAAGCGCTCACGAAGATAATCCGGAGCTGTTGAACTCTTGAGGACATTGAAAAGGCAACACAACGTATGGAGATTTCTGCGCTTCCGAATAGGGAGCCATTTAAGTTCCGCGCGGTAGTATGAAACGTGGTCGTATTTGCGCAAGCCATACACGAATCTGATGCCCAGATTCTGCAACCTTTCCAATTTACCCAAGAGCTCTTCATTCGCGTCTATAAAACAAACGTCAGCGTAATCGATTAGGGGTAGAAGAAGAGACTGTGCGAGAGTGACTTTAGTTACGAAGGGGGGGAATTTCTGGAGGCGTTTGAGCGAATGGAAAGCAGCAAAGACACGTCGGCTAATCTCAGTAACGTGCGATGACCAAGATAAATTGCAGTCAAAGATAACCCCTAGATTTTTCACCGTTTTCATGTAGGCAATCGGGATGTTATTAAAAGAAATCTGTGGTACACTAAATGAACTAAGGGAATTGGTCATGTATCTAGTTCCAATGATGGCTTGAGATTTCTTTGGATTGACTAAAAGACCGTAAGATTTAGCCCAATCATGAATGTTATTTAGATCATGGTTCATAAAAGAAATGGCACAGTTAATTTCAGCTATGTTTAAATGGCGGTAGATTTGCAAATCGTCTGCATAAAGATGGTAGCTAGAAGAGAGAACATCAGAAATGGAATTAATGAATACGGAGAAGAGAAGTGGAGAAAGGACACCGCCTTGAGGTACACCTGCAGTTAGTTGGCACCACTCCGAGGTAACCTCGTCCGAGCGTATGCACTGTAGGCGATCCCTCAGATAAGTATCAAACCATTCAGTAACCAGAGGAGATACGTTAAGAGAGTCGAGAATACCAAGAAGGACATCGAAGTCTACGCAATTAAAGGCACTGCTAAAGTCTAAAAGTGTCAATATAGTAAGTTCCTTATTGTCCATTGCTAGCCGTATGTCATCAGTTACTTTTAAAAGAGCGGAGACAGTACTGTGACCAGCGCGAAAGCCAGATTGAAATTTATTAAGAAGTTTGTTATCAGATAGGTACAAGGATAATTGGTTGTGTACAAGGGTTTCAAGGACTTTAGAGAGAATCGGTAGGATGGATATGGGACGAAAATCTGAGAAGGAGGTAGGATTTGAGGATTTAGGAAGAGGAATAACATGTGCCTTTTTCCATGCTGCAGGAAATGCACTTGTGACTAGTGAGTAGTTAATGATATGAACCAAAATATGTAGCAATTCTTCTTGGATAAGATGTAACATATGATGACATATTTTGTCATCACCGATAGCTTTTGAAGAAATTGAAAGGATTGCTCTCTTAACGTCACTCTTGGATACTGTTTTGAAGCTAAAGGGAGTGCAAATGGGTTTTGGCTTATTTTTTAAATACGAAAGAGTGTTAGTTTTAGTGGAGTCATCTAACGTGACAGGAGAATGAGAAAAATGCAAATTAAGTGCATCGAAGTCAAGATGACCCGGATGGGTTTTAGGAGATTTGCCAATCCCAAGTGTTTTTAAAAACTTCCAAACCTGTGCAGGATTGTAGTTTTCGATGGATTCGTGAATATGGCGCCTCTTAGCATTTCTACACATCCTTGTGCAGCGATTGCGCAGTTTCTTATATGCCTCAAAGTTATCATCACTAGGATATCTCTTATACTTACGCTTTGCTTTATCCCGTTTTGCCATTGCGTTCTTTATAGTTTGGGTAAGCCAGGGTGCAGGTAGATGTTTGACTTTAATTTTTTTGACCGGAGCATGTATGTCAAAGAGAGACGTCAATATTGAATTAAAATTTTCTACCTTGGTATCAATCGTAGTAGCGTCGATTACCGGAGACCAGTCTAAAGCCAATTCATCCGCTCTAAGTGCCTCCAGGTTCACACCTTTGAAACTTCGGAATAGAAGGAATTTGGGCTGATGTTTTGGAGGTCTAATTTTATAAGAAAGAAAGATTAAATCGTGATAAGAAAAGGGGGCATCGAATTGACCATGACAGGTAACTTTATGAGGACACGAGACAATGATTAGATCTAGAAGAGAAGGGACACAGTGAGGTTGATGATGAGTCGCAGAAAGAGGCAGAGGCAGTTCAGTCTGCGTGTCCATCCATCAGCCCGTGTTCGTCCACTGCTGGACATAGGCCTTTCCTAAATTTCGCTACTCATGTCGGTCCTCCGTCCTCCTCATCCGGCCGCCACCGGTGCAGCGGGCACGAGGCCAGCCTACGCTACGCTTTGCCGTACGTGGTCTCCATTCTAAAACGTTTCGGTCCCGTGTCTGCGTGTGCTTATATTTAATAAAGCTTTTGCCCGTGGCTCCGTCCGCGTGAAATAGATTTTTGTGGAAATAAGGAAAACAAAATAATATTATTTTTTGAACGACAATATGCAACCTTCAGCATGTTTTTACCAAAGTGCTAATAAATACCAATCAAATAAGCCCAAACTCGAAGGGTCTGCTGTTGTTCGTTGAGGAGATCCCCTACCCACCTTCCAGTCCCATCAGCAGACCTTGGTCACCATGTTTTACCAAAAAGCTAATAAATACCAATCAAATAAGCCCAAGCTCGAAGGGTCTGGTGTTGTCCGTTGAGGAGATCCCGTACCCACCTTCCAGTCCCATCAGCAGACCTTGGTCACCATGTTTTACCAAAGTGATAATAAATACCAATCAAATAAGCCCAAACTCCAAGGGTCTGCCGTTGTCCGTTGAGGAGATCCCGTACCTACCTTCCAGTCCCATCAACATACCCTGGTCACTATGTTTTACTCGTACCTAAGAGCTAATAAATACCAATCAAATGAGCCCAAACTCGAAGGGTCTCCTGTTGTCCGTTGAGGAGATCCCGTACCCACCTTCCAGTCCCACCAGCATAGCCTGGTCACCATGTATACCAATCACAAAAGAAACTTCACCAATTACGAAAGAAACTTCAGTATATTAGCTGTATTATATTATCTTATCTTAAAATCTTATCTTGTATGTAATAAGGTTTGATTTACTTGGTAATATTCCTAGATTGGTTGGTCAATTTACCATAGTTAACCACTTACTATCCCAGTAATTTCGTTACTTTGTCATAGCTTCCCTATTTAAATAAACAATTCTGCTGTCACGAAAGCAATTTTTAGGAGTGTGATATGATGAAATGGCAAAAATAGTGTATTTCACCTTTATGGGCCCTCTATTCGCTCTAACTCCCATACTCACGCAGTTCGCTGATAATATACTTATTGATAGGTACTTGATTATTATTTTTTCTTTTTCAACATATCCCATACAATATCCATGACTTGAACCTAAAACATTTATCAAAATCATATACATACAAAAGTTACAAGCGTATAAAGTCCTGGATTTTACACATATTTTCATGAATGTTTATGTACTGTAATGTCCTAGAAGCGGTACAACAAATCAAATAATTTTAAATGAACGTTCGGGTCAACCAATAACAGTCAGTCAGTGCTCTATAACCCGAACTTGAATGTAGAATGAAATAGCAAGAATAGCGACCACCTGCGCGACTGATTTCAAGCATTAGGCTTCAGGGCCCATAATAATATGTATCATAAAGTCATAAGTAGTAACATAATTGAATGGCAAATACTAAATATACCTATAACAGAAAAGTACATATTAAATAGATACTAATAAACCATTTAGTATTAAAAACAAAAGGAAATAAAACTAACTTTACAATTACACATTCTTTTAGTCTTAAGCCCAGCAGGCCTATCACGTATCTTTGAATCGGTTGCCAACTTTGCCTATGGTTGCTATTCACCAAAAACAGATAAAAAATGAACTTCCAAAATTACCTTCAATGGGTATTGAACTATTTATGAATTGTGACGTCATTTCAAGTGCGAAAGTATTACTAGATAAGCTGAATTCGATAGTTACATATACGAGTACTTACGTTTTCGACGATAGGCACTCAGTTGGCAACTGATTTTACGATACAGAATGAGGGGACAGGAAAGCTTAAAATATTAGATTATGTTTTTATAGTGAAATCCATCGCTTTGGAATACTGTAAATTTGTTTCTATAATCTTTTCTAATTTGTAATGCACTATATACCTATAATAATTAAAATATTATTTTATTTTGAGTTACTTACGTACTATTTTTTTCAGCGTCTTGTCTCACGTCAGCCTTTCTTTCTTATCTCCTCTTCATTGGTCCCAGGACACATTGCTCAGTACGTCCTTCATGAAACCTACTGGAATCCAAATGCCTTTCAGTGCATCGCATCAGTCCAATACGAGCACCCTGCCCAGTAATAAACCAGCCATCAGAAGCAGAAGACCAACCATGTAAAATTTACCACTAAAATGATCTTAGTTACTGGAAATAAAGGTTATTATAGATTAGCAACGGTATCCATTTTTCCTGGTGGGCAGTACGTGCTCCAACGTGATGGGCCCTCGTGCTACGTGCCTTCTACTTATTACATGCACTCTTCCAGAGAGCTAATTAAAAAGAAGAGATAAAACTGCAATGCAACGTAATGTTCAGAATGAAAGAACTCGAGCCCCGTCATACGGTAGCGGAAATGTTTTTGTGAAAGGGAAACGATTTTGTATGTTTATCACGGCGCTCAATTAAATTTTGAAGTGAGTTCGTACCTAGTTTATAATTTCTTTGATCCAACATGGGTATGTAAATTTTAGTACCAACAAAAACAAATTATCCAGGTCTAAGTGTCTGATAAAGTGGTTTTTAATGTGTATTTTAATCTTGTAGACAACCCAATAAAATAAGTTGAGGCAGACTCGCACACAAAGGGTTCCGTACTACCATACAATACTGTTACGGAACCCTAAGAACATATAGGTATATATCAACAATATAGATGCTATATACTCGTATAGCATTAAGGCGACAAAAAACAAGGCGTTAAAATGGTACCACCTAACAAATAATTTAGCACTCTCTGAGTGAGTCCCTCAATTTAATTATTTTTATTTTAGTCTAAAGTATGTGCAATAATGTATGCAATTACAGATGGATGACAGACAGACAGCGGAGGCTTAGTAATTGGGTACCGTTTGGCACCCTTCGGGTATTGAACCATAAAAACGTCGTTTCCCAAACAGCGAAATTAACAAATGAAATAATATATTTTTGACGTAAAATGTTATTGTTATTTTCAGTATAAAGCTACGAAACCCATAAATAAACTGTGAAATATCAGTAGAAGTTATTTTCACCTCGTAACTTACTTTTTCTTCATTTAAGTTGGGATAAGAAATGTGCGGTGGAAACACTCCGACTTAACTTGTAAATCGTGGCGGTAGCTTACTACGTCTTAGAGATAACATTCTCACTCTCTGATAATGTTGAAACAAAGAAGATACTTGTGTTATTCTATCTCGTGTAAAGACTTGTCGAGACAATTTAAGGCAACTCGTAAAGTACCATAATATAGATTATATGATTTATAGCCAAAATTCATCGCTTTTGGATACTCTAAACAAACAAATTAGAAACAAATAACAATTAGATCAAAAGATTAATTAGAAACAAATTTCAAGTAAAACAAATATTTTGAAAAAATTACTCTAGCCAGGATTTAAAACATGCTATCTCCTGCTTACACGGCAAGTGCGCTACCGACTGCGTCACGGATATACCGTTGAATTTTTCAACAAAGAGGTTGCAGATGCGATTTTTTAGGCAAGTTGAAAGTTCACTTGATAGGTTTCACTCTAAATAATGTTTATCAATATCATAATAAAATTTCAATTCAATAGATTCACACAAAATACACGAGCCAAAATTATGTGCTGATTTCTGAACTATGCAACATAAAAATGTAACATAGCGAACATTTAAATTTCAGCATTCTTTTCGTGCTATAAACGTTTTTATTTTATCTACGCTACACCTCATTGATTGGTACTAATTCTACCTCAAAGTATTAAAGTATTGCCACTCTCTGATTTCGGTTTTCCCCAAACTCCATGTGAAAATGCCCTAAATTTTGCACCTCTTTGAAAATTTAAACACAATTTAATGTTTAGTATTATTTGATTAAAATAATTTAATATAAACATTTAGTTAACTTTAAACGCGTCTTGAAATGCGAACTCTAAAAAAAGAAAACTCTATTATTTGTTGCTTTCGATACGTAACTGCACATCACGTTCCGATTCACGTGTTCTGCACCAGAAACTCTTCCCACATAAATGTCCCCTAGAAATGACAATTATACACCCTAAAAATTCCATATAAATGAAAAAAAACCTAAGATGGGGATTGGTGGGATTTCACAGCGTCTATGACGAGAAGCTTTCAGAAGCATAAGCAAAAGCAACGCTCGAAAATTTACTACGTAGTTCATAGCAGTCACGTCTTTGAATCACTTTACGAACCCCCAGTACCAGGGGCGAGATTAATCTGGATTCCATTTTCGTTGCCAGATTAACTGTTAAACCTGGACGAGTTGGTTGTTGTTGGAAGGTATCCAATCAGACGTAGCGGGAAGCAATAAAGTGGACATCACGTACGCACGTGTCCTCTACTGACAAACTACTGGCCAGCTCTGAAAGAAAAGAACAGTAACGGAATCCTACTTCCTACTTCCTACTAATATTATAAATGCGAAAGTTTGTGTGTGTGTGTGTGTGTGTGTGTGTGTGTGTGTGTGTGTGTATGTTTGTTACTCTTTCACGCTGAAACGGCTAAACGGATTTGGATAAAATTTAAAATGTATATAGCTTATAACCTAAATTAACATATAAGCTACTTTTTATCCCGCAAAAATGCATGGTTCCTGTATGATAGATCAATAACATTGAAAAATCAGGTTTCTAATTAGCGCGGGCTTAATCGTTTGTGGTGAAAGAAGACAAAGGTATGTTATTTCATACATATTAATTGTAAACCAAAATATAAATCCTAGATAGATAGAAAAGCCGGCCAAGTGCGAGTCGGACTCGCGCACATAGGATTCCGTACCATCACACTAATAATATAAATGCGAAAGTTTGTGTGTGTCTGTGTATGTTTGTTATTCTTTCACGCTGAAACGGTTGAACAGATTTGCATGAAATTTAGAATGGATATAGCTTATACCCTAACTTAACACATAAGCTACTTTTTATCCCGAAAATAAGTATGCTGTTAAACCATATAACACGCGGGCGGAGTGGCGGGCGGAGCCGCGGGCAAAAGCTAGTATAACATATAATCGTTAAAAATCACGCAAAAACCACCTTACTCTTGACAGCATTAATGACTTTTTGTCAACGCCCAATTGTTTTACGATTATTATTTTATACCAGGCGGGAAACAAGTACAAGTGAATTTAATTGTGTGTGTGTGAAATAGGTATGGTATAGCGAATGTTAATGAGATAGTACTTTTTATAATTTACTAAACAATCCATTGATTACTAAATAAATATTCCACAGATAAATACTTTAAAAATGAAAAAAAGATGTCGGTTTTGCTCATTCAGAGGTTATAGAAGATATTTAAGTGCTAAGAGATTTTTTTTCAAGTATAATTACTTGTTCAGTATAATTATAAAGTATGCTGTTTCATTAACTGATACCAGTTCATTTACAGCTCGGTAAATACAAAAACTGACCTATCAAGAATAATATAAAGTTTTTAAATATAAAATAATAAATAGTAGTATATTATGACACATAACATATTGTCAAAACATAATTGTATCACCAAAAGGATTGTCACATGTGTTTTGTAGCATAAACTGTCACATTCGACACTCGTAACACCCTCTTTTCGCCGGCGATTTTAACATTCCAATCGTCACATCGAACAATTGGGAATAACATGATGTGCAATTGTGTAAGCCAATCGTTATCAAATTCAATTGTCATATGGCTATTCGGCTAGGCAAATAGGCCCGTTTGACAATTGAATTCGTACGTTTTTGGTAGTCAACAACAAAACAAGACAAGACATTATGAAAATTTACGATTTCATTTGTCAAACGGGCTGACTTGCTTAGCCGAATAGCCATATGACAATCAATTTGTATACGATTGATTGTCTTACAAAATTGCAACTCTGATCTGCCTAGGCATGTCAAATTTCTGCTAAAATTAGAGAGGTCACCTAGCTACAACAATTTTTTATAATTTTGGTATATCCGTCTGTCTGTGTGTAAAGTTATTATATTCTATTCAATTTGAGCCTAGCGCATGCACAATTCCAAACATTTGACTCTATAACTGTAGCATGACAATGACTGTGAAGTATTTGAACTGTTCGTTTATTACCAAGTGTAGTAGCCCGTGACTAGCGCTAACTGCTCGCTCGGCCATGAATCCTTGTTTACTTTTAACGTGATGATCTTGGCTACATTCCGTTTATTGCTTTACCATCAAGCGGAAGTACTATGTGAACTTTGTGATATATATTTTTATCTCATAGTAAGTACCACTTTGATTGAACAGAGTAGTGTATGTGTAAGTAGTTGTAGCTAAGTGGTAGAATGCAAAAATAACTTTATCCTTATAAAAACGTGGTTAACAGACAAATCCTCAACCAAAATGAAATTTAAATGATATTCGGCAACTATAAGGGATTAGTTTTTCAAGTGGGCTTAAAAGTGTTTACGAGCTACTGCCTGGGGTGAATATGCCACCTCGTAGCAAGTGTGTACGAGCTACTACCAGAACGCTAAGTGTGAGTTGCCTATCTAATAACTTTACTACCGCATGAATCGAGTTAAACCGGGTTTCCAGCGCGTGTTTTGTCCTACACACTACGCCAAAATTTCTGCACAGAATATTGTTTCGCCACATATTTTGTTGATAAGCCGTGTCTCCTGTATGCTTATCAGCAAAAATGTGAAGCGAAACAATATTTTGTGTAAACGTTTTTGTTAAGTGTGTAGGACAAAACATGCGCGGGAAACCCGGCTTAACTCGATTCAGGCAGTAGTAAATTTATTCGATAGACAACTCGCACTTAGCGTACTGAATTGAATATGCTACGTCGTAGCAAGTGTGTACGAGCTACAGCGTGATGTGAATGTGTTACGTCTTAGCAAATATTTACGAGCTACTATGTGAGGTGAATGTGCTACGTCTTAGCAAGTGTTTACGAGTTACTGCGTGAGGTGAATGTGCCACGTCGTAGCAAGTGTGTACGAGCTACTATGTGAGATGAATGTGCCACCTCGTAGCAAGTGTGTACGAGCTACTACGAGAACGCTAAGTGCGAGTTGCCTATCTAATAACTTTACTACCGCGTGAATCGAGTTAAACCGGGTTTCCAGCGCGTGTTTTGTCCTACAAACTACGCCAAAATGTCTGCACAGAATATTGTTTTACCACATATTTTGTTGATAAGCCGTGTCTCTTGTATGCTTATCAGCAAAAATGTGAAGCGAAACAATGTTTTGTGTACACGTTTTTGTTAAGTGTGTGGGACAAAACATGCGCTGGAAACCCGGCTCAACTCGATTCAGGCAGTAGTAAAGTTATTCCATAGACAACTCGCACTTAGCGTACTGAAGTGAATATGCTACGTCGTAGCAAGTGTGTACGAGCTACAGCGTGAGGTGAATGTGTTACGTCGTAGCAAATATTTACGAGCTACTATGTGAGGTGAATGTGCTACGTCTTAGCAAGTGTTTACGAGTTACTGCGTGAGGTGAATGTGCCACGTCGTAGCAAGTGTTTACGAGCTACTATGTGAGGTGTATGTGCTACGTTGTAGCAAGTATTTATGAGCTTCTGCGAGAAGTGCATGTACCACATCGTAGCAAGTGTCTACGAGCTACTATGTGAGGTGAATGTGCTACGTTTTAGCAAGTGGTTACGAGCTAATACGTGAGGTGAATGTGCCACATCGTAGCAAGTATGTACAAATAAAAATTTCCTTCGGTCAGGATTTTAACCTGCAACCTCTTTTATTAGGTACAAGTCTAGAGATCTGAAAACTGAGACCGTAAGTATTTCAGTTTAGATTTCTTTCACGAAATATTTTTCATTTAAAGTTATATCATGTTTAATGTCGTGTCACTTAAAAGAGTCTCAGGGCCGGTTTTGATGAAAACCAAAACTGTACCATTATATTTTTTAAAAACTAATAGTACTAGCCGGGAATTGAACAAGCGGATTTTCAAAGTAAAAAAACGCACTTTGTATTACTTATTCCCGTACATTATATAGGTATAAAACTTTGAATCATATGCACAGACAAAAAGTGCCATCCAATATTTTATTTTAATTTTAAATTGAACAAGCGGATTTTCAAAGTAAAAAACGCACGTTGTATCACTTATTCCCGTACATTATATGGGTATAAAACGTTGAATCATATGCACAGACAAAAAGTGACGTCCAATATTTTATTTTTAGTAGTAAAGCGCTGAAAAATGACCCCACGTTAAACTGTGTTCAACACAACGGCTCTATTTATCTGTGAGTCGGCCAATCACTGTCACATGAGACATAGTATGAACCAATCATGAATCTTTTGCCCTTCTGGGTTTCTAGTACCATTTTCGAATGACACTTTGTTAGAAACGCGTCTTTATATATTTTTTTATTCGACTGGGATAACCTTAGATCGGTACACTTGTATAAAATATGTAGAAATATAACCTACAATCACAAAATAAATACATACAGAAGGCCAGCTCTATACAACCAGCGATTCCGGGCACACACACATAGACGGGTATACGAGGATCCTGGTTCATACTGGCATTCAACCAACGACCTATAGATACTTATAGACTCATAACCACCATACTAGCTGGTACTAGTTGGCTTTTCAATATGACACCAAACATGTATTGTCATTTGTGTGTCTTGCATGGTGTAAAAGTTTATATTTGTGTGAGTCACGGTATTTAAAATACGTCCTACCACGGCCACACAAAGCCTATTTTACAACGAATTTCAATGCTGGCCGGGTGCACAAGCTTGTTTATATAAACATTCACAATGTACAGTCACGACATGCACAATCAATATTCATATCCAAGCCTTCGTATTTTTTTAAATCTAGCAAAGTATAATATATATATTAATAGTAAAAGGTCGTTTTTTACTCAATTATTCTATCATTAAAATACGAGTGGCTGACTTAGCTAAATTTTATTCACATTAAACACAACGTGTTGGCTCAACAACTTTTCATGACTGAAACATGAGCATATGTAGTTTATTCTCTTCCCATTGCAAGCCTAAAGAATATTATTACAATAGCGATGGCAGTTTTTTTCTAAATTCCATGGAAAAAGTATTAATCCTACGTTTTGAGTTTTCATCCGATAAGAACGGATAAATAATATTTATGCGTAAAAATAGAAAAATACAGAGTAAATACCATTTGAGTATTTATCCACTGCCCATTTCTAGTTTCATCATAGAAAATACACCGTTGATGCACAAAATTAAACTATCATCACAATGACTTATTTCCGTGGCAGTATAATATTTTTTTCACCAAGTTTATCCTAGATTTTCTGTAAAGATGGAGATGTTTATTACATAAGAAATCATATCCTATTACATTTGCAATGATGTCGGGTATTATTTTGGCACCATTTAACCACGCAAGATAGTATTTTTATGTTTATGATTTTGACCAAGGTCGTCGTACGTACGCGTCTATGCGTGCGTACGCCCGGAATTACTGTAGAAGCTGGCCTTCTGTATGTGTATATTTTGTGCTACGATATACCTTTTTGTTGAAAATGGATAAACCAAATAAACTTTTAATGGGGTAGCACTCGGCACAAATTCAATTAGTTATTGAAATATTTTTGTTGCGGAAATATCACACAATTCGTATTTGGTTAATTGACTCCCAGCTTTATTATAAAACGGTTTTGCACGATAGGATAGTACTTTTGACAGTTTTAGTGGTTCCGTATCCAAAGGGTAAAAAAATATCCATTTAGGTCAGACTCTGTACAACACAGCTTAACTTTTTACAATCTAAGCTAGGGACAAATATATGTTTGCCCACAAAGTATCGTGAATAAGTAAATTTTGAAATTACTTTGTCTTTTGGTTCACTGACAGCAAACAAAAATCTTTCTAATATTCCAATATTACTTTTAAATCAGTACTTTTGATACATGTACCGACCTCAGTACCGATACCCAGATTTGTTTTGTTATCTGTACGAGGACGGGATCTCTCTTAAATGTTACCCAAATAAATGTGAAAATGACAGATTATAATATATAAACAATTTCCACATGAAGGAATCCGGGGCCAACAGCTAGTTAAAAATAAACAGTTTACATACGTTTCCTTATTGGAAAAGATTGTGAATGACTGTTCCGCTTAATATTAGTCAATCACACTATCAGACTAATATAAATTAGTTATAAATAAAATAATAAATTAATAAAATTAGTATAAATGTGAAAGATTGTGTGTGTGGGTGTGTGTGTGTGTATGTATTTTACCCTTTTGCGCTGAAACAGCTAAACGGATTTGGATGAAATTTAGAATGGATATAGCTTATACCCTAACTAAACACATAGGCTACTTTTTATCCCGGAAAAAAGCATGTAGTTAAACCGAATAACACGCGGGCGGAGCCGCGGACCAAAGCTAGTATAAAAATATAAAAGTAAAAGTTTCAGCAAAATGGTAGACTCACGGGTAAATATCACCGCATATTTTTTAGGGTTTCGTATCTCATCACGGAAAAAACTAAACCGTTATAGTATAAATTTGTTAATAATAAACTTAATTTTGCAGACACCATCATATGGTTTGTATATAAATTGTGATACGTTTTTTTTTTAATACCGAGCCCTACTATCACGTACTAACTCTCTAACCTTAAATGCAAAAAGGTTGACAAGTCACTCTTAGCATTATTTATCATCTGATTAATTAACCTCGTTAAAAGCGGTCAAACAATTCATCTCAGATCGCACTATGGTTAAGACGGGGTTTACTGTATGAGGTTTTGGGCTTAACCTTTTTATACAAGGTGAAATTAAATCAACCTACCAAATTCATACTGGAGACTTGGTTAGTGGTCAGAAACAATCTTCAATTACCCTTTTGGTGAAATTTGATAAGTATTTTTTTTGCTTCCCTACTGCCTAGACTAGGAATAGTCCAACCAGTAAGGGAGCAAAAAAATATATTTGTTGAATTTGGCCAAAAGGATTACTAGTTTCAGTTCCTGATCACTAACCGAGTCTCCAGGATACATTTGGTCAGTTGATTAATATCACTATATTTAAGTTTTATTATTTGTCATAATAGAGGCTATATTATCACGAATTCTCTAAATTTTCTACCTATTACAGTTCAAGCTGCAGACCGCTGTGACAGATGGACAGACAGACAGACAGCTGAGGCTTAGTAATAGGGTCCCGTTTGGCACCCTTTGGGTACGGAACTCTAAAAATGTAACCTGTACGATATGTACGACAATGTCTATGAAACGCTCGCACGTTCATCCATGATATATACCGGCTGTAAACATAAAATGCTATTTTTAAATTAAACTTTATTGTCAACTGATAATGCTGAACAACTGTCCCAAAAAAATATACACGGGATAATATATAATTTGGCCAAGTGCGAGTTGGACTCAAGCAAAAAGGATTCTGTACCACCACACAATATTAGTACGGAACCGTAGAAACATGGTAATTAACAACAATATAGATGTCATAGCAACATCAAGGCGACACAAAACAAGTCGCTAAAATGGTAGCGCCTGACAAACAATTCAGCTCTTGCTGAGTACGGAACCCCAATCTGATCAATTTGAATTTTAAAATATTTACGTATTGCCGTATTTAAGATAGGGCTGACTTCTGACTGAGGCTGAGCTATTACTTCACAGCATTAGAGATGGAAAAGACTTCACAAGTTTGTCCGTAAGAATTGAGTTTACTAATTACTCATCAAAGAAGAAGAGCGCCGACTTTTAGAAAACATATTATTATGTTATAGGAAGAAAAAAGTCGGCAGAACTGTTATTTCAGTACGATCGGTCAGTATATACGTGGGACGCACTATAAGTTTCCGGAATGAATATGAAAAAATACTATTAAAGGTACAAAATTAATTTATTGTTTTTCAAAATAATCTCCCTTGGCGTCTATGCACTTTTTCATTCGATCAAACCAGTTTTGAAAACTTTTGTGCCACTCCCCTGTGGTGACCTCTGAAACGTGTTTTTCATACTCCTCGACAGCCTCTTCTGGTGATGAAAATCGTTGACCGCGTAATTGGTTCTTAATTTATGGGAACAGAAAAAAGTCACAAGGTGCCAGGTCGGGACTGTATGCAGGATGACTCATGAGTTCTACATTTTTCGTCTTCAAAAAGTCGTTTGTCTGTCTGGCCGTGTGAGAACTAGCATTGTCGTGGTGCAGGATGATACGGCGTTTACGGTTATTTTTCGGCAAACAAATGGTCGTGTACCAGTCACTATTCACGGTACGACGATTCTCTAAAGCAACAGTAGCCACGTGTCCAGTTTTATTAAAAAAAGAAGCAATCATCCGCTTAGATGCACTTTTCACGCGCACCACTTTGGTTGGTTTCGGCTCATCTTGAAAGACCCATACGCTCGATTGCTGCTTTGTTTTGGGATCGTAGCAATAAATCCATGTTTCGTCACCTGTTACTATGTCCCACACCAAATTTGACGCACCTTCGTTGAATCTGGTAAGCATGGCACTGCACCAAGTGACTCGGTCCGTTTTTTGAGCCTCGGTCAAGTTGTGTGGGATCCACCGCGAGCACAGCTTTCTCACACCCAAATGTTTGTGTAGGATTGATTGTATTTGACTCATGCCTATTTCTAAAGATGCGCGAATTTCATGGTAGGTCACATGCCTGTCTGTTTCAATCATACGGCGCACAGCATCGATGTTTTTGTTGGTCACAGCGGTGGACGGCCAACCATCGCGAGATTCGTCACTGAGATTGATACGACCACGCTTGAATTCTGCAAACCAGCTATAAACAGTCGTCTTGCATGGTGCTTCATTGCCAAAAGCTGTTTCAAGCCGAGCGATGCTATGTTGAGCTGTCAAATTACACTTAAAATCGTATAAAATCATACTACGAAAATTTTCCCGAGTTAAATCCATGTTGATGCAGACACACAATTTTTTAAATGGCGCCACAAGGTAAAAACAAAAGACAGTCAGATGAAACAAACTGCATTCTACAGCCAAAGAGTTCTATTTTCAAATGTTGCAATAAATTTTTAAATATTGTTTATGTAAGTGGCCAGTTCCGGAAACTTTTAGTGTTACCTATGTATATCTTTATAATATAAAAAAATATATACTATTAAGGGGAATACATACAAAAAATATTTAGGTTGGCCTACTAAAATGTAATAAAGTTATACACCTGCATAAAATAAAGAAATATACGAATAAAAATATTTTATATATTACATAATGCAATGAACAAATGCGTTGAAAAATAAACTAAATAAACCATTAATAAAAATAATTCCTAACCATCCGCACCATTCGATTAGTATTGCTAAGAAGAAAGGCAAGTAACTTAGCAAACATGTCTTTTTTCAATTTACATTACATTATAAAGCGGCGGTAGCTCAGGCGGTAGAACACTTGTCTTAAAATATTGAAACCCAGGTTCGATCCCCGGTCGGGCATGCACCAATGAGTTTTTCGGATTTTATGTGTACCTATACTATTTGTGTTCTCTCCTAATACTTACCACTTGCGGAACGGTGAAAGAAAATATCGTGAGGAAACTTGCATGCCCTAAAAAGCAATTACACGCTTTATAGGTACGTGCCCGAAGTACGGAGACGTAATAATCATCGGTGAAACGCGGGTAAATCAGGTATGGACTGTGACTTGCATTTCACAGTTCATACTCGGGAACACCTCTGACATCCCCTCAGGGAATCATGTCGTGACAATATATGTATAAAATTTGTTTAGGTGAAGAGATAGAAGTATTTACAGCAAGAGAAATGAGATAATCAAACAATTTTTTTATTATGGTAATGAAAAAATCTTCTAATCATATCGTCCTCTTACCCTATCTCGCCTACCACCTCCTACAGTTCATGTTGAACCAACTTATTTGCACTGTTTGATTAATACTAATAGCAGTCATTATTAGTGCTGCGACATATTTCGTGTTTTGTAAATACACATTCTATAGTTCTATACCAGGTGTAAATAGACAGATATCTTTATACTTTTATTAGGGTTCCGTGTCCGAAGGGACCCAATTACCCTATTACTAAGCCTCCGCTGTCTGTCTGTCCTTTCATCTTTTAAAAGGTTATACAGCTTGAGCTGTAATAAGTAGACAGTTGACATTTTCAGAGAACTAGGAACAGGAAGAGCTTTTAAACTTTTATTAAATTTATATGTGAAATCAAAACAAAATTAAGGACGAAAAAAATTCAGATGACTTTCTTTCTGATCCACACCAAGTTAAATTAAAATTTATCATATAAGTAACATTGAATGTATTGCTTTGTATTGCTTGTAAAATATATATAAATAATCAATTGTATTATAAAACCAAATTACTGCAAGACTTCAGCCTCTCCCAAAGTTAAAGGGTTTAATCAAATTTTGTCACAAAATTAGATTAAACTTTATACTAAGCAGGAGGACTCTTGAAAAAGGCTTAATAGAAAATCAATGAGTGTATAAACGAGAATGAAGCATGCGTGTTTAGTGGTCACGGTGAAGGCGTTTCATTTGGTACTTGCAATAAAAACAAATAAAATGGACATTCCCTTTCGCAGGATTGCAACGTTGTTCTAATTTAAGAGTGGGTACAAAGTATTCTCATTTCAAAAGTAAATATTTTTTTCATAAAATCCCTTTTGTTATAGAGAAATTTATGGTTCTCACATGTTTGGTGGTTGTCATTTATGATTACTACTTTTATGTTGCATTGATGCATTACGAGAACTAAATACCTAAAGGTTAAATTAGATAAGCATAATCAAGAGAAATTGAAAGAAATCCACAGTAAAAATGAAGATAAAAAGAAATGGATATCTGTAGATTAAACGAAAGAATTCTTAGGACGGTGCGTTGTAAATTTAATTTTAACGCCATTAGACGGTATTTCAGCACAACGATCTTATTCCAAAACTTGTAAAATACTCCTAACTGTTACTGCGAACTCAGTGGCTCAATTTGTAATAGATTCAATTAAAAATATATGGGGAAACTCATTTGAAAACAGGTTAGAAAATATATTGATGTTGTGTACTGACAGCGTGGCATACATGTTGGCAGCTGACCGAAAACTTAAAAATACTTTTCCAAATATGTTAAATAATCAATCAATCAGATTAATAATCTTGGGGTATATCCTTATTGATATCAACATTTTGTTCCAATTTCAAAAATCACACTACCTAACCCCTATTTTTGCTGATCTGTGTCAAAAATTTGTTCACATTTTTTCCTAGTTTATGATTCCTCTGAGGACTTGACGTTAGATGTAACGATATAATAAGTAAATATATATAAATATAATAAATAAACTGACTTTAAAAGGTGACTACATCCAATTGGTAGACAAAGAAAAAAAAAACATAAATTTAATATAGCCATAAATTACTTCTGTCTTTTATTTTGATGGGTAAATATACGCAAGTACCTTTTAATTAAAAGATTTATAAAAGAAAAAATAAAATTTAATCAAGGCAATAAATTATGTTTCTTGCCTTTCTTCGTAGCAAGACTAATCGAAATCTGGAGTTAGGCATTTATTTACTTATTTAACGTTATTTTATTTATTTCTTGTTTATTCATATAATTTGTTGTACAACAAATTTTTGTAATTTTATTTATTATTGAATGTTATATTTTTTGATTCAAGAAGATATTTTTTTTTATTTAATTTAATTTTAAAGACAAAAATAACAGGCAAACTTAAGTTTCAAGGTGCCGTACCTCAAAATTTAAAAAAGGAACCCATAAGGGGTCACTTTGATCATATAAACGATTATTTTGTTGTTCGTATGTCTGTTTATCCGTGTGTTAAGAGGGAGTTATCCCGATTTTGTCTCTTTTCAATTTCATTTTAAACCAATAAATAGCGTTGATGAATTTTTTTATATACCATATTACACTTTTTGAACTAAATACTTCGGCTGTTCGATACACGATTACTTACATTTTCCTCGATCCGATTAAATCGTAAAGATAGGTCTACACTATAATCTAAATTTAATGTAATTTGAGCTATATTAAGTATTGGACAATAAAACTTATACTAAAATAAACGTCGTGAAAAATTTAATATATGTAAAACGACCGTCATATTAAAATCCCATCCCTCTCATACCAAAATCATAAATAAACACACCTCAAAAACCCCGGGTTTTCTGAGCGGTCCGCTTCCGCTGAGCAGGATAAACATGTGTAAAGTGAAAGCGTTGAAGGGCAGATTTCTCTGGATAACTGCGCCTTAAGTTAAGACCCTTTTTGGGGCCCGTTAGAGATATCAATATAAAACTAATACATAGTGCTGTTAAGAAATCAACCTTCTAACTTAACGCGAAAAAAATTATTGCCCATTATGAAAACTTAATAGTACTTTAACTGCCTTAGAAACCTGAACACGCGTTTAGGAAAATAATGTAAAAATTGCCTAAATTTAAATATTCAAGAAGAAATAGAGAACCAACTTAATAAAACCGTTTTAATAAAAAGAGTTTAATAAAGTAAATGTGAAATTAAATTGGCCTCTCATTTCTGCTCTATAAATAAGTTTATGTTTTAAACAGTATGTACGGAACACTCAGGGCACGAGTCCTACTTGCACTTGACCAGTTTTTATTTTTATTTTTTCGTATTATATTAGGTTAAACTAGTTTTTTACATTAACAATCACTTATATTTATATAATGTACCTTTACACCATAAATAAATATATTTCATTGCATTTCACCAGTTGGTAAGAGTGCTTCAGATTACTGTGTAAGGATCCCTTCTTTGGAATCACACTAATATTATAAATGCGAAAGTTTGTGTGTGTGTGTATGTTTGTTACTCTTTCAAGCTGAAACGGCTGGACAGATTTGGATGAAATTTAGTATGGTTATATCTTATACGCTAACTTAACACATAGGCTAGTTTTCATCTCGGAAAAAGCATGTCATCAAACCGAATAACACGTGGAACACGAAACACGTAGAACAACCAAACAAAATTAATATTCTCTCTCGTTCACATATTGCCTGTTAAAAGAGGACGGCACAACATGTTTGCTTGACGAATATCTTCGAATTGAAGACGAAATAAATTAACAGCAGTGTTTGACACGCAAGTTGTGCAGAATATGATATTTGTTCTACGAATATTTGAAACTTTAAGAAACAACCAACCAATATAACTAGATACAAGTAGTATTATTTTATATGCACCCCTCTCGCATCTGGATGCCTTTGAGCGGCGAGGTGCAGGAAAGGCCAAGTAGCGGAACGACAAAGCAAAACTGTCCTAAAACAAGGAGAACTAGGCATTGCGCCAGCGCAGGGTTAGGACATCTTTTGGGATATTTATTTAGCCTTTTTGTAAGTTAGTGAAAATAAGAAGCAATCAGAATTGGTAAGAGTTTATGTATGTGTATATTTATTGTCCCCTCCGTCGTAGTAGGGTTGATATGTCAAGTCCTAAACTAAATCACAACCCATAACATATGCCCTATCTCGGTCCCAGATCACACAAGGTGATTTTGTGTAAAAGCTAATCATGTGGTTATATTTAGAACGGATTCAGTACACATAACAGTGGCTAGAGTCTAGGTTCTTCACTGGATACGAACTGAGGGGACAATGTTTTCTTCATCTTACCACCTTTGACAGCCCACCTAAGCTACTGATACTTAATTCTATGTATTATATATCGATAATCCAATGTTAAACAATATCCCGACATATCAACATAAATTAGCCTAGATTAGATTCTAACTTATTCAACATTACAGTCATAATTTGATACTCTCAACCTTTCTGCAAATGCATCGGTAGTCTAGAATACTGGTGTTGTCCAGCCTCAACCTATAGGTAGGCCCATCTGGTTTTCATGCTCTTCTTTCCAGATCGTTGTAATCGAATGAGCAGGATTGGTCCCACAAAATTAGTACTATTATGTACAATTTATCCAAGTATTGAAGTAGGTACTTATATTTATGTACTTCATCTTCAGCATCTTTACGGGAGGGTCCAATGGTCTGGTGCCGGGACTCACTAGGGGCTGGCAGGGAGGTGCTATTTCTCCATTCAAATTCCAAATAACATTAATTATAGAATCATGTAGGTTTTCGAATAGTCCTGATTCTCATCAGATAATTTTCTACTATAAAATTAATATTGTTAAAATAATATCTTTTGAGAGTCTAAAATACTTCGCAACTTCTGAGTGTATTGGTGGTAATGTGTCTTTTTTTCCAAAATGAATAGCTAATTCATAAATACACAACTTAAAAACTAGCTACAAAGTGCTTCAAGTTTGTTTCAAATTGCTACGAGATGCTACGAAATTCAACAAGGTGCTACGCGCCCCTACGATTACCGTAGACGTGCCTGAAGTTTATTACTATGCTTTAAATGTAACAGACAGAAAGTGAAATAACTTTGCTCTAGTTCTACCGTACCATTATTACACAATAAAAACCATTTGATTTTATAAAACTTTTTTTAAAGGCAGAGTTATATTACAATGTTACTATCATTCAATATACATATTTAGACGTGGGAGTGTGGGGATTTTTATATTTTACCCAATTTTCATTGAAATTTTACCAGCCATGGTTACGAAATAATTTTAATCCTGAGAAACAAATCTTTCAACTCCATATTAAATACCTAAAGAAACCTATATACCTAATTGATACCTAAATAAATTTTCTGTTATAATTACAATGGTTTATTGGTATTTAAGAAGCTCGAGAAAATCGCTTTGCTTTGACTTTTCAAACAATGTTTTTCTTTACTTAAATGTGTATAGGCAAAAAAACTTCAAATGCTTACCGATACAAAATAAAATACAAATCATATTAAACTTTCTCTTAGAACATAAAAAAGTATGTCGTCACGACATATATTCGCGAAGAGGTGATTTCTAGGATAAACCGTCACCAAAACAGTATTTTTTTCACCAATAATTTGAAGATGGTGTATCGAATTTTTAACGATCAGTGTCATTCCAAGCGGAAAACCGCGTAGTGCGAAAGGGACCAATTCAGGGCGAAAGAATTTTATTTTTATTTATATATATAAAAAAATAGCTAGCAGAATTTCGAATTATAAAATTAAAGATATTGTCAAAAGCCATCTGATAAAACTTATTCTTCTCTGTCGATGTATGAGAAAGCATGATGTGTTGTTAGACCTCATTTCCATAATTACTTATCTCCAGTGAAAGTTTTTTAATCGCCTTTCTTTACTACAGACATCTATAAAAAGATCACAAAAATGTTTGAGTAATTTATCGAACTGGTTTCTTCTTCCTAGGAGTAGTAAAACGACTCCGAATAGGGCCAATTATTCACGGCGTCATCTTAATTTTAACGTCACAAGCAACGTGAGCCTTTTCACTGTTTTTCGGGCACAATGCACGCTTTGTAGAGTATACAGGCTTATCTCAGACAGTTTTCCTTGCCGTCAGCATGTGGTAAATACTACATATATACATAATTGTGAAAAACACGTTAACATTTTGCAACAATGTTACGTAAATAATAAATTTGAAATTATTTTGTATATTTATTGCTAAAGTAAGCTTTTGATTTACATAAATTATTTAAATTAATAATATATATCGTCACGACATGAATCACCGAAGGGGTGTCAAAAGTGTCCCGGGTGTGAACTGTGAAATGCAAGTCACAGCCACACTCGGCACAGCCGCGTTTCACTTTAAATTAAATTAAATTAAATAAGAGTACAATTTTTTTTGGCCCACTTTGTTACAAACAATATACTTCTCTGAATTTGTTGAGCTTAAATTTTACCACTTTTTTGCAATTAGCACAGATTCGAAATATACATTAAAGTATATATTTTTATGTTAAAATATAAAACAGTTCATATCGGTTTTATGATTTTTTCCATAATAATTCCAATATTACCTAAATTCGATTTAATTCTAAATTCGTTTTGATTTTATTCAAAACGACGCCAAAGTCAGCTCATGGCACAAAGTTTTCGCTAATCAACAGTTCAGATGTCTTGTGTGAAGTATAACGTAAGTATAAAATCTGTATTATAAAATACATATTCAAAGCATTGAAGACTAAGCTGTAGCAGCTGTTTCACTACCCTTAAGGATGAGCAAACATAATAGAATACGTTACCTCTTTAGTAGCTTAAACTATACATAGCTATTAAAGTATTATAATTTAGTTACAAGAACTACACGTCCCTACTTAAACCTCTTAACTATTTCAGGCGGAAAACTCATGGAGTTTTCATGCAAAATTTAGGCAAAATTCCTCAGTTTTCGTTGAAATTTATTCGCTTAGAAATCTCTTGTTAATTACTTTGATTACGCAGAAACTAATTCAATTACATTTGTGCATTGTTTGTGGAACAGTCTGAGTCAAGTTTCAGAACAGGATTTGTTACTTAGATGAAGGTGATGGAAGCTTGGTCACTTCCAATTAAATGCCTATGTTAAATAAATTGTATACTAAAAGTTCATGTTCTATGGTGTTTTTCGGCACTTAGTTAAACGTAATAAAAATAAAACCGATGATTATCATTTATTAAATGATTTAATGTTGTAAAGATCAGTTTTTACTAAAAAGGATTTTCAAAAATCCAGAAGTTTTAGGTTTTTTTCTGACACTTACTGGTATCCCTAAAACAAACTGAAACACTAACAGCTGCTTTATAGAATAGTCAGCAATTTGTGTATTTTATCATCACATATTTTGTAAACCCTTCAAATCGATTTCAATACCGACTGGTGTACGTGTATATAAGCCTATATTGTCATATAACTATTATTAAACTAGTACAAGAGTAAGCTATTGAAATTTTTAGTTCCATAATTAACTATTAGTAGTATAAAAAAACGGTCAAGTGCGAGTAGGACTTGCATACAGGGTTCCGTAATTTGACAAATTTGGGAACAATCAGGAAGAAGGTGTTTGAAATCTTGCCAATAACTGTTTATGATAACTAAAAAAAGAATTGATTGTTTTTGTACTGTACCGTACTCCAAATAAAACTCGTGGATGAAAAGTTAAATTTTGTCATTTTGGTATCGCGAATATCTCACCCGTTATATTTTTCCTGTTATCTTTACGTTATCCCAACTTATCACGATTTTTTTCCATATTTTTCGGTTCATTAGTTTCGGAAATAAGGGGGGGACATGCATTTTTTGTGTTTTTTTAAAATATTTCTCGAAATCGGTGCCAGTATACAGTAAAAGTATGTACTATTATTGTCAGCTCTTTATTATCTAGAATTAGATACCCATATTGTATTTTTATAAAATATTTTTTTCATTTTTAATTTTTTTTTATTTCTCATTTGTTATATATTGTTTTTAATCGCTATAGTTTTCCTGTAATTGACCAGCTATGGCGTGTGATTGATATTTTTATGGGTCCACCAGTTTCGGAAATAAGGGGGTGGCATGAATTTTTTCGTGGTTTTTCAAAGATTTCTCGAAATCGGTGCCAGCAAATATAGTAAAAGTATATATTTTTATGATCAACTATTTAATATCTAGAATTTGATACCCATATTGTATTTTATAAAAAATATATATATTTTTTTTTTTTTATTTCTCCTTTGTGATCAACATTTTTTTAATTGCTATAGTTATCTTGTAATTGGCCAGTTATGACCTTTATTCCTAATTTTTTTTCTAGACAAATTTTGTGATTTTTGAGAAAAGAGTCAATGAAACAGATCAGATCAGATAGGTGGTAGAGCTGATGCCGGGCTCGACTGTGGAGGTACCACCATCTTACTCGCAAATCCTCCCGAAGTTATTCGGGGGAGAGTAAGAGAACAGCTCTCAGGCAAAACCAGGCGGCCCACCATTGCCTGGGACCGATGGATGGCGGTATATCCATCCCCAATTGCCGGGGCTTATATAAAACATACTAGTGATGGGTAGCGGCGTCACTGGTGCAAGGATTTCGGCACCGCGCTCATCAACACGCCTGCCCAGCGTGTGTGAGTATGGGCATTTCTTCCAGGAGAACCACCAAGAGCGGCGAAATCCTGCAAAGGCGTATGTCCAGCAGTGGACGAAACAGGCTGATGGATGGATGGATGGAACCATATCACTTAAAGAATCCCGAGTATATTTTTATTTTTACTGTTTTTAATGCTTAATAATGAATAAATGATTATACCTTGTTATTATGAATAATTATTGGCATGAAATCATATAAATTAAGTTTAGAGGTTAAATGTGGATAAAGGTGGATTCCGAGAACTAAAATTTAAGTGTGGCGTATGTTTAATAAATGTTATATAAGTTAATAAACTTATACTACATACAAGGTGAAAAAATAAACAGGTTTAATAAAACCTCAAACTGCCTGATCAGACTGAAAAATACCCTACCGAACAAAAACGCAAAATTAATATTATTTTATATTTCTTTCGAATTTTCACTAGGTCACACCTTAGCAAGAATAATGAAAAACCGGCCAAGTGCGAGTCGGACTCGCGCACAAAGGGTTCCGTACCATTATCTATGAAAATAGCAAAAATATCATGTCTGTTGTCTGAGAGTGCGCAGGTCCGACTCGCAATTGGCCGGTTTTAGTATTTTTTCGTTATACCGGCAACAGAAATACATCATCTGTGAAAATTTCAACTGTTTAACTATCATGGTTCATGAGATACAGCCTGGTGACAGACGGACAGAAGGACAGCGAAGCCTTAGTACTATATCTGTTTTGCACCAAGTCCCTCTCCTACATTACCGAAGGCGCACCGCCGGCGCGCACCCCCCGACAGCTCGCCCACATGTTGTCAGATCAAAATCAAACACTTGAATACCATCGATATACACCGTCCCGTCGAGAGCGTACCACGGGCGCGCCAAGCCGCTTCTGTCTAGCTTGCGCCTTAGGTTCTTTTTTGGAATCTCTATTTCCCTTCCATTCACGAGTACCCTCGTGAAGGAAAGGGATAACCAACGATACATTCAGTGATCTCCGTTGTCTGCATCATAATAAATAGTCCATAGGACGTAGCACTGTTGGGACGAACCCGAGTGCTTCCCGACATATCACTTTACTAAAATGCAGCACCACCGCAGCCGCCACAAGAGATACCATCCGAGCTTCAGAAATTGCAGGGTACTCCTCAATTTGCGAAGCTTCAATTTGCTTTTAAGGAATTAGGATATCGACGTCGTATCACGGCGAAGAAACTTTTATATAGGAAGTCGTGCAGGATATTACAGTTATCTTTTCGCGAACGTCTTAGCTGAACGTATCGGAGTTTATAAAATTGGAGGAAATTGTTTTGGATGTTGCCTTAGCTTGATGGTCGAGAAACTACTATACACAGATACTTGTCGTGTTTAGAGAGGACTAAAAGTTTGGTTTTTAGTAAAAACTACTTAGTTGTGATAGTTTTGCTTTTAACTTCATTATATATACTACTTCTGTGAATTTTTTGAGATATTCATAAACAACCGTTTAGTCAGTAGGGGGGGACAATTGACTCTAACAAAAATTATCAGTTTAAAGCTTATTACCTCGCCAACGAATCCCCTAATCAAAAAATGGTTTTCACAGACCCACAATGCTTTTGAACGACCTATCCAACGATACTCCACCCTATGGGATAGACGAGAAAAAAACTCATCCGCAATTTAATGGGAGGTTGAAAAATTTTTAATCGTTATTTTATTTTACCATTTTGTCTGCCTGATTAATGTCTACCCATGTCATTTCTAGTACAAATAGTCTCTGAGCTAAGCTGCGGACAGACAGACATGGCGAAACTATGAGGGTTTGTCAGACTATGGAACCCTAAAAGACGATCAAGTGGTTGTAAGAATCGCACCCCGAGACGGCTTGGTACCGTAACAGGTTTTACATATGTATTTTTATTAGTGACAAACTTCTATTTTGCGGAAGCTCACGTATAAAAATTGTCACTGTATATAAAATTTGTGAAAATATAAATTTGTCTCGAACACACTCTACACAGGATTCGAAATAACGTTATAAGACTTTGTTTTATGTTTTATTTTTATTTTTTATCTATTTATTCCGTTAAACTAACTAAATATAATTACAACAGTTTGTAGTTGTATGCTATATTGACGACGTGTATTAAGGGGGAGCTACCCCGACTTTGTCTCTTTTGAAATTAATCATAAACCAATAAAACGAGACAATTAAATTTAACAAAAAATATATGACATATTTCAATCTTTGATCTTAATATTTCGGCTGTTTGATACATGATTGCTTACACTTTCCTCGATCCAATTAAATCGCAAATATAGGCCAAATATTTGATCTAAATATCATTTCATTTGAGCTATATTAAGTTTTGGACAATGAAACTTATACAAAAATAAACGTCGTAAAAATGAGATATAAAACAACCATACACGTATTAGAAACCCATCCCTCTAATTCCAAAATAATAAATAAAAACACCTCAAAACCGCAAGTTTTCTGAGCTTTCGCTGAGCAGGATAAACATGTGAAAAATGAATGCGTTGGAGCAGGACAGACTTCTCTGGATAACCTCGCCTTAATACCAATTTGATAGGTCAAACCTTTTATCAGAAAAAGGGCCTTGACACACGGTCAGACAACAAAGTGATCCTATAAGGGTTCCGTTTTTCCATGCTGGGATACGGCACGAAAAAAAAACTTTTTACAAAAAACGGGATCATAATGAATAGAGAATTTGTACTTAACCCTTCGTTCACACCATTAAGATCTTTAACAACAGACAAAGCCCTAAGTTATAATTCAACAGATACGATCTTATTAACGCCGCTGTTAAATAAGCAGTTAAGGAACCACAAGTAGCACGAATCGAATTAAATGGAAATATTGCTTTAAATAAGACATGTAGTGGAAAAATAACCGCAAGCCTAAACCGGAAGCGGAAAAACGAAACGGACTAGTATTTACGAGCAGTACATCCGCAAGGTTTGCCACTTCAGCGGTTTTTGGGCTACATCAAGCTCTTTTCATTGAATAAACGGCTATGTTGGATTACATATCACATTGAAAATGAAAATGAAAATTTCTTTATTACGAAAAGCGGGTTACAAAATATATAAAACACTAGTTTCCACAGAAAGTTTCCTTGGGTAATGGAAACTAGGCTCCTCCCAAAAAAATATTTACATAAATAAATAAAAAGACGTTACTAAATAGATAATAAATAAACACAATTAATCTAACCTAGCCTATTATAATATTTAGTTAATTTGAACAATGTCAAAACCTTATTTACCTATATGTATATGTAGGAGTATGTGTTGTGTGTGAGTGAGTATTTGAAGATGCGTAATGTGAGTGAATGAATAATTAGTGTATTTTGTGCGTGCGTGAGTGTAATTTAATGAGATTCCATAACTTATATGTATATTCAATGTTGATTATAAGCACAATAAAAGTATAGAAAAGTGAAGATTTATAGGCATAGGAGAGTCAATAAATAGATTTAATTAAACTTTCAACCTCATCATATTGGAATTTTTGTGGCCAATTATGAATAACACGTTTGATTTGATGATTTTTCACCCGTTTGATAATAAGATCATTATTAAAAAATACATTATTTATTTTTAAGTATTATATTACCTGCAGTTGGTTTCTTACTAGCTGAAGATTTATTCGCGATTTCTGAGTAATAACCAAGCATTATTGTTCTTATATATACATAGGCAAGGGCGGATCCAGAGGCACGCAAGATGGTTAAAATAAAACAAGGAGCTGGGAGATTAATACTATAACGCTTTAATAATATTCGTTTCTTTTCGTGTACATAAGTAGGACCATAATACCGCAAAGTGCAAATTACACACCATTAATATCGACTCGACAGAAAGAACGTGAATGAAAGAAACTTGTCTTGACTGTTAAGACGACATACGCGTACATCTTGATCGCTTACAAAGTTTTTGTCTTAGATAATGGCGTTAAAATTGGTTTGGTAAGCAGCAGTAAGTAACAAAATTTGGCCATTGAAAGATGAGACTGTTTATCTTCTCACAATGAGCTGACAGGCCCAAATATAATCAACATCATACAAGAAAAACCTCGTAGCATTTCTGCAAATATATTGTATGAATCCCCTTCAACCCAGAATCAATCCAGTAAATGAAAGATTTGAGGTCGCATTAAAGATACAATTGTTAAAATACACTCCTTTTTTGGGGTCATTCGTGTTAAAATGAAATAATGTTATTGTCTTATTATTACCATTTTTCATTTGTAAGTGCGTTATTTCTTTTTTATAGATTACCAATTTAATTTGACCTCTGTTGAGGATCCGAAATTAACGAAGGTGAATAAAACTGGGGCACTCCTGTTGAATATGGTGTATTAAGTGAATTACTATAATAATAAGTACAAAATGAAATAGACTGTTCGTTCCAAGCTCCAATTCGTAATGGCCGCTGAGTCGGGCGCCATCCCCGCGACCCGCGGCCCCGGTGTGAAGAAACCAGTTTTCTAGTGCCGCAACAACCTCTTATTTTAAAAATATTGCTCATAGCTGCGCTCTTAATAAAGGTGATTATGTTTTATTAAATATTGAATAGAGATTCTTGTGAATTCTACTTTTTATTTTATTTATGTCGTATATTTTAAATATTCACCCAATCTACTACTAAGATTATGTTTTTATTGCGAAATCCATCGCTTTGGAATACTCTAAATATTATTATTAGACTGCATTACAAACCAGAAAAGAGAAATTAGAAACAAATGTAAAGAAAAGAAAAGGAAAGGTGGTAGAGCTAATGCCGGGCTCGACTGTGGAGGTACCACCATCTTACTCGGAAATCCTCCCGAAGTTATTCGGGGGAGAGTAAGAGGACAGCTCTCAGGCAAAAAACCAGGCGGCCCACCATTGCCTGGGACCGATGGATGGCGGTATATCCATCCCCAATTGCCGGGCCTTATATAAATTAGACTGGTGACGGGCAGCGGCGTCACTAGTGCAAGGGTTTCGGCACCGCGCTCACCAACCCGCCTGCCCAGCGTGTGTGAGTATGGGCATTTCTTCCAGGAGGACCGCCAAGAGTGGTGAACTCCTGGAAAGACCTATGTCCAGCAGTGGACGAAACAGGCTGATGGATGGTAAAGAAAAGAATTTGAAATATCTCTCGGGCCAGGTTTCGAACCTGCGACCTCTTGTTTCCCAGACAAGCGCGCTACCAATTGCGCTACCGAGGTACTTAAGTACCTAGACCGTTGAATTTTTTCACCATACTTGTCCACCGAATATATTTGTAACTATTTGATCTAACTAGCTTGTAAGGCACATACTGAACGCTCACGCGGTCGTTATGTAATTTCACGCCTTGTTCCTAAGAACAAATGGCGCTGTCATCGCTACAATATGTGTTGCTTCAGACAGTTATCTTTTCTGGTTTGTAATGCGCTCTAATAACAATCTAGTACTTACGAACATTCTTAGTTTGACTAGACTATAAATGATTTTTCCATTTTTTTTTTTGTATTTTATGGCCTGGTTACATCTACCTTTAGGCCATGATTTTTCCATCTAGCATTCGAGCAGCGCTTCCCAAGCATATAGAAGTGGCGGGCCGCACATCCGCCTATTGGGCTCATACCGCGCGCGGCGGGCGAAGTACTACCGGCCGTGTAATTTGCATTCATTGAAACGTTGTTATGATAAGATTCACGCAGAAAACCCTGAAGGGTCCTTATTTTGAGCGAATAATGATAATTTACTTTTGGAAAGTTTGTTGTTGGTCCTCCTTTTTTGGATCCTTTTAAAATATATATTTTATTTGCTTTCAATTGGCAAACAATTTTCTTGGAAAATTGGGCGTATTATAAAGAGGTAGTATACATATTTGTTATTATTTTTAAGAAACAAATATATCCATGTATTACTAAATATACAGTAGTAAAAAAAATCGTGTCTGTAATTTAAATAGTTAAAAAAAAAAAATTGTAATGGGACAATTTGTACTGAAGACAAAACTATATTTTTTTTTTAATTTTTGTCTGTCTGTCTGTATGTATCAATGTAGATATGTTTCATTTTAACTTGAGAATTACTTGACGGATTTGGCTGCGGTTTTTTTATTATCATTTTAATGACTCTGGTCATATAAGTTATAAGGTGCGTTCATAAAATAACGCCCAAGCCAAAAATGGAGCCAACATTGAATAAACGCGGGCGGAGCCGCAGGAAAAATCTTGTACTAATAGAAAAGTTGCAAATAAATCATGTTTGAACATTGAATATATTTACGAAATTTTAAATGAAATGGGTTAGTATTGTACTGAGGACAAAACAATTGTTTTTGTCTGTCCGTTTATATGTATATACCTATATATTCCTTTTCAACTCGAGAACCACTCAATGGATTCGGATGCAGTTGTCTTTGTTATCATCGTAATGATCCTTATCAACATAGATGTTGATAAAATAACTACCAATCCGAAATCTGTCGATAATATTCGATTGAAAAACACTTCCACGCGAGCGAATCCGCGGGCAAAGGCTAGAATCCTCTGTATACTTATGCTGAAATAAGGAATTTCAACTGAACAAACATAAAACTTAATGTCATTTCGAACACTCGTGTAAGCACCACTTTTGTTTATTATCTTATGTTTAAAATCTACCAGTCTAGTACAAAAGCCCTACAGTGCCTCATTTACTGCAATATAGTGTCTAATTAGCCTAGCAGAAGATAAATGTCAGCAATCACGGAACGGCACGTGGATCCACGTGGCCGCCCCACCGCGGCGGTCACCCACCCCCGCCCGCCCCCGCTCGCTCGCCGCTTACCGCCCCTTAAAGTGAACATGGCGAGTCTTGGTAACATTCTTTGTGATCATCATCTTTAACCAGTTCAGATGTATATCATAGACTCATAGACAAAGCACGGATTGCGGCAATGTAAATAAAAACAGCTTTAAGCTCTAATAAAAAAAAACAGAAATCACGTCTTAACGATGGTGGTCATGAGCGCAGCAACCCGACCAAATGTATTGCTATTTTATTTCACTCTTACATGCATGTTCGATGAAACTTGCGTCACTCTTACATGCAAGCTCTATAAAACTTGTCAAAGCAACATCTCACCGATTTTGTCACGGGCAGAAAATTTAAAACGTGTTTCAATAGAACCAAATCTTGCAATACTGTGAAGGTTTTCAAACATATATAATATATGTTTAAGATGAATCTTGATTACATTTTCGATGATCTCTCTCTGATGATTCGATGACCTCTATCCATGAACAAAGAAGAGACATCGTCACCATTAGATTTTTGTCTTTGTGTTTATTTGCTAACAAGGAAAATATTTTGACGTCTTAAACGTTTAGTTCCAAGCACTGATGTTTTTATTTAAGTTTGTACGTAGATTCATGTGCACCATACACTTACTAACCTAAAAAGGTTTATTTGCTGTTTACTATAAAAGTTTAATTTAACATAATGTAAATAAATAAATAAATGAAAAATTTGTATTAATTTTTTGATATTATCTAAAACAATAGAAATATATGGCTATATTTTTATTAAAAACCGTTAAATTTACGTTATTCAGGAGTTTTTGTTAAGATATGATTAATGTAGAGCCAAATCCATCTCGATCGATTTCAACGTCGAAACTTAATATTTTTTTAAGGTTCACAGCCTCGATTTCACATTTGAGAATTTCAAGCTGAGCAGTGCTTAACTATGAAATACAGCGCTTTGATTGGCTGATTCGTCAACCAGAGATTTTCTTAACTCGGAAACAGGCCCCTAGAGTTCCTCTTAGCTAAACTAAAAACAAATACTTGTTTATTATATCCAGTAATATTTTGGGCATTATCATCGTATTTTGAGTAAATTTGGAAACTTAAAAAGAGTTTACGGAAAACCGCAAAATATTTACCTAGAAAAATATTTTTTTCCTCCTGAGATTTCGTTATAAATTTCCGTTGATCCAGTTTCCGAATTCATTATACCATTTCAATATAGGGGAAGAGTGGGGCTGTGATCTTTTTCCTATTTACCATGATATTATCCCACTTAACAATGACATGCTATACCGTTCGAGCGTAACAGGGACCTAAATTATAAAGCTTAGAATTATCCCTCATAATGGTAGTCGAAATGTCAACGGTTGAACTTTTACAAGTAGGTGGGATGCAATAATGACAGAGCCTTTGAACCATGTCGTTGTAAATTTATGCTTTACCCTACAACAGCTGTAAGGGTAAAGGGTACAAATGGCCACCTACTATGGTGTGCCTATTTGTTCGATTATCACCTTTAGAGGGACGTAATAAGCATGTTTCTGTAATCACTGTAAACAAGGGTACTTTTATTAATACAACTATTACTATATTAACTTTTTAGGGTTCCCTACCATAAAAGGAAAAACGGAATTCTTATAAGATCACGTCCGTGTTCGTTGTGATGTAGGAATTTGAAAATACTCACACTTAATATATCGCCAGTCAAAACAAGACAAGAAAAAAAATGTTTATTAAAAATGGTATGAAAGTATATCATCCTGGAAACCGTTGCCGACAGATTTACGTCGCCACGGTGCTTTGTGCCGAGAGTGATCATGGAGACCTCATTATCTCCTTGATCGCTCCTGGTACGGAGCACTAAGTTGTTTTGTGTTTTTGTATAGATATAATTGTTAGGTTTTTGTGTATTTGTATTTTGTTTCATTTAATTTTTCTTTGTTACTAACTCATTATTAATAAGTCTTACTAACATATTATGGATCTAAGTTGTTCGAAATAAAAGATTTTTATTTTATTATATTATGTATATCTTGTAAAGAATCATGTAAAAGAGCTAGGAGGTGCGAAAAAAAATATGTTTGAACATTTATTGTTATCCATTGACCTCAAATTTGCCAGAAATGGCTGCCTCTCCAAAACGTTTGTAAAGTAAAAATTTAGATTTTAATAGGGTTGAAACAAATGAGTCATAGATCTGGGGCCGCCAAGTCGAGCTAAAAAGCGGCACGGCCGTACCATCCTTTTCTCGAAACAGTTCAGGCCATTTTCAATCACGGTATATTTCAAATTTCATTCAATTTGAACTAGTAGTTTGAGAATCTAGAACTAGTCAAAGTTTCTCAATTTTGTCACTCACTCACTGACTGACTGACCGATCAAATTTGGAATACAATTGGTGTTTAGTGTATCAATCAAGGAAGAACTAAAATATTTTGCAATTTCGGTCCAGTGCTCTAGGTACACTAACTGCATAAATAAATATATAGGATTACAAAGTTACATTTTCAGCTATAAGTAGAAGGTACCGGAAAGGAAAAAAAGTAGGACGATCTACAAAAAGAAATTAGATGCCATCAGAAACAAAACTTGTGAAAAAACCAAGTCTCGCAACTTAGTTCTTCTACCGTAAAAAGTTGTGAGATCCATGTAAATCCAAGTCGTTTAATTTATTCAGTCCCTACTTATAGGACTTTTTGTCTTAAGTTATTATTACATTATTAGCTAACCTAACAGCATCTTATAGTGACCATATCAATATTTTTAAAATCTTTTGTTTTAAATAAATAGATTGACTTGGCAATCGCACTAAATAATCTAATTTAATATTACTTGTGAGAAACATTGTCCTTTCATGCAATGGCCAAGTCAATATATTTATTTAAAACATGAAGTTTTTTAATATTGATATGGTCATTACAAGATGTTGTTAGGTTAGCTAATTATGTCATAACTTAAGACAGAAGGTCCCTTAAGTAGGGACTGAATAAATTAACCAACTTGGATTTACATGGATCTCACAACTTTTTACGGTAGAAGAACTAAGTTGCGAGAGTTGTTTTTTTTTGCAAGTTTTGTTTTTGATGGCATTTATTTAAAACATAAAAATTTTTAATATTGATACAGTCACTCTAATATATTGTTAGGTTAGCTAATTATGTAATTACTTAAGACAGAAATTAACCGACTTGGATTTACATGGATCTCACAACTTTTTACGGTTGAAGAACTAAGTGGCGAGACTTGTTTTTTTTTACAAGTTTTGTTTTTGATTTATTTAGGTTGGGGAAAAAGTTTCTTCGCATTATATATGAAAATTCAAAACATTTTTTAATAAAGTTCATTTACATTTAACTAAAGTATGTAGGTGCCATTTTGTTCGATAACTTTCTGCCATCTTGTAGGTAGGGACATGATCCCATTACTATAGAAATTCTGGGGCTTCTGATCAAAAAACCGCGACAAGTGGTTTTGGCAGTCCTCTCGTGATGTTAACCTGACACTGCCTAAAGAATTCTGAAGAGATCTCTTAATTTTTGCTGAGTGGCTAAAGATGTGTGAGGTCTAGTGTTATCATGATGATAAACCACACCGCTTCTGTTGACTGATTCCTGTCGCTTTCTCTCAACTTCTTGCTTTAATCTCATCAGTTGTTCGCAGTAGAGTTCAGAATCGATGGTCCTGCCTGGCGGTAACAGCTCATAATGAATAATGCCCTGCCAATCTCACCATACACACAGCATTACCTTGTTGTGAGATAACCCGTGTTTCGCCAGAGTCTGTGAAGCCTGACCAGCCTTTGACCACGATCTTTTTCACACATTCTTGTCGTACGTGATCCACTTTTCATCACCAGTTATCAGGTTTTTCAAAAATGGTTCGGTTTCATTACGTCGTAATAAAGAATCACAAATGAGTACACGGTTCATTAAGTTTCTTTCAGTGAGCTCATGAGGCACCCAAATATCGAGCTTTTTTGTGTACCCAGCTTTTTTCGAATGCGCCAAAACTGTTTTGTGGTCAATCCCCAGTTCTTCAGCTACATTATAACTACTGATATGCCGATCTTGCTCCACTTTTTCAAAAATGGCATCCATTTTATCCGTAACAGGGCGCCTAGAGCGAGGTGCATCTTTGCCATCAAAATTTCCGGATTGAAAGCGCTTAAACGAAATTTGTGCTATCCTCACAGACACTGCACTAGGTCCATAAACATCGCAAATTTTTTTCGCGGCTTGCCTTGCATTTTTACCTTTTTTGTAGAAAAATTTTAAAATGTATCGAATTTCTTTATTAGATTCATTCATCTTAACAGTAAGAAAAACAAACGAAAATCACACATTTTACCTAATTTGAATTCGGAATTATCTTTTTTAAAATTTAAACTTTTTAATAATACCAAAACCAGCCAGATACAAATGGTATAGCCAAAGAGATTTTATCATAAGTTCATACATACTATTTGTGAAAAGAGTTTTCCCCAACCTATTGTTATTGGAAAACGAAAGTGTAATAGTTGCAGGAAGTTTAATGTGGAATATTAGCTGCCCACAGTAGTATTTGGTACGGAACTTATTTGTGCGAGTTCAACTCGCTATTGGCCGGTTTTTTGATAAACATGATTATTTTTTCCATTCCTGTTAGTACCATATATGGTAAATTGCATCCAACGCCTTCACACTCACTCTGTCTCTCTCTGTTTTGAGACTTTATCTCTGTTTTACATATTTTTGTTGCCTTTTCAATGTTTGTAAGGACAGTTTTGTGTATCGTGTAGGGCAAAAACCCGCGCAAGATCCCCGCTGTAGTAAAGATATTCGATATATGTTTTATGTAACTCGCACTTAGCACCCTGAGTGTTTTTTGAAATAAATCGGTCTTTCTTCATTTCGTTTTTTGTAGTTCTTTAATTATCTAACCTCAACATCAAATCTTTTTAATAATTATGGAATAAAAAGATGATTCATAAATAACATACGTTTTAAACCATTTTTGGAACAAAAATTATTCCACCAATTTATTTTTACTTTGTGACATACATTGCAAATACATCAAGTTTTGAACTGCAACCGCAAACAAACACAAATGGAGTCATATCAGTTAAACTATTTGTAGGTTGCAATTTACATGACAGTCAACAGATATTTTGGACCCGATGGCCATTTTGGTAGAGTGGATTTAATTAACTTTGTATTGTAACAGAATCATCAGGGTTTTTATTCGGACTACATTCAAACTTTGTATGTAGTTTTACAAGCGTTTCATATAACTGATATATTAAATGGGATTTTACTCCATTAACAACTTTATTACAATTAAACTTCTATATTCAGATAAATCTGTCCTGCTCCAACGTTTTCAGAAAACTTGCGATTTTAAGGGGTTTTTATTAGTTTTCGATGTTTATTTGAACTATTTTACAAATATTGTTTCTTGAAAAAACTAGACAATTGATGTATTTTTGATATATTTTGCATTGTATTATATTACAATAAATTAAACTATCTCGTAAGTTTTAGAACTAATTTTATACAGTAAAGTATTTTTTTCTGTTTGTTTGTCTTTCTGTCTGTCTGTATGTTCAATCAAACGGTATGTGGGTACATACAGTTTGATTGAATATACAGACAGACAGACAAGTTCCATCAAACTATATATGGATACATACGATTTTATTTAACATACAGACAGATAGAAAGACAAACAGACAGATAATGTCCTACGTAGTAATAATAGTAGGTGGTAAAGCTTATGCTGGGCTCAAACAGACTGAAAGACAAACAGACAGACAATGTCCTACGTAGTAATAATAGTAGGTGGTAGAGCTAATGCTGGGCTCAACTGTGGAGGTATCTTATTCGCAAAACCCCTCGATGTTGAACTCGCGCGCTATCTGTGCATCTTAGAATAAAAACTTACATTAATAAGCTACAAATAAATATTAATCTAAAATAAAACTAAATAAATCTAACAGCTATAAATAAAAAACTGGGTCCAGGTCGCTGCCCCTCGGTAGAGTGACCAGAATGCTGGCTACATTACCACTCTGGATGGCCAGACTAATTCTCTGGCCAAAATAAGCACCAGCCCTCTGATCACCTGAGACGTCGACCAGGCGCGATGAAAGTTCCATAAATTAGATCTACACTAAAAATTCCAGTATTTTAAGTTTTTGTAATACTTTAACTATAGTGTCAGATAAATTGATCCATTTTCATAGCAAAAAAATAAATAAAAATTGCTTATTGGTGGAACTAAGAGATTCTTGCACATTTCAACAATAAATATTAAATTTGTAAGCATTTTAAAGGGTATTTGAGGCAAAGTGACACCAAGTGAATTGCAAAAAGATTGTTTTCGTAATATAATAAAGTTACATTATTTTATTGCAGGCACCTAAGTAGTAAGGTCTCACCAAAGAGATCACTATTTAGTTTCCTAACAAGATTTCGTGGGAATAACTAACCAAAAATTATTTGTTCCAACAAATAAACCGTCTAGAAAACGTGAGAAAAGCGTTTGCATTTTTGATAATTACATCGTTATATTTCAATCTATACTTAATTAGTTTAAAAGTAACCGTATAGTAGCCGAGCCTTATTTTAGGCTATACAGCCACTATTTTTACAGCCTGTATGCTGCTTAGGTACCACGGGTAAAGTTTCTGAGAACGGGATAGCGCCGCCGGATTCAGATTTCCAAGTTGATGTGTAAGTTCCAAATATCTTAATTACTACCGCAACTCCAAGTAAGCGGGAACTTTTGGTTCACACTAGTAGGTATTGCCAGATTCTTAGCTGATTAATTTAAATGATGCCGGCTGCAAAGTGGACCGAAATATATCTAGATATTTTATGCTTTGTCTAATTTATTATAAAGAAAAAGCTTAGTAAAGCAATTTATGATATATTTTCGTTACATTTATTAAAATTATATAAGTAAGAAAGTATTCATGTTATACCGACTAATAACTTGTGGTTATTTATATATATTTTGATCAACGCTCTGGACAGAATGTAAGAAATAAAAAATAAAAAAAAATTCAAATTCGAATATTTTATTTTGAAAAATAGGTAGTTACGTACCTTTCGGTCCGGGGTGACCATTTCCCAATATGACAACTTCCTGATATGACCACTTCCAAATTTAACTACTTCCCAATAGACCACTTCCCAATATGACCACATCCCTATGCGACCATTTGACCACACAAACGTCGATAATAATCTTAAATAAAAACCAGCCAAGTGCGTGTCGGGCCACGTGCAGTGTAGGGTTCCGTAGTTGCCCGGTGCATTTTATGAGTTGGTCTACTAATGCAGATCGCGCCAAACTTCTCGTCCCATACATTTAAAAGAACGGCCCATTTACAGTGTCGTGTTTAGAGGGAATTAAAAGTCTGACGGGACCTGTACTCGTAAACCTGTAAAGCCTACTTAGCTGTGATAACTTTCCTTTAAAATTCATTATAGATACTACTTCTGTGAATTTTTTCACATATCCATAAAGAACCGTTTAGCCGACAGGAGAGGACACTCCACTCTAACAAAAATTGGCACTATAAAGCTTAATATTTCGCCAACGGATCCCTACATCGAAAAATGGTGTTTACACACTCACAATGTTTTTAATTGACCTATCTGACGATACCTATTACTATGGGATAGATGAGAAAAAAAATCATTCCCCATTTACTTAAAACTCATTTTATGCAGTTTTCATTAACTTTGAAAATAAAACAAAGGTTTCTTTAAGTAAAATTTGCCATCTTTAATATTTAAGGCGACTTATTTATAGGTACTTGCTTAATATTTTTTTCTTTTTCAACATGTCCCATACAATATCCATGATGTGAAACTAAAACATTTATCAAAATGAAATATAATACATACAAAAGTCACAAGCGCATAAAAGTCCTGGATTTTACACATATTTTGATCAATTTTTATGTACCGTAATGTCCTAGAAGCGATACAATAATTCAAATAATTTTGGTTTCACAGCATAGTATATTTTATACTATTCAAAAATATTTTCATTTCATTTCAATTTTTGGGATATTTCTCCTGAAATCATAGGAATCACCTAAACCATTCTTGAGTTTTTTCAAAACATGAATGTTGTCTCGCTTTAGCTTGCCTCTCACACCGTGTTCGGTTAGTTCCGCACGAACTCGGAAAATGAACGTTTGGGTCAACCAATAACAGTCAGTCAGTGCTCTATAATCCGAAGTTGAATGTCGAATGAAATAGCAAGCATAGCAACCCCGTGCGCGACTGGCTTCAAGCCGCCGAATACAGGCTTCTTAAGATACTTTCCCTCCATGGGGCATTCGTTTGGTTCAACCTGTATATGAAGTGAAATTTATTTATTCAGCCAAATTCTTATTGGAGGCTCGGTAAGTGATCAGTATCACGGATCAATAACACTTTTTGCATTAGCAAATACGGATATTAATTAATAGTACATTACGATACGAGAGCGATGAAACGTTTTCTGACCAGTGTGAGTTTGCGGCACAAGCCGAAAGTGAGTGCTGCAATTACACGAGTCGAGAAAAAGTTTCTCGCACGAGTATCGTATAATATTTTATAGCAAAAGTGCGGAAAATGCCGACTTTACGCAAGCGCAGCGTGCGTAAAGTGGTCATTTTACGCACGGTGTGCTATAATAGATATTAATCGCAAAATAAAAAGTTGACGTCCCGTAGTAGGTAATTGACTCGGGACTAGGCTTGCATTTGTAGGGAACAAGAAAAGAATGATTTACGAATTTCACAAAAGAGTCATCTTACCTTGATACTGGGCACTTACTGAGTCTTCAGTATCAAGTTAAAAAGAAAACTATCATAGATCTTCGCTATGTAGGCTTTACAAATTAACGAGTAATAGTCCACCAACTTAATTCTGCAGTTTTGTTTTATATATTCTGTAAATAATAAAATTGTATTTTTTAAACCAAATCATTGAAGCTTATGAAAAGCAGACAAGGCATAAAGATAATCTTTATTTGCCAAAATGTAAATTAAACATATTTCAAAAGAATGTTTCTTGCATGGCGATCAAAATTTTCAATACATTGCCACAAGAATTCAAAAGCTTGCTAATAAAAATCCTAAAAAGGAAATTACATACATGGCTCCAAGATAAATGTTTTTATGATATCAAAGAATATTTAAATAATTAAAATGTATATACTTATATTAGGATGTTTACTTTCATATTGTGCAAATTTCATAATAAATATCTAATAATAATATGATAATGTATATACGTACAGTATAATAATTAATAACGTAAATACAATACATATGAGGTAAATTAGCTTATATTGTTGCATGTTAGTTTTTTAAGAATAAATATTTGCATACTATATAATATGGTAAAATGTGCTGTTTCTAATATTAAGATACAATAAGACCTGTACTTACAACGCATGTTTATGCAAATAAATTTTTACTTTACTTTACTTACTTTACTTATTAACTTATTTGAATGGTACGGAACCCTCAGGCATGAGTGCTACTAGCACTTGACCGGTTAGCACATTCGTTAATTTAATACAGCCAAATTCATACTGAAGACTCGGTAAGTGGTCAGGACCAAAGTTGAATGTCCCTGTCTGTGAAATACGCAAAATAAAATTTAGACTTCCTATACTAACCTACGGCAAATCGTAGTGTAGACCGACCTCGTGCCCGCTGGACCGACGACCCAAGGACGTTGCGGGAGGCGGCTGGATGAGGAGGACGGAGGAGCGACATGAGTGGCGAAACTTGGGAAAGGCCTACGTCCAGCAGTGGTTGAACACGGGCTAATGGATGGATGGATACTAATAGAGTCGAGGTTGTTCTTGAACAAGTATTTTATAGCCTCCAGTGGCGAAGGGTGAACATTTTAAAAAGGGAAGCCGGACATAAAAATCACCTTACTCAGAAAAGCAACCAAGCAAATATATTAGTAACGATATGTAGTTGGAAAAACTCAAAACGTCGGAATTTTTCGCTCATTATGTTACAGCCAACCGCAGTACAAGCTATTATGATGTTAAATCCTATTAGTATGGCCACTTCATAAGAACTAAAATTGGGTACGTTGATGTTTAGAAGACCGTTCAAGTTTCCCATGCGATACAAAGTGCCAAAATTTTGTTACTTTATTCTTTTATATGCAACTAGCTTTTGCCCGTGGTTCCACCCGCGTCGAAGAGATTTTCGTGGAAATAAGGAAAACAAAAGAATATGATTTTTTGAACGACAATATGCAACGGTCACCATGTTTTACCAAAGCGCTAATAAATACCAATCAAACAAGCCCAAACTCAAAGGGTCTGCTGTTATCCGTTGAGGAGATCCCGTACCCAGCTCCCAGTCCCGTCATTAGATCCTGGTCACCATATTCTACAAAAATACTCATCAATACCGATCAAATAAACTAAAACTTGAGAGGTCTCCTAAAAAAAACATTTACCAGTGGATGATTGAGACGCCGACGATGAGACTACATACGACAACTACGCAAGGCGTACATACCACATGATTAATTAAAATCTTATTGAGTGCTTAAAGAATTGTTCTAGTCAGTTCAGTAGTTCTAGATATTACCCATTATATACAAACAAACAAACAAATCTTTCTTCTTTATATAATAGTGTAGACAAACTTTAACGTGAGTAGATTTGAACCAGACTGCGTCAAATCCGATATTTTGAAACGTGCAGCGCCATTTAGTGTATTAAAATAAAAACAATTTCAACGCCAGATTACTGAGCCAGGATAGCTTCACAGAGATGGCGTTTTCTAAGGACTTGAAAATAAAAATATTTTCGTTATTGGCCTTTGCTCAGTCAAGAAATATAATTTCAGCTTTAATGTTTCTTTACAAAAGGAAATATTTTTTTATAGAATAAAATAAAAAATAAAAAGTGGAAACAAATTTGACCAGTTGGGGTTTGAACCCGCGACGATCAACTACGCTACGGCGGCGCACCTTCCATATGTCTCACTAAAATTCTCATCGCGCTGCTCCCTTTGTCATAGCATGATGATACATATCTTTGAACCTTCCCGAAGAAATGTTTTATCTTTCAGTGATAATTGCATCAAAATCCATTGAGTGGTTCTCAGTTATAAGCGAACGAACAGACAGACAGATATCTGACAACATGTGAAACAATATCTTAGAAAAAAAAAACAAATTTCAGATTTCGATTTCTTAGAAACGTAGCGTAATATAACTAGGCGATAGACTCAGGTCAGATTATTAGATCAAAGAACTATTGGGGTTCGTTATTAGTTTGCAATCAATCAAAGCCGTTTTATCTGGCTTCCTATAATGTGTCTCCGCACATTAATTCCGCCAATATCTGGTTTTAAGTGAATAGACTCGCTGGAATTTGGTTAACTTGAGTTCTCAAGCGTTAACCAACAACAAAATACAAAAAACGTACCTACACAATATATACACAGAGAAAAATAAACATTAATAAACCGTTACCTACATTAAATACTGAATATTATTAAAACACTAGTAAGTACCTATACAAGACACTATGCTACTTTTATAGTTTTGTATCATTTAATTTAATAAACTTACTTAACGTGTATACAAAAGGACTATATACAAAAGTCAGCAGAAAGCTGAAGTTAGCGCGTCGGGGGTAGTTTGCAATCGATAATCTTTATGAATCCTTACGTCACATTCATTGATTTAAACGTAATTTTCAAAACTTAACAGGAAGTCTTTAAAGACCAAATAAAACAAAACACGAACCGATTCCTATTTTAAATTTCCCCTTGAGCATAAAGTTCCTCATCTACATATTTTAAAAGTGCTAGAAAGTCTAAATAAAGTCATGAGGGTGTATTTTTTAGTATCCCGGTACAACAGTGAAGTCGGATTTTTAATTAGCTTTGGACATTGTCATATTGTCGCAAACTTTTGAATGTTGCGACAGTTGCTTTGTAAAATAGCTCATGCACTATAGGAGTTAAAAGCGCATTTCCCACCATCATGTACTGTTGTCGGTTTACTCCAGCTAATCAGAAATCCGACTTTAGATCAGTATAATCAGAATCAGTATGATCAGGATCAGTACAGTATATGATTTCATTAAAAGCTACCTGTCCATTTATAACCTGTTTCTTTACCCATTAACAACACGGAGCTCGGGGAATAAGATCTAAATATTAATAAAGTTGCAAAGTTCAGAGCGAGTTTTGAAAGATAATAATTGGACGTCCCGGGACATATGCACCGTACCTCTCCAACTTCCTTATAGAGCTTAAAGCTGCATTTTCTTATACAGCTCCAAAGCTGCGTTAATACGAGTACGTCTGGGAAATATGTTTGATGTTTTGTTTTGGGAATAAAACTTGGATAAGCGTATTATTTAGAAAAGCTTTGTACGCAGGAGATTAGTTGGCAGATGAATTTTAATAATATAAAAATATTTATGTATAATATAATGTACAACATTTATTTTATTTTATTTTTTATGAATATTACACAAAAAATATATTTCGCCTCATAAGCATAAGAAATGTCATCAGTTCTTTTCTACTGTAACGCATAATTGGAGGCTATATGTATTGATTTATTTTCTTGAAAATTTCTTTGATTTTATGACGACCTGAGAATTTTTTAGGAGTGGCCGTTGTTGCAACGAACAACTTTTTGCAACAGTTTTTGTGAGCGCAACGATGCAATCGTTTTTCATAGTATGATAAAATAATTGCAAAACAAAACCAGTTTTTTTTGACGACACTTCATCAGGGCTGAGTACAGCAGTGTTGCCACTAACTCTCGCATTCATATAATTCTGATTACATATCATTTAATTTTACATCAAAGTTTACTTCTTAATGATTTTGATTGATTTTCGAGATAAAGGTACACAGAGTTCAGTCATCATTATCAATCTAAAGTATTTAGAACAGAGATCAATTAATCTTCGTAAATCTCATTGTCTCATTTTGTTGCGGAAAAAAGCTGCAACGATCCACCCCTAGAATGTTTATTATACGAATAGTCATTGAATGGACGTTTTTTTGACTGACACCTGAAAGCCACCACTCTACACTAGCCTCAACTATAAGGCCAAAAATTATTCCAAGAATCTACTTAAGTCTTGGTGATAACCTTTATTAAAACTGTATTTTTTCTTTTTTATGACCAAAAATAAAGGCTCGGACCCGCCAGATATGATTATTTATTACTCGACAGCGTATCGCAAACTTCACCCCATTTTGATATCGAATGGACTTTTCACGACCGGAAGTTTTGAAACAGACGCCAAATTTTATCTCAGCCTACTTTCGTAATTGTTCCTATGAACTCAAGAAGAACATTAATTTATCATGGCTTTTGTACCCGCACATAAAAAAGTAAGAGCTACCAATAGCAAATTTACACTCTGAAACAACTCTGACAAAAATATATCATAAGTATGTTTTTATAGGTACGAGTATGTATAAAATCTTCAATTATCAATTCACTAGACTTCATGATACCCAGCATAACTCCTTGCAGCAAAACGAAGGTTCCGGTTTCCTCTTTGACTTGGAGTGGCTAATAACGCAAGGAGCGTGTTAAGGGAATGCAGCTTAAGTTCCGTATACACAGGTATTTATTTTGCTTTAAAGTTCTTGCCTGCTTTAAAATAAAATCTGCGTTTGCTGAATTAAATGTTGATTCCACATAATTTTTTTGATTCTTTATAACATGACTTTGATACAACAAATACTCAGTATCTGATTAGGAACAAGGTTCAAAACTCCAAAATGGAGCTAAGCGGTTGTAGGGGCACATAAGTTTTCATTTAAATTAACAAAATGTATTACGATTCATTTCTTATGCTATACGCATAAAAAGTGAGGTACACTAAGTATCACGCCCCGGTTTTTTACATTCGCTCTGTAATTAATAATTATAAATAAAAATAGCAACTAAACATTTTAAAAGAAAAGCAAAAAATTATATATTAAAACTCATGTGCGTGAGTATGATTCTTTAGTAAAGAAAGCCTGCAAAATAAGAGTATAGAAACTGTCGCTACAAGAAAGACTGACAGAGCTTAGCTCACTGCATAATGACAAAGATAATGATGTCAAGTAGCGGAAGAAGCAATTACGAGCGAAGCCTTCTGCAATCACGTCGAGATACTTCCACGAAAACAAGACTGATGTGGGCCAATCTACAACTTGGTATCCAATGGACGCGCCAACTCACAATTATTTTTTTAAACTCACTTTCTACTAAGTATTATGAAGTGACTTTGATTTTGACCTTGATTTATAGTTAAATTCTTACTGGAGACTTGATATCCGTAACTAATTCAATAACGATTTTTGTGAAATTTTATAAAATATATTAACAATTCTCATACACATACTGAAAAACTACGAGCCAATAAATAAAAAAGTTAAATCTTATTTTTGATTACTTACCAAGCCTCCATTTTGTATAGCTGTACAAATATTACATTAAATTTGGTGAAAGAGAAGGTATACAAAGTACTATCAAAGTACAAGCCTTCCTGAGCCTATCAAATAACTCTAGAAATTACTTTTCAGAACAGACTGTCTATTAAGCATAATTTGAGTTTGATGATTTACAACATAAATTATGTAATTAATTATGTATCACTACAACAAATTTTTCAGGGGCCTCGTCTTTTTTTCATTTCTAACTTTATTGATATTTTAGTAAGGGAGAGGCTAATCGGTGTGCATATTGTGTCTCCATTAAATAATGCACAAAAAGGGGCAATTCTCAAGTTATGTTCGGATCGCAATCCATCAACCTGAGAGACAGCGCTATTGTTTCTCAAACAAAATTAACCTCAGCAGTTCAGCACGTTTGAAAACTTGGAAAACTGTGAATATAAAAACCTTTGAGATTAAAACGAAATAAAATTTATTTTAAAATTTCACCAAACTATATAAAACTACCTTTAAATTAATTTTAATTAATTTACTATTTATTATTGTTTTGTGAAATGAACTCAAAGGTCTTGAAATCCTTTTAAATTCAATATACGTAGGTAAATCCAACCTATGCAATAAATAAAAATCCAAACTCCTTCAAACAAATTAGTTGCTACTTACTGTAAACTTAAAACTAAGTAGTTTCCCTGGCACATTGAAATAGGTAAGAAACGCTGATGTTATTCCTCAAGATCGCTTTGCATGTGCCTTTTCTGAATTTCCGTTCCCAGCCTAGAAGATTATTATAATATTTAATATTGCATCATCCCTTTCCCTTAGACCGTGGAAACTGTTTCGTACTTCTTGTCTTGGTTTGTTTGGACGGCTTAAAGTGCCAGACAAACTATCCAAATTGCGGCAAAAACTCTTCGCTTCTTTACTTTAATACCTACTTTGTTCTTTAAGTACTTTTGAAACGATGAATAGTTTCTCATATTCTGTTCCAGGTTTCTTTTTTTTTTTTTAATTGATCCATTATTATGATTCACTCTGTTGTATGCTTTCTAAATGTCCGTTTAGACTTTGTGAATGTTGAAGGGCGCCGAGGATACCTCGTTCAGAGACGAAACACGTGTCAATAAGTTTCCTTGCTTCTTATTTAAGATTGCTTTGTATTTGTGTTAGTATTGCTTGCTTGTGCATATTTTATGGAGAAGAGCGGGCGGTGCACGAGTCTGCATTTTGAATAGTATGAAAGAGTGTTTAGCGGAATATTGCAAATTATATTAATATATCCAATAGTTAGTGATGGACTTCCCCAAGGTAACGCCGGTTTCAATCAATTTTATATACACATACCTATATCTTTTTTAGGATTCCGTACCTCATATTGAGACAACCCTTATGATCACTTTGTTATCCATCTGTCAATACCATTTTTTTCGAGACCCGTTAAAGATATCAAATGTAAATTTGAGTATATTGTTTTAATTTCAACTCAACACCTTTACGCGTTCTCGAGAGAAAGGGTCTTGACAGACAGGGGGATGGACGGACAGACGGACAACACGTGATCCTATAAAGGTTCCGTTTTTTCCTTTTTAGGTACAGAACCCTAAAAATGGAAAAATTACCAATATTTAATTATTCAATGAGATATAATAGTCCAACGTAATTACACTCTTTGGATAGAAAGAGCTTAGTGGATCGTGAAAGTCAAGGTAAATTGGTTATTCATAACTGCACGGGTTATATCTTTGTATTTCATAGAGTATATCGGAACTTTAAGGACACGAGTTCAAGCCGCACTTGACCGTAATTTTTTTCCTTGTGAAAACTTTGCTGTTTACCGTCAATTCCGTTGGTAGAAAGAGGATGCGAAACGTACATATTTATCACTACTACCTGTGCAACAATTCACTCTCGCCAAAATGTACAAAACCGGAAAACAAGCAATTTATCTTCGATGTTTTAGGCTTTAGTATTCACACTATCTAGGAGTATATCTATACCAATAATAAAGTAGTGAAAAAGTCGTGTATGTACGTTAAATATTTTCGCAAAATGTGTAATGAAATGGGTTATTGGTACTGCACCGGGACCGAAACAACAATTTTTAGATTTTTTCTGTCTGTTCATCTGTCCTAATTCTTAAGGCTTTAATTAAACAGCGCTATGGGGCCGTAGACTTCTGTAAGAGGTATTAGTTTCAACTTGATATCTCTAATGGGGCCCGAGAAAAGGCATCTTGACAAACGGATAACAAAGTGATCCTATAAGTTATGCGAAATATGACTATTACATCGTGGGTACCCGTTTCAATATCAATATAATCCTATAAATAAAGGTTCCGTTTTTGCATTTTGTGAGATTTGGACCTTAAAAAAACCGGACAAGTGCGAGTCGGACTTGCCCACCGAGGTTTCCGTACAAATTTGTAGGTATTATGAGTATTTTATGGAATTAAATTAATTATTTTTTTATGATTTAGTTACAAATATATAGTTTCAGATTTTTCCCTATACTTGTAGTATTAGACGGTATTACTTGCCAAATTTCATCAAATTTCAACGGTCAACGGGAAGTACCCTAAAAATTTTGATTTCCTTGAGAGTGTCGTAATATACGTTTATTACAGCATAAACGGCCGTATCTTCTTATTAAACTTCAAAGCCTAATTTTTTCACAGCTTCAAGGGACTATAGAATTGAGTATAATGGTTTTAACTTCAACTCGATATCTCCACGCGTTCTTGACAGACAGACGGAAGGACAGACGGACAACAAAGTGATCCTATAAGGGTTCCATTTTTCCCTTTCGAGGTACGGAAGGGCTTTCAAGGGCTTTGAACACAATTTGTAATTTCAAGTGTCCCTCTGCACTCTGCAACCACTCCCCTAAATTTGGAAGTCTGGATACTCAGGCATAGATTTTCTTAACCCCTTAAAACTGGACCGACTAGATGGGGTCTGCTAGGTTAACAATGGATACCTCAGATAAGTATTAGTTAACGTTATTCTGTCAATAAAGCTACCTGAACTTTGAGGTCGTCAGCTCTCAATATATTGATGCACAACCGAACTTGTGCTTTGTTCAAAAGTACCTCTAGTCTGAAGTACCCCTCCAACCCTAATATAATACCAATTTTTTTAGCTCTGGTTTGACTTAACGAACTCTAAGGTACTCACACTTTTCCGTCGCTTGAAATATTTTATCTGATCCATTCATCGGATAAAATATTTTAAAAAACACCGAGACTCGGTTGAAATAATTCAAACTAATGGAAAAATATGTATATGGAATACAATATTAATGCTTATTTTACGCATATTGCTCAGATGTTAAGCAAATATGGTTACTATGATAGAAATAAATTTCTATATTTTTAACACTTGGCGATTTATCCATCGCAAGGAGATAACAAATTAAATTTATATCACTGCGGTATAGAAAATCAGAAAAGTAAATCTGGACGTGAGGAGCTCTGAACCGTGATTTGAACCAGGGACCTCTCGCTTACCGGGCGGTTGCTATACCAGTGACAGTGATATAAATTTAATCAAATATGGTTATTTGGATAGTCTTATTAAAGCATCAGAAATTATTTTAAATGATATATTTGTTGCATTAAACTTCCAATATCCTAGAAAATTTTGCAGGATGATAAACAATGAATTAACTATTGTTATTTGGATTTATGTTAATGAAACTAAGAACAGAATGACAATGTTTATCTCACGTATCAGCATTTAGATATAAAAGCATAACAATGCGTTAAAAGGGTTTCCATCCATAATGACCCTAAAAACACGGTCATCTCATCTGCCACTTTTCATTCGTGCAAGTCATTAATCAGCGTGATACTAAAATTAAGGCTTAATCCAGAAATCCGAGTTAATCTGTCGCAGCTGTGACGTCATAATCCGAAGCTACATAACGCTCTAGGTAAATTTATTTTTAATGCAAATAAATACAGAGATTCGTAACACCTGCCTGTCTCGGATGTAACGGCTCGACTCGTTTTATTTATTTAAACGTTATTTTGATGCGTGGTTGTGTGTTATTAATAATAAAAACTTCATTGCACAGAAAAAGTAACAGATAAATGCAATTCAAAATATTGAAATTACATGCCAAAGGTAAACTTATGTCTAAATGAAATTTTAACCAGCCAAACAAAAGCATTGGTGAAGAAAAAATGTACAAATTAGCTTAATTATTTATATGTAGTGATGTACATGATGTACATGTTATGTACCTATATATTTATATACAGGTTGTTAAGATAATGTTGCGGAAGCCGTAAACTGGCGATAGTAATAGTTCTGATGAACAAAATTCTGTAAAAAAATGCAAAATCATGAAAAAAACACGGTTTTTTCACACATTTTCGAGTAGGTACATAATTTTTTTATGGAATAACAGATATCTTTCTCGCGATTTTGTGTTGGTTCCATGATAAAAATCGTTTGTATTGACGGGTACTATCGCCAGAAATCAGTATCCGCAACACCATTTTAACAACCTCTATATTGCAACCTCTAGCGTTTAATCCGTGTATTGGTTATTAAAAACAAAAAATTACCATTACGAAATATTGCTCCCCGATCAGGGTTGTTTCTGAGTGTGAACTATCACTAGAACTATCTATACTCGTAGCATCCTCTTTTCACCGATGATATTAACGTCCCAACGTTATAGGAGTTAAGCCTATCACCGTTCTTCGGGCACATATAGGTATACACGCTCGTTTAGACCATGCAGGTTCACCTCTCAGTGTTTTCCTTTATCGAAAGCGAGTGATAATAGGTATACGTGGGACGCACTATAAGTTTCCGGAATGAATATGAAAAAATACTATTACAGGTACAAAATTAATTTATTGTTTTTCAAAATAATCTCCCTTGGCGTCTATGCACTTTTTCATTCGATCAAACCAGTTTTGAAAACTTTTGTGCCACTCCCCTGTGGTGACCTCTGAAACGTGTTTTTCATACTCCTCGACAGCCTCTTCTGGTGATGAAAATCGTTGACCGCGTAATTGGTTCTTAATTTTTGGGAACAGAAAAAGTCACAAGGTGCCAGGTCGGGACTGTATGCAGGATGACTCATGAGTTCTACATTTTTCGTCTTCAAAAAGTCGTTTGTCTGTCTGGCCGTGTGAGAACTAGCATTGTCGTGGTGCAGGATGATACGGCGTTTACGGTTATTTTTACGGAGTTCGTCAATAACTTCCGGCAAACAAATGGTCGTGTACCAGTCACTATTCACGGTACGACGATTCTCTAAAGCAACAGTAGCCACGTGTCCAGTTTTATTAAAAAAAGAAGCAATCATCCGCTTAGATGCACTTTTCACGCGCGCCACTTTGGTTGGTTTCGGCTCATCTTGAAAGACCCATACGCTCGATTGCTGCTTTGTTTTGGGATCGTAGCAATAAATCCATGTTTCGTCACCTGTTACTATGTCCCACACCAAATTTGACGCACCTTCGTTGAATCTGGTAAGCATGGCATTGCACCAAGTGACGCGGTCCGTTTTTTGAGCCTCGGTCAAGTTGTGTGGGATCCACCGCGAGCACAGCTTTCTCACACCCAAATGTTTGTGTAGGATTGATTGTATTTGACTCATGCCTATTTCTAAGGATGCGCGAATTTCATGGTAGGTCACATGCCTGTCTGTTTCAATCATACGGCGCACAGCATCGATGTTTTTGTTGGTCACAGCGGTGGACGGCCGACCATCGCGAGATTCGTCACTGAGATTGATACGACCACGCTTGAATTCTGCAAACCAGCTATAAACAGTCGTCTTGCATGGTGCTTCATTGCCAAAAGCTGTTTCAAGCCGAGCGATGCTCTGTTGAGCTGTCAAATTACACTTAAAATCGTAGAAAATCATACTACGAAAATTTTCCCGAGTTAAATCCATGTTGATGCAGACATACAATTTTTTAAATGGCGCCACAAGGTAAAAACAAAAGACAGTCAGATGAAACAAACTGCATTCTACAGCCAAAGAGTTCTATTTTCAAATGTTGCAATAAATTTTTAAATATTGTTTATGTAAGTGGCCAGTTCCGGAAACTTTTAGTGTTACCTATGTACAACATGCGTGCTTAATCGGCAATCAAACCCAGGTCTGAAGGTAGAGAGCCCGACGTCTCACCGACTGGTCTACCACATTTTTTATATTGAAATCGAATTATATATTTATATTTTATTTATATATTTATATTTATTCTTAATGTACACAGAAAATATATTAATAAAATATACAATTGAAAAGCTATGTATAATGGCGCGCTTATCTCAATAATGAGATTTCTTCCAGCAGACCAAGGGTGGATGAGATTATAAGATATAAGTAAGGTATTCATAATGTGCACATAATAATACTTCCACAAAAACAAGATTAAAATAGTACCTAAAATATACAAACAAGTAAATATATATATATATACCTATATAATAAATAAACTACATAAAATGTACATGCATATACCTACACAATATTAATAAATAGTATCCTATCAATAAATATATAATCATAATGATATATATATATACATATATTATATACCTAATATGTATACCAGGAGGATAGGTTAACGGAGATAGTGCTCTTTTATTTTCCTTTTGAATACACCAATGGAAGGACTGTCTCTGATAGTGTGAGGAAGAGAGTTCCACAGTTTGATGGACTGTACAGTAAATGATTTTCCATACGCTGCGGTGTTATGAGAACGTGTTTTTAAAAGTGAGACCGTGTGAGACCTGATTTGCAATATCTACATTTGAGAGCGGAAACTCTTAGAATAAGAGTAATCCGAGGACTCACCTCCTCACTTAATGTTGTTAATAGGAATAAGATAACAAATTAAAATATCCAAAGATATATTTATATGTGCATAAAGATATATACTTTCGTATAGATAATTGAAAATATGTACAAAACACTAAGCAATAAAATACTTTAAAAGATGCTAAAAAATGCAGTTACTGATTATATAATATAAACAAATATATTTTTTACTTTACCAGTACTGGCCTTAAAATATTGTAATTTTATTATATTTAGAACACAGTTACTAAAAAAATACAAAAATTAACGAAATATTTCGACTCCTTCAGTGGAGTCGTCATCAGTCGAATAAAATAAAATTAAATAAATGACATAAGAGTATAGAAGAGTTGAAAGGTGAAGTTTGTACAAGTTGAAAGAGGAAAACAGAAACTTTTTGGAGATACTACATGTAGATGATGATGAGGATGAGGATGATGAGGATGATGATGATAATGATGATGATGATGATGATGATGATGATGATGATGATGATGATGATGATGATGATGATGATGATGATGATGATGATGATGATGATGATGATTATGATGATGATGATGATGGTGGTGGTGATGATGATGATGATGATGATGATGATGATGATGATTATATAATAGGTTTACCACACGCCAAATCCAGATACACATTCGGCGAAAAATATGGCAAATCGTAAAAAAAGACGAAATATTATACGTTGAGTAACGCTTCTCGAACCAAGTTTTCTATCCAGAGAGCCATTTCAAAAGCCAACCCTATAAAACCGAACCCCTGTGTGTTTAGCAGCCGAAAGTATCTGCCCCGCCGGCGGCTATTGCCCACACAAACAAAGACCTGCCACAAGCAAACAAAACCGTGATTTAGAGGAATATGAAATAAACGTGTACGTGGGACTAACTTTTGCCCATGCCTCCGCCTGCACTGAATATACTATATCTTTCTTCAGTTCCATATTTAATGAAAAAGGTTACTGCCCAGTTTTTTAGTTACAGCGCAATTTATACTAGATATTAAAACACTTCAATAACTAAATTATATACATAATAAAAATGTGATATACTTTAAGGATCTAAAACGAGGTCGCGTCTAAAAAAAATTTTACAAGATGGATTTGGATTTGCCTTAAGCGGGAATTAATGTATGAATTTTGTAATTAATAATAACCTATGAATTCTTAATATATCATATAATTCCGAGTAAATTATAAATCACTAGGACGGCAAATAAAATTGTTTCAAAATTCAAATTAAATATTATTGATTAGGTAGGTTCTATTCAGGTAGGATTTAGTCTTGTATTTGTAACTGCATTAAGTATTATTTTTATTTAGTATTTATATTAATGATTGATTTAGGCGTTAATAAAATGATATCAAAATAATATTCTTAAACAAATGCTTTTTGTAAGGTATAGAGTGATTACACAGCTAGCCATAAGCGAAAATCTTGGATGACTGTCCGAGGCGCGAAAATATATACAAACTAAAATAGGTCACTGTTAGTCACACACACTATAATAAATGAGACATCCATCGGCAACTGAACATTTCAGTCGCCACATACCATAAAACCTTTTTCTAGAAGCACAGTTTTTACAGTAAAAACAGCTTCTAAACCTTCACATATGGGCTAACATGCGTACACGCAGACAGATTATTGCATTTTATACAGAGTATAATAAAGACGTGCTCAGAAAATTATATACAACATTTTCTACTGATTATCATGAACCACTCTCATGGAAAAACATTTAAAACGAAACGAAAAAACAAATATTTTTAAAACTTACTTTTAATTTTCCATGGGGCAAAGATTTATTCGCATTGTTTCAAATGTTTTTCTATGGAAGTGGTTCACTATAATCAGTAGAGCATGTGGTTTAATTTTCTGAGCCCGTAATTGATATGTTGGTATGTTACATATACATAATATTACATATACATTATATTATAGAATTGAACTGAGGATCTCTCGTGACCCGTAATAAGGACGTTTGAGGAACAATGGATTTGGGAACCTCTTCAACGTGGTATAACTTCCTCCATCAGAATAATTTGGACAAGTACGTATGCTGTCATTTCGATATACGAGTCGTAAATTTTTAGTTACCCACATTTAGCAATGTAGAAATGACGTTGTAGACAATGTAAAAATTAGAAGGGGCCAAATACTTATTCCGTTCAATTTTTTAACTTTATTTATTTATTTTATTATGTGTACGTACCGCAATATAGTTCATTGAGTTCATGGTATTCGCTTGGTCAAATCTTTCTCCATCTTGTTGCGTCCGCCATATTTGATTTGGAATGATACGTATATGTCACTTAGCTTATGACTGTTCATGTCTAATGATCTAGCATATTTTGGAGTGTATATTTTTTGATATGGTAGATACGTGAGATTTTATAAATGTATAGAAAGCCTAAAGCGTACAATGGGAAAAATCGGAAACTTGGGAAATCCAACGCCAGCAAACCGTTCGATTTAGATGAGAGGTCCCGGAATAAATGTTGCATAAAACCCGGTAAAGATAAAGGAAGTTCTATTTTCGAATTGGTAGTTTTTAGACAAGCTGTTATTTTACTTCACTTGTGTTTTTTAGTGTGTAACTATGTCGGGGTTGAAATTTGCAACTGAATTTTCAAGCAGTTAAGTACGCACAAGCGGTTATGCTGAAATTTTGCATACACAATTATATATCCTATAGTTTTTATTTGGTTTTGTTGCCAGATAAGCTAACTGACGTTATTCTAAATCCAATATGGCGGACGCGACAAGATGGCGCTTAATTATTACTATAGCTACTACATTGAAACGGGTTTGAAAAAAAAAATTGATGAAGAGAAGACCATACACAACGACCATTGTTTCACCGGTAAAAACGTTGTTTTGAGTGAAAACAGCGCTTTTTGAGACCACGCGATGCTTCAGTAACGGCTACGGCTCAGAACACGCTATTTTAAACAAAAATTAAACGTCATAGAGTTAAGTTCTAGTGGATGTAAAATGAGATGCTAAATATTTCAGATGCTATGTAGATCGTAGACCCTTATTTGTACAATTTTCTACCAACCTCAATTCAAAAAAATGAATGACTAACGTATAAACAATAATTTGATCGATTCACGTTACTTTTTCCTAGTCCCTAGTGATTTTTTCAAAACGCTAATCAAATCTGCATTACATTTTTACAATGACCGCGCGACATTCAGTAAAACCGGTCAAGTGCGAGTAGGACTCGTGAACTGAAGGTTCCGTACCATTTAAATAAGTAAATAGACCAAAACGATTTCAATAAAAATTACCAACTTATCGGTACCTAAACTTTACAATGTATGAAACAAAACTGCCGTAACTGCAAGTTTTTAGTATTTGTTGTTTAAATACAGTATATGGCACATAATATACACAAAATTCAAAATTCTTAACTAGCTTAGTTTTTTAGATAGACCCTGTACAAAAGTGGTCTAAAACAGACAATTTTGATAGCCCACCATTTCTTTATTTTTAGAGAATAAAAAAATAAAATAAATATTTCTACTCTGATTAATGATTTTTAGACAATAAACCACAATAGGGGTAAAAAAAATGTTTTTTGTGTGTGGGACCTCCCCCCGTAAACATAACTTAATTTCATTTTTAATTCGAAAGTCAGTTTTTGGTTAAAATTCTATAGGTACATAACGTATCAAAATTTCAAGTGTGTAACTATTCCGTCTGCAAGCTACATACCCGGACAGACAGACATTAATAGGACTCCGTGTTGCCCTTCGGGTACGGGACCCTAAGAACCACCAAGGTAAAGTTTACCATGAGAGTATAGAGCGAGATGCCTATTCGTCGTACGCTCGGCGCTATCATAAATCAACTAAAGTCGGATTTATAATTTTAGAGATACATTGAAAGATGGAGTGTTGCTAGTCATGGAAAAATTGTAATAATGATGGGATTAAGTTGATAATTAATTATCGATCTGTAACCGGGTCAGATATATTAGATATATATTTATTTACTTAACTTTTGCAATAACATAAATATTTTTTCACAGATATTTAATTTACTGTACTATGTTTATTAAAAACCGATCCAGTGCGAGTTGCAATTACTCGACCAAGTATTTTCATAAAATTCTAAATTCATATAAAATAATATGTTGGTATCGTATACTGTTAACGTCATCGACATGCAATTTTCAGAAGGCTATATTTATTTTAATTGTTTTAAATGCTTAATTTTTCCTTTTATCTCTATCATATTAATTAGTACAGATTTTGTATTTACTTTCGGTTTCAGTAGGTTCAAATTAAACGGGTTTGACGTAAATTTCATAAAACTTTAACGTGCTTGTTAACGGCAAAGGCCTTTTCAACATAGACTTGTAAAAAGTATCAAGCCTTTTGAAAGAACACTCTTAACTTGAAAACAAAAATTGATACAGTGGTAGTTATTTCCTGTTAACAGAAACAATATTTTGACAATCAGTATTTTAATTCTACAGTTTGATACACTTTTTCTGTGTATATCTTTTTCGATGTATATATTTATCAGGTATAATAGCTATTTTTAGTATAAGCCTGCAAACCTTTTGTTTTTATTAAAGGTTGTTTTTTTCATCGATAGCAACAATGAAACAACGTAATACTGTTTTATTGACATTCATTGTCACTTACTCATAAATAATTACGAAACCTGGTAGACATGTAAACGTCATTGGTGCCATCTCTCGGTGAGGTGACCCTAGTTTATGATTAAGGGGAATAGCAGCTCATAATAACTTCTTTAGCAGAGGTCATTGCACTTTCCGATGTTCCGAAGAACGTATTCCGTTCTAGTTCTGCATCAAATGAACAAAGTTGGCAATTTGACACATCAATAGTCGGTCACTGAGACTTGAAATCAGTCCGGCTTGTTTAGGTAACCAACTTTTCAAAAACGATAGCTGTGCGTGGTGAACGTGTTAATTGTCATGACCATGTCCTTAAATTACAATATCGATGCGGACGGCACTAGCAAAATTAATGACCGATTGGCAACATTAGTGCTTTTCGAGCTGTCAAATTAGTTTCTCTAATTTTGGTGTAGACTTTAGTCTACTTTAGTGAGGAGCAAAGAGAATATAATATACTATGATGAGGAGGTCGTACTCCGCGTAGGGCATAACCCGGAGCTTTATCATCATCATAAGCTTGACACCGAACCCCGCACAGCTAGCACTGATCAACTGCAGATGGGTAAAATTAATAGTTTATACACATATGTATTTAAAAAAACACAAAAAATACATCGTTTATTTACTAAACCAGTTAATAAGTTTATAATACCCTGAAGTTTATCAAATTTTATTTTATGCTTTAAATTTTGCTGATTATATTTACCCTGCCACTACAAGTTTATGAGCTCACGCTCATAAATAAATCTTGTCTTTACTGCTAATGCAGAATTTAGCGACGCGTCTAAGGGCGGAGTTCACCAATAAGTTTTATCATGATTATTCTTGATTCAGGAGATAACCATATATAAGGTGACTTTATTTTAAATTGGTAAGTGATCAGTAACACGGATCAATAAAACTTTTTGCTGATTTCGCAAAATAAAATCTTGACGTCCGTTAGTTTATAAGGAACACGAAAAAAATAATTTACGAATTTCACAAAAAAGATCATCGAACTTTGTTACTGAGCATTTACTGAGTCTTCAGTGAGAATTTGGCTGCATAAATTAAAGTCACCTTATATAAGGGGGGCTAAGATCCCACCCTGAGGCACTCCAAAATTATTATTAAGGTTTGATGACTGGTATTTAACAATGGTTTTAGTTTTTGGGCAGTATTTTGAAGTTTCCACACGCTGAGTTCGGTTACTTAAATAAGATGCAATCCAAGTGTTTGCAGATCCACGTATACCATACTTGTAAAGCTTTGTGAGTAGCCTTTTGTGACATACAAAGTCAAAGGCTCCATGAATATCCATGAATATTACAGACACTGGTTTTTTTTGTCCACGCAAGCCAACACACTAGTTATTAATTTAAAAGTGGCAAGTGACGTGTTTCGTTGTTTCCGAAAGCCATGTTGTGACTCCGATAATATATTATTCTTTTCAAAGAATTGATAAAGTCTAGTATACATTACTTTCTCGTATATTTTAGAAAATATCGGAATCAGTGTGATGGGTCTATAATTTTCTAGTTTACATTTTTTACCTTTTTTGAATAATGGTTTTACGGTGGATTGCTTTAGCACCTCGGGGAATAAACCCTGATCTAAAGATAGATTTATCGCATGGACGAGTGGACTGACAATATGAACTGTGTTGTTCTTTATTATATCAGTATGCACATCATCGTATCCTGCAGCTTTAGAGCTGTTGAGATTACCAATTATTTTAATTAACTCGATTTCATCTACTTGTTTTAAAAATATACTGGACTCTTTATTGTCAATTTTTATATCATTTGTTTGACCCAGATTAGTTGAACAATTATCACTAACGCTTTTTACAAAGAAACTATTAAATGACTCTGTGATTATTTGTGGATCGGTTATATTAACGTCATTGATTGATATCTTATCAATTGTATTTTTATTGTAATCCAATGTGGTATATTTTTTAATGATATCCCAAGCACTTTTGCATTTATTTTTTGCATTGAAAATATATATTTGGTTCTCAGTTTTTTGTCGTGAGATTAAACATCTTTTTAATATCCTAAAATAATTATTATAGTGAGTTTTTAAATTTATATCACGTCTACTCTTTAACAATAACTGTCTCTTTTGTAAACAGCAATGACGCAAACCCCTAGTTAGCCATTTTGTTGCATTTCTTTTATTTATTTTCTTCACTTTTATAATGGGAAAACATAAAATATAAAACAAAATAAACAAATCATAGAAAGCATTGAACGCCCTCGTAGCGTCAGTTTCTGTAAATACTTCCTTATAAGAAAGAGACGCTAAGCATTGTGTAAACTTTTTTTGATTGTCATAACTATAATCTCTTATGTATTCATACCACCACTTCACGGGGGGTGGTTGGCGTTTAAGTATTGGAATATGGTATGACTGAGCTGTGTGGTCCGAGAGTCCTAGGTCATGAACTATGGCTTCACCTCCGGTAATATTCGTCATTATATTATCAATACATGTAGCTGAAGTAGCGGTTATTCTAGTAGGTGAGTGTATGACTGGTTTTAAATTATAGGTTTCTAATGTATTAAGGAGCTCACATGAAATGTTTGATTTATTCAGAATATCTATATTAAGGTCACCGCATATGATATATTTCTTTCTTTTATGTCTGCACACCATATCCAATAGCTGATTTAGTTTATGAAAGAACACCGATGATCGGGACGTGGGTGTTTTATTTGTGTAAGTACATATTACTATTATATTGTACTTTATGATATTTATTCCACAGCATTCAAAAACATACGATTCTGACAGTTGATTGATTTCATGTAAAGGTGTGTATTCAAGCTCACTTCGGATCATGATCGCTACTCCACCTTTTTTGCATTTTTTTCTAGAATAAGAAGACGCTAAATAAAAGTTATGCAACTTTAAACTAAACTCAGATCCGCACGAAATATTTGTTTCACTTAGACATACAATGTCTATATGCGTTCCTTTAGTGGAAAGATTATCTATTGCACAGAGAAGATCAATCTGTTTATTAAGTGCACCGGCTATGTTCTGGTGAAAAATTCCAAGGCTGTTACTTCTATTAAGTCGAGAAGCGACGAAAAAATGATTTGTCCGACGGCAAATTTATTTTGCCTTTATTTGGCTCTAACTAATCCGGGTATGCGTGTGAATCACATGTTCTAGAGAACCAGTTATTTATTTGGTTTATTGTTTTCTTTACGTCCACCATGATTTGATTAAAACCTCGTCTTTTTAGGGCGCCAGTTATCTTATGAAACACGCTGACAGACAGGTTGGTGAGCGTGGTGCCGAAACCCTCGCATTATTGACGCCGCTGCCCATTACTAGTGTGTTTTATATAAGGCCCGGCAATTGGGGATGGATATACCACCATGAATCGTTCCCAGGCAATACTGAGCCACCCAGTTTTGCCTGTCTGCGAGCTTTCCGAATAACTTCGGGGGGTTGGCGAGCAAGATGGTGGTATCTCCACAGTCGAGCCCGGCATCAGCTCTACCACCTGGTAAATTAAGAGTTACTTTTTGCCTTGCTTCAAGCAGTGACAGTGTCATGCTGGTACTCGATAAGTTAAAATTACCGACGCCCTCATGGTTTATAAATTTAATAACAGCTGGTTAACTAACTGTTGGTTGGATTGTTGGTGAACTCCACCCTAAGTCATGAATACTAGTCGATCATATATGAGTAATGAATATTGATGTGATGGCTAGGAATATTCACAGTTCAAATTCCCAGTACCTCGAAATATCCGGAAATATTTCCAAGAATATCGTTAATTTTAACAAAAAACAAGGGCCTAGAATGAAAATAGGCAATTCGCTACCATCTGAGTGCTGAGAAACCCTAATATATATATTTTTTTGTTTTATTATTATTATTATTGTCGAGCATGTACTAAAATCTGACTAAATTTAAACCTAGTATCGTATTGAACCTTTTAAAAGATAGAGCTGGAAAATATGGCTATTTTTTCGAAGTTTCTCGTATGTACCTCCCCTTGGGTTTCAATTTCCTAAATATTTTATTATTTGTCGTGATAGAGGCTACAGTAACACGTATTCTGTGAAAATGTTAACTGTCTACCTACCACGGACGAGACCGACAGCAAAGGCTTAGTAACATGGTACCGTCCTATTTAGCACCCTTCGGGTACGGAACCCAAAAAACTGCTTATTTTGCACATATTTCACAGAAATATTAGAAGCAAAATGTCAAAAACTTTTAACATCATATCACCCCAGCGACTCCATAGGGGAAAAGGTATATTTGTTTGTCACTTTTATTTTACAAAATATGTATTACCGTTGAAATATTTTTCCTGTACTCCTTTTCTCGTAAACGCTTGAAGCGAATAGGTAATTCTTACAAACCAAACATCCTCAACCCTATACATAACTAATCCAATATTACTTGTATACACATACATCATCCGTTTCCTTCCACACTCGGTTCATATTCCGTTACGACCAGACCCTTTTTGGAGTTCTGTCAAAAACATAAACCCTATAGCCAAAGAAATAGCAGGTCGTCTGAACTGAAAAAAAGACATCATTATTTTACGTTTTATCGCAATAAAAATAATGTACCTCTTTTTTATCTAAAAATAAAAAGCGTCCAAGGATTAGCCAGGTCCAATAATACGAACCTTATTTACCGCACAATTTTCTAAAATGTCCTTCTTCGTCATTGATGTTGTTCTGAGTTCGTCATATAAAAGAAGCTATTGATGCTACTCCTATCTTAAGATGAAAATGACGTATCAAGTAAAGCGTGACAGCCAGGGAGGGTGGTTTCTTCAAATCGAACCCACATTCTGTGTAGGACATAAACTTGAGACTTTTATTTTAGCCGAAAAGGAAAAGGTCCTTTTAGTCAATCTATACACGCTCGGTCGGAGGGTAAAGTGCGTGAGAAAGAAACAAGATGCCAGTAACACGGTCCATCGGACGAAAAATTCCCAAGAAAATCATTACATTTTCATTGTACCTTCTTCACAAGGAAGTTAGTTCTCGAAAAAGATAGATAAATCCTTTGAGTAGTGACACAAAAAATGGTTAAGTATTACACCGTAAATTGTTTAAAAAGCGTCGTTCTTTATTCTGTCTGACAATTTGACACCCAAAAACCCAAAAACGATTGGACTGATTGAGCTAGGCTTAAACGACAAAATCTTTATAAAATACGACAAAATCAATAAAATACGACAATTAATTATCGCTTGACACATCTCTATAAAGAAAAAGATAAATGAATCCTTTGAGTAGTAACACAAAGACTGGTTAAGTACTATGTATATACCGTACATTGTTTAAGGGTGCATATAAGGTCAGATTGAGAACCTCATTTTGCATCAATCAGAACTGAAGTCTATGACGTTTCCTTTTAGTTTAAAATAGCGCGCTCTCAGTCATGGCTGTTACGACCACCAATAAACACGCGCCCACAAAAATCTGCGTTTTTATTTAATACCTTTGCTTCTAGATTAAATTTTTAAGATGTTCTAAGACGAGCAGACGATGTATTTTGTTAACTTATTTTAATACAAATTATAAGGATGTATGATTTAAGGAAGGCCCTTTACCACTCGAAAAACATGAAATTTAGAGGTAACTTCGTAATTTTTTTCCATCAAGCGAACTTAAAGATTTTGCATTTTTTCTAGGATAAATATCTATCCACTATAGTCTACTGTCTACATTATTTTTACTGTACCGATAAACCAATCCACGCCACTGGTGTTGTATTATGACAGTGAGACCGGGTGTTCACCCGTCATCGATTTGTTTTGTAATTTCGAGTAGCTGCCTCATCGCATACGTCCCCCACCCGTCGGCTCATCTTACCACGGCAACGGGGGCACACGTTCTGGAGTTTTGGCACAAAGCCGGTGCATGAGACCGGCATCACCGACTACGTAAATCAAATGATAATATACTTTCAGAAATTTTGAGGATCGATGATGTACCTGGGATGGGTGGTCCTTGAGGGAATGGTCGGTGCCTAAGTGTGGATTGTAGAAAAACATAAAAAAACAAGTATTCTTGCCACAAATGCAAACGTCTTCAAAATGCCTCCTGGCAGAAACTGTTTGGCTTTTGAATAAGAGTGATTTTCGAGGGGGATTTTGTTTTTTTTTCTTTGAAGGATTCCCGTTTTTTATTATTTTATGAGAGTTCCTAATGTCATAAGACCGAAAAAGACTGCTTTAGTTATATAACTACAAGATCGGTATGCGTGTTTTTACCAATTAAAAAGGTATGTAAAAAAACATGGTAAGTTTTTTGTGTTCCAAGTGCAATCGTATAATCTACATCTACATCTACATGTACACTATCTACACTATCAACATCTACATCTTCTACATCTACATCTACACTTCTACATCTACATCTACATCTTTTACATCTATCTACATCTACATCTATCCACACTATTATATAAAGAGGAAAGATTTGTTTGTTTGTTTGTATGTTTGAGGTAAACTTTGGAACTACTGAACAGATTCCAAAAATTCTTTCTTTTTTAAAAATCTACATAATTTTTGAGTAACATAGGCTATATTTTATTCAAATAAAACTAAGTTTTCAGTTTGAAAATTCAGTATTTGTGAACCCTGTCGGGAGAAAAAACGCTGCTTAGCTGCTTTATCGGCGTACCCTGACAAAATGGTTAGTTATACGTGATAAAACCGGTTGTTTTTTGATACGAGGAAACTGTATCAGTTTAATCTGACTAAAGATTTCCATCTACAATGATCCTGACACACCTCTTGCTAATATTAAGCTTGAAAAATTGGCTACTGCCAGGTTCAAGCACAGATACATTAAATACTATGATTTAAGTAATGATTTTTTCCCATACAGGAAAACTATATCAGTTTAATCTGACTACAGATTTACATCTACAACGACCCGGACACACCTCTTGCTAATATTTAGCTTAAACAGTGATTAAACTCATGTTTATGTATTGATTTTTTCCCATACGAGAAAACTGTATCAGTTTAATCTGACTACAGATTTTCATCTACAACGATCCTGGCACACTTCTTGGCACTTTGCTAAAACATAGTAACCAGGGTCTGATGATTGGACTGGAAGATGGGTACGGGATCTCCAGCAGACCCTTCGAGTTTAGGCTTATTGATTGGTATTTATTAGCACTTTGGTAAAACATGGTGACCAAGGTCTGCTGATGGGACTGGAAGGTGGGTACGGGGTCTCTTCAACGGACAACAGCAGACTCTTCGAGTGAGGGCTTACTAATTGGTATTTATTAGCACTTTGGTAAAACATGGTAACCTGGATATGATGATGGGACTGGAAGATGGGTACGTGATCTCCTCAACGGACAACAGTTTGGTAAAAAATGGTGACCAGGGTCTGATGATGGGACTAGAAGATGGGTACGGGATCTCCTCAACGGACAAAAGCAGACCCTTCGAGTTTGGACTTATTTGATTGGTCTTTATTAGCGTCTTGGTTAAACATTGTGTCCGTTGCAGAAAGTCGTTCAAAAAATCATATTCTTTTGTTTTTCTTATTTTCACAAAAATCTCTTCGACGCGGGTGGAGCCGCGGGCAAAAGCTAGTATCTAATGAACGAGCTGGGATCTATGAAACACTTTGGTTTGAATAGCAAAAACACTTGCATTTTCTAAACTTAACCAACGTTTAGTAGCATATATAGTAGTTATTGGAAAAGTCTTATTAATATCATTGCGGTGTAGAAGATGAGAAAAGTAAATCTGGTCGTGAGGAGCTTTGAACCGGGATTCAAACCCGGGACCTCTTGCTTGCCAGGCGATTGCTCTACCAACTGAGCTATCCAGTTCTCAACAAGACCTGCGAATTTACGCAACCGCAACGATTGTGTTGCGTTGGACCACCGGCATCACCAATGGTGCAAGTCAAATTGACGTCACCAGTAGCAGGTTAACTAGAAAAGAGAGACACAATTGTCGTTCATTATTTTGTTAAAATTAATAAATATTGTTTTTATTGTTTAGCAATTTGACCGCAGCGAAACCCAAAAACCTGTTCTATACGACAAAATCTTTATAAAATACAACAAAATCTGTAAAATGCGACAATTTACTATCGCTTGGCACATCTCTTTAATTATAATAAGTTAATTGATATAGATAGAGGGTAACTGTTGTGAAAACGTCATCGTTTTAATTGGCACCCAATGTGTGAGGTTCAGAGAGAAATAGGACTCCGAAATTATATTTAAACAAACAATCACAAGGACCTAAAAATAAACTACCTAAAGAATGATGAGCAGTTTTGTATGAAACCTGGCCTGGCAACCAATACAAATGATGTACATTATATGTTACTTCATTGACTCTATTTACCTCAAAAGTTTGTACGTTTATAAGTATATGTTATATTATATCTCATGAATATTTGGCTCAGAAGGAAAAAAATATATAAGAAAAATAACGGTTTATTACTCAAGTAGCACAAAATGATCCGTTGTTATTCACATCTAGGGTAAATGTGATGTGAACTTCGAGCATTTAATTTTGTAACTCGTATAATGGTTCACACTTGCTTGACCTTAAAGCTGATAGAGATACTTAAAGCTGCATGTGTGACTGTAAAGTGACAGTTCAGTTATAAAAGATGGCGATGACGGTTTTGTTAAGCTTTAATTTCAGAAGCTGTATAAGAGCATTTCAGTGGATGCAAAATATGTCAGTTGCTGCTAAGAGGTCTACGCTTATACTGAAATAATGCTGGCGTATTTATTGAGTCTAATTCACACGGGAGACTCGGTAAATGGTTAGCCAAGGTTCAACGACCCTTTATTTGAAATACGCAAAGTATAATTTAGACTTCCTATACTAATAGAGTCGAGGTTGTTCTTGAATAAGTAGAGAGGCACAAAAAATATTTTTCGTATTTCACAAACAGAGTCATTGAACCTTGGTCCTGACCACTTACCAAGTCTCCAGTATGAATTTGGCAACATAAACAAAAGTCACCTTATAAATACGAGTATACATGTTATTGTCTGTAAACTTGTGCCCAAACAAGAAGTATAAGAGCAGTAGTATAGCTAGCTATAACCTGTAATTTGTACTTCTACGTCACGTCCCCAGTACTTGAGAGCCTTGCTGCCATAATAAAATTTCATCATACATTCAAAGCTTTAATTTGGTATGCATGCAGTCTATATTGTATAAACTTACCTATCAATATTAAGATTTATATTAAGATTTTCTCAAATTGTAAAAAAACATGTTTCTTAAACTAACAAAGGGAAAAGCTTCTATTACTCCAATAGTATTTATCGGCAACCATTTTCACTTTGGTGTAATTCCTACTGTTTCACCATTATTTCTCTGTTACCTTTGTATACATTTTCGCGGTCCCATTGCTTTGAATTAATTTCATGGCTGTGTGGTCGTTTGTAATTCTTTTGTTTTGAAGTCGGGGCGACGGGGTTTCATTGAAGATATATTTGTGCTCGTTAGCACATTGCGAGCTCGTGACGGTACCTATTATTTACTTACCGAATTGGAGCCTTACTCTATACAGATGTAATCAAGTCTGACAAAGTGATTAACTTCACCTTTCCCGTTCGGGAAACCATTAGTTGGATCGTATTCGTCATCAAAGTTGAACTGCAGGCTGTATTTTGACGCCTGTAAATGGAGAATCCAATGCCGCAGTTTCGTCATTGGAAGAATGTCTGACTAAATTCAATGGAAATATAAATATTTAAGCTCTATAAATATTTTGGGTACCGAAGCGATTAATTACGAGTACGTAAAAAACATATTTATATGAGCTTTTTTGTGTTTGGAGTACTTACAACTTTTCTTGGACTTTATTTGGAATCCCTTTAAATACCTATAGTGAGAAAACCAAAGAAATACTGAATAAAATGTGCTATGTTTCAACCCCTCAATGGGGTCGTCATCAGGCGACGACTGATTGATTTATTCGCCTAATGACAGTGTAAAAACTATGACTGAGGGGTCGAAATATAGCGCATTATGTCTGAGTATTTCTTTGATTTTCATAATAAATAATAAAAATTAAAACTGAACATATTTACTTTCTTATTTTAAATATACTTGAAATAAAAATCTAGATATTTGGCTATTTTAAGCTTTTCATTTTTTTCAACACTTTACGATAATAATAAGAATAAATAATGGTATTTTCGAAATATTTTTCGGCTCACTTTTGGCCCGGCATCACTGGCCGAAATATATTTTGAAAATACCATTTTTAGGGTTCCGTACCCAAAGGGTAATCAACGGGACCCTATTACTAAGACTCCGCTGTCCGTCCGTCTGTCCGTCTGTCACCTGGCTGCATCTCATGAAGCGTGATAGTTAGCCAGTTGAAATTTTCACAGATGATGTATTTCTGTTGCCGCTATAACAACAAATACTAAAACCGGCCAAGTGCGAGTCGGACTTGTGCACTCCCATACAACAGACATGATTATTAACCGTTTTTATAGATAATGGTACGGAACCTTGGCCGGTTTTTTATTGTTACTATTATGGTAGTGTGTTAAAACAAATTTAAATATACTGTGCATTTCGCTTCAGGTACAATAAAAGTTTAAACATCTATCTTGCAGAGGCTTTAACCGTCGTAGCTGTCTCAAATTTTGCACATGTTGTGGAGTAATTAAATATCTCTATCTTCACACTCGGGGACATTCATCTCGATCGCGGCTGACTTATGGCCCAACTTTCTGAACGCAGCTCGGCTTTGCGGCTGGCACCTGGCGGTAATAAGGTCTAAATTTATAGCACTTAGTCACACCTTCGTAGGGTCTAAATCATAGTTTCATTTATTCAAAACAAAGCCTGACAGATTTCCGTTTTGATAATTTCGTTGGCAAAGAAATGAGGTCGGTAAATAAAATTATCTGAAGGCAGATCTGACAAGTAAAGATTATTTACAACGAATAAATTCGAGGGGCTCTGAAATCATTTCGCAGAAATTTCGCTATTCTCGTAACCTGTTAAAAGTAAGCATAATTGACTAGCGATTTCTGTTTTTGTTTTCTTCCCAACATGGTTTTATATTTTGTTGCCAAATTGCTTCATTTTACATACTTTAAAATCACTTCGGGGTTTTGTTTTGATTAATTAAACCCATGTTTGATTTGAACAAACAAATCTCGTGAATTTTATACAAATGTGAATTTCGTACACGTTTTCATTTTTATTTTATTTTCGTATCTGCGCTTCATATTTCCGTGACGTTTTTTTGATGCCCGATAACTCGAAGCCAGATATTTGGATTTGAACGAGATTGCAGAGGAAACTGATATTGCATAATGTATTGGCAAAACCAATTCATGTCTTGCCTTTTGCTAGTCTTAAACATCAGGTATACCTGATATAATCACACTAATATTATAAATGCGAAAGTGTGTGTATGCGTGTGTGTATATGTTTGTTACTCTTTCACGCTGAAACCGTTGAAAGGGTTTGAATGAAATTTATAATGGATATAGCTTATACCCTAATTTAACACATAGGCTACTTTTTATCCCAAAAATGGATTTCCTTAAACCGAATAACACGCGGGTGGAGCCGCGGGCAAAAGCTAGTATCATATATTAGATGTTACTGTGACGAACTTTAAATCTTAAGCCACATGGTCAACTAACCATAGGTACTGAACCACTTTTGCTATATGGTTTAAAAAAAAACGCAAATAAAACAATATCCCAAGACGGACTTGCACGCGAAAGAATCCGTACAACCACACAATGCCGGTACGGAATCCTTAAAATATAGTAAATAACAACAATATATGCTCCACATCAAGGCAACAAAAAGCAAGCCGCTAAAATAGTAGCGCTTGACGAACATTTTGAGTACGGAACCCTAATTTTCATCATGTGTTCCTTTACGGCTTGTAGTAAAATATTACCAAATTTAAACTAGTATTTATGTCTTTTATATAGAGCTGAAGCAAATAACATTTAAAAATGATACGTTTTCGGTTCTGGTTTCTTTTTTATGGTTCCGTACCTCAAGAGGAGAAAACAGAGCCCTTATAGGATCACTTAGTTGTCCGTCTGTCTGACCGTCCATCCATCCGTCTGTTTGTCAAGACCCTTTATCCCGGGAACGCGTGGATGCATCGACCTTTTGTACCTTAAAGCTGTGAAAAAATCAAACTTCTAAGTTAGCGTAAAAAAAGATACGGCCGTTTATGCTACAAAAAACGTATATTTCGACACTCTCAATGGAATCAAAATTTATAGGGTATTTTCCGTTAACCATGAAATTTGGCAAATAATACCGTCTCATATACCTATATACTAAAAGTATCGGGAAAAATCTGAAAACTGTACATTGTAATTAAATCATAAAAAATACAGTCTTTCACGGAACGCTCGGTGGGTGACTCTGAATCGCACTTGTCCGGTTTTTTATTTATTTTTTACAATTTTCCCTGATAGTTTCCATGGCAACGCGTATTCTGTGAAAATTTCAACTAGCGTCCTATTACGGCTGAAGCTGTTGACCCATGAGACAAGGGGACGCTTTAGGGTCCCGTTTGGCAACTTTCGAGTACGGAACCCTAAAAACACTCAGTGCAGATTACTTATTACTTACAAACACACAGACTCAAAATAATGGAATATTGGTTTTTGATTGGAAAAGACGTAAAGCGTACTCCATTTACTGCTTTAGTTTTCAACGCAACATAAACATTTTTATGATAACGGTTTGTTCCGGACTTTGTTGCTAGAACCGTTAACCTGAAAATATAATTCTCACCTACATTTTATGTGAACAACTACACAAGCGTTCACAACAATGCATTTTGAAATTGTATTTCTATTGCAACACGCTGTATAACATTCGAATTCAATCACTTGAGTATTTTGCTTCCATTCGCTTGATAGATGAGACTGTGAATGGAAAAAGAAATAAAAATAATTTCGACAAGTGCGAGTCGGAATCGCGCACAAAGGGCTTCGTACCATCATACGGAACCCTAAAAACATACATATCAACAATGTAGGTGCCATAGCAACATTTAGGCGACAAAAAACAAGGCGCTAAAATTGTAGCGCATGTCAAACAATTCAGAACTATCTGAGTGCGGAACCCTAATTTTATTATTTCTTTTACTTTGGAGTATGTACAACAATGTGACCAAATTTGAAGCTTTTATGTATTACCATTTTCAAGATAGAGCTACAACAAATAAGATAAATAAAATGCTATTTTTTCGAAGTCCATTGTGTGGGGACGCCTCTTAAGTTTATTTTTTAATTTTTATTATTTGTCGCGGCAGAGGCTATAGTTAAACGTACGAGGGGTGGCTGATATAAAATCTCCTTTGTTAAAGAAAGTTTAAAAAATGTTACTGGCCACTATATTCTCGTATTCTTTGTTTATTCCTTTTTTAAAAATTAACACTTATTTGTTTCTACGAGTTCATTTTTTTTTGTCGCGTCTTCGTTTTCATCAAGTTGCAATAAAATTAAAAATGGATAAAATTGAGTATCGCGCTGTGATTAAATTCCTCGGTAAAGAAGGGAATACGCCGACGCAGGTCCGAGAGCGCGTGTTTAAGGTGTTCGGAGATTCATGTCCTTCCGAATTTGTAATAAAGTTTTTGTCAAAGCAGTTTAAACAAAACCGTGTGAGCTTAGAAGACGATCCCCGTAGTGGAAGGCCCATTTCTGCAGTTACCGCAGATAATGTGGAAAAAGTGAAGAAACTGATCCTTGCCGATCGGCTAATTAAGCAGTGGGAAATAGCTAGAGATGTTGGCATTAGCAAGGAACGAGTTCATGAAATAATTCATGAACATTTGGGAATGTCCAAGGTGAGCGCGCGTTGGGTGCCTAAAATGTTGATCCCGTTTGATTAGCAAAAGCGTGTGGAATGTTGTCAGTCATTTTTAGACTTGGTAAAGGATAAAGAGGAAGAAATTATCTTGCGAATAGTGACCTGTGATGAAACTTGGATTCGTCAGTGGGATCCCGAAAGCAAACAAGAATCGATGCAATGGAAATTTAAAGGGGAAAAACCACCAAGGAAGTTTAAGGTCCGGCTGTCAGCGGGCAAACTAATGGCAACCATTTTTTGGGATGTTGAGGGGATTCTTATGATTTATTACCTGCCAAAAAACACCACGATGAATGCTGAATACTATGCGAACTTACTTGACCAGCTATGCAAAAAAATAAAAGAAGACAGGAGGGGCAAACTTAGCAAAGGCGTTTTGATTTTGCATGATAATGCACCCGCGCACACGGCCTTTAAGGCGCGGTCATCTCTGACAAAAACGGCTTTACAGAGATCAACCACCCACCCTATAGTGCAGACCTGGCTCCCTCTGACTACTTCTTATTTAAAAATTTAAAGAAAATTTGAGAGGGCGCAGATTTTCAACAGACGAAGAGATGAAGGACGCTGTGAATGACTATTTTGACGATCAAAATAATAATTATTATTTTAATGGTATGATGTCACTTATTGACAAATGTCGTAAGTGCATTTCAGTTGCAGGGGACTATATTGAAAAATAAAAAATAAATCATTAATCCATGTATTTTTTTTCATAGTCAGGTAGATTACTTTTCAGCCACCCCTCGTATTCTGTGATAGTTTCAAATGTCTACCTATTACGGCTGAAGCTGTAGACCCCTGTGATAGGCGGACAGACAGATGGACCGACAGACAGCGGAGGTTTAGTAATAGGATCCCGTTTGGCACCCTTGGGATCGGAACCCTACTAAACATTTGCACAACAAAAATAATTAAAGTATAAAACCAATAATGAAACGTACTAAGACCACATGATAAATAAAATCAATCAAACTAAGGCTGAGATTCAGAGTGCATTTTGAGTCCGAACTCAATCTTACAAACGTCAAAAATTTACATGATCTCATACTAGAGTGACGTTTGTAAGATTGAGTTCGGACTCAAAATGCAGTCTGAATCTCAGCCTAATATTGTATATGCGAAAGTTTGTATGTTTGTGTGTGTATGTTTGTTACTCTTTCACGCTGAAATGGTTAAATGGATTTGAATTAAATTTAGAATGGATATAGCTTATACCCTAACTGAACACAGGCTACGTTTTATTCCGGAAAAAAGCATGTCGTGAAACCGAATAACACGCAGGCGGAGCCGCGGGCAAAAGCTAGTTATTATATAAAATCACGAAAACTCAAATAGCTGTTAGAGTAATAAATAATAAAATAACGGTAAATAGCTCTAACATTATTAAAAGTCGATATATTTGAGCCGGTGGGCACCAGATGCGCGCATTCAAATGAAAAGGGACCTTTGATGCATGTATTTCTGTAACTGCACTGCGGCATCGGTAAAGCGAAAAAAAATACAGGCAACGTGAGAGAGCACTGTTTTCCATTACCGTAATGGAGTTAGTTTTCTGTTACGTTTTAAAGTCTGACTTTTTTGGACAGCTACCTCGAGTTGCTTTTGCCTCATGTTGTTGCACTATTCATTACTCGTATCGGTGGATATGTAGGTGAATTTACATTCGTTAAATTGGTTTTTCGCATTAAGATTCCAGTCGTACAGCAGATCAATATGTTCAACTAAAGAAAATGTCACTTTTCATTTTTGCAACACGGGCGAAAAGAGGGTATTTCGAATGTTTCTTCGATAGCACTCTACATATGTTATCTATGCATTATTATAATATAACATCACTTACTTTATTAATTAATCTGTACAAGGAAAAAATTGTGTTAAGAACCCGCTCCGTATTTTTCGTCTGTTTGACGCGAATCAATATTATAATTATTTTTCTTGTCATTGCCGCGATGTTTTTGTAAAAATCAGGGACATACACCAGTCCATATTGGCCATCTAAATGAGGACCTAAAATTTATTTCATTCAATTGTTTCTCCTTTGCGTGTTATTTTGTTACTAAGATATTATGAATCACGATTCGGAGCAGGCTCGTAAGTATCAAAAGAACTCGCAAAAGAGAAACAATTCAATCAAATAAATTCTGGGCCTTCATTTAGACGGCCAATATTAAGTGGTGTGTGTCCCTAGTTTTTCCTTAAACATCCCGTTAAAGGCCAGAAAAATATATAACATATTGCTTTTTATCAAAATTGTCGTCTCTTAATCACTTTTCAATGCAATTGATCGTAAATACCCATTTCATATGCATCAAAACTGTTAGCAAAATCATTTATGCCGTACTAGTGCTTTATTTATTTTATTTATTGAGGAAGTTGCCAGTTTTTCCTTGTGTACCAAAGATAGACTTGACGGAAATAAATTGCGTTCAGTCTGATGCGTTTGTAGGGTGCATTCAGTTTGATCGTCAGACGACACCCGCCCACCAGTGACAGCAGAACAGTATCAAGGCATGTGAGGTGGTTGTCCCCCGACGATCAAAGTGAAGGCAGCTCACGAAGGCACCAAAGTAAACGCATTTTATTTCCGTCAAGTTGGCAAATTACGTGCAGAGAAAAAGAATGCCCGTGCATTGGAAATATTTATTGTTTGTTTGTTTCTTAAATACAGTTACTAATAAAAGTTGGTCTAAAATAAAATAAATAAAATATCCGTCACTTAAAAGAAATTTAAAATTTAACACAATTATTTATTGCTCCTATCTAGTTAATAAACAACAAACGAAATTCCAAAGCAAATAATACGTATTAGCCGTGGTAAACAAAAATAAAACTCCACAGTTTCCCTCTTCACATTTTAATAATGTAATAACGAACGAAGTAATTACGGCAAATGGCAAAGTAGGAATTAGAATCTCGAAGTAGATTTTTTTTTGCTTTTATTCGATTTTCGCGGCCCATATTAGGAGGGGGCGACTCTCCGGCTACCGTAAACGAGAAAGCTTAAATGTTATGATAATTGGGGTTTGCGCTCAGTGTCGGCTCCCCGCCTTATCCTTATTACTTGCTATCTTTGGGTTCGTTCCAAAACTCACTGTAGGAGCAGGTTAATTAAAAAAACAGTCCGTTTCGGTGTCGAAAGGCCGAGCCAATAAGCTCATGGGCGATGCTTGCGCCGTACGATTCTTTGCTACGGCGCGTAGCAAACTCTACGACCTTATAGTTCCACTACACAGTTTAAAAATCCATACAGTTGTCCAATAAAGTGTTCAGACGAAGCGGTTGTGCGGGGCTTGCGCGGCGAAGCTCTGAACTGATTATTCAAAAATTGTATGTAGCTTGGTGGCTTACCTGCCACGTCTCGCCCCGCAGGCCCCGCACAATTGCTCTGTCTGAGCGCAGGGACAACTGTATGTATTTTTAAACTGTGGTTGTATTATACTTATCGTGTACCAGCTGCACGTAGCGCCGCGTCGTCTAGCATGATTTCATTCCTTCATCTCGACCGTTCTAAGCGCAATTAAATTCCGCGAAACAACCACATAATTAAAAAACAAAGGGACCAAGTTCAAATTTTTTTGTTTTTTTTTTATGACTGCATTCTACGATGGCATTGAAAACAAATTAATCATCCTAAGAATGACACTCGCTTTTGTATCAATGAAACAGTTGTATGTACTCAAAAATAATAATAATAAGATGTGAGTGTTACGTCCATTTTAACCGACTTCAAAAAAGGAGGATGTTCTCGATGCGACTGTTTTTTTGCGTATATTACTCCATAAATCGATCAATTCTCAGAATATTAAAAAAATGCCTATGGTATAGCAACATAAAAACCGATATGAAAGCGCTGACTTCTAGAGAACACATGTTTCAGGAATAAAGAAGTCAGCAACAGTGTTATTCCGGTACCATCGGTCAGTATATAATTATTTTAATCTTTTCTACTAAATGTCTGCTGTTACATTTGAGGTCAGTTACTACTTTCTTTGTTTTAAGTTTATTTATCCAAACAATCGTTGTATGTTAGATCATGCGAGGTCTAAGCGGCCAAATTCTGATCTAGCTTAGGTAAAAAATTTAAATGATAAAGAAAAAAATTAATTCATCGTACGTTTCTACTCGGAAATAAATATGCTATCTCTTTTTCCAATAGAAGCATAAAAGAACCTCATAGAGTTTGGAACATGCTCTCGGTAGGTAAGCGAGCGAAATGAAGTTTGGATAAAAATACAGACGAATATCGTTCCAACGACTTCTATGAGTAAACAGAAACAGCGCAATGCAAACATATAGAGATTGTTTCTGTGTCTATTCCAGGATTTTCTATGATGCCTACAAATGAAAAATAAATAAACAAGTATGGTTAGTATTATTTTAATAGATGCAAGAGCTTCGTTTTTTTTGCATTTAAATTACTTTGAATCCTTGTTGTAACAGCTGTATGCGCTTATTGTATTTTCTTTCTTCTTTTAGGGAATTAAATGCAGTATTTGTTTGTTAACCAATATGATTTTGATTTGATTTGTCATAAAAAATACTTAGAAAGTTACTAGAAACCAGGCCCAATGATTTCGTTTTGGCGCGAAATAATAAGCGACTATACAGAAATGGAAAATCTGGTATGATAGCAAAATACAATTTCCAAAAATTATGGTGGTTTTATAATCGCTTACCGAGTGTCCAGTAGTTACATAATGCAAATTGATTAGCGGCACTTTGATCTAACAATTCAACAATGAATATATAATGGCAGAAATCAGTTCCAAATGTATTAAGGAACCCAACCACGTATTTAATACGATAACAATCTCATAAATTACCTAAAATACGGGTCTGCATGTTGCAATTTCTACAATATCTTACAATGCAACAGTTCAGCATGCCGTTTGCATTTTCGATATTGAAGTTATGAAGTGGCAAATGGAACATCAAAGTTATAACTGGAAATATTGATAACGTAGACAGGAAAATGTCTAAACCTAGTGTAACTGTTGTGAGTTTGTATGCACTATTAAGTAACTGCGTGAAAAATATCAATTATCTACCTACAGAGTACTTACGTTGTGTAACTGTGTTTATAAATAGGGCAATCACACTGAGAATAATAATATTAAAATATTTGCGGCCGGCCCAGTGATGCTTGACAAACATTACCAACCAATCGTGAGCCTTTTGACTGTCAGTGCCATTGTCGAATGACACTTTGATAGAAATGCGTCTTCTATATTTTTTTCATTGGCCGGCTATCATACTGAAATACTTTCAGAACAAATAGTATCTAGCCGTGTTTTTTTTAACAATTCGGTGATCTGAAAGTAATCCAAACACAACATACAACAGTGAAAATGATATGCTTATGAGCGTTAACTATAACTAAAGCAGTTGGCTTAAAAAAATACTCGTACCATGAACACAATTATGTCTTCGTAAAAATGGTTTGGTATAGTCACTTGAATATGAGGTCACATTTTGATTCAGATATGAAACTGCTTAGTTGTACTTATTCGTGTAGTTGTGTTGGGGCTATTCTAAAATATATATAATCGGACCATTATGGCCAAGTTGTCTACAATATAACTTAAAAAAGCTTGTCTCTGGCTGAGCTTAAACTTAGCGTGTAGGTGGAGAATTAATCTGGAAATTAGGAAAACTATAAACAAGCATTACATTTAAAAAACAAAAATTAAAACTGACTTTTTCAACGTTGACGAAACCTTTGGATTTTTGGGATTAGGCAACACTAAAGGAAATATTACGGCTATTTCCATTTCTTCGCTAAGTTATTACAAAATGAATATCGATCCGTCTCTAATGAACCCGAAAACGAAAATAGCAAAGGCGAAAATTATTTATCATCCCATCTATTAAGGCTCCGAGCTGCTAATTTGTGTGTTGTCTCTGCGACGAGATTTACGGGGCATTTATAAACGGGAATTTGCATACCACTAAATAACAGGTCTGTCGGTGGTGCCGTGGCTTGGCCTTAACTATATCTCGGTTTTAGCCTATTATGCAATTCCTTTTTAGTGTTTTTAAAAATGTTTTGAGACTTCGGTTTGCTACGATCCTAACACACCTCCTTCGCTTCTTCCACATACATCAATCTAGTCATACAAACTCTTTTATTCCGGTTACTTTTTACTTTGCCCTTCTTCAGTATGTCGTAGTTATATGACATAATTCATAAACGGCAATAATCCAAAGGGTCTAATTTTATTGGTATTATTTCTTATTGAACAAATAAATATCTGTAAATTCCTGTTTTTTTCTAGAATTCTGCTATAAAACATAATTGTTAACAGAATTTCAAGTTACTAAGTCAAGAATTATTTTTTCATGAAAAATATACAAAATGAAATGAAAAAGGTGACACTTGGAGAACAACAGCTTGTACTCGTTACACAATATATTTTAAACTCTATCCCCAACCAGCTTCGGTTTTACATTATTATCCATGAGGGCTCTAACAAACATATGTCACAAACTTGATATACAGTATTTTGGCATAGCAAGGAAAAGCTACCAACGCTTATTTAGACGTTATAAACTGATTACGCACTCGATAAGCCCTCGTTCTAACATATAAATGTCCGTTTGCTGGATATACTGCCACCGGAACCCGACGAATGTTACTCCGCTATAAATTTATAGAACGTAGAGTAATTTTTGCTTTTATGTTTATGGTCATGTTTTCTAAGAATCGTTGGCCAGGTCCATGTACTATGTTTTTAAGAGTTGTAAGCTGATATTTCCTTGCAGGTGTTTAGTTTTGTAAATTTTACTACTTTTATGTGTATGATCGTGTGTTCTAAGAATTGTTGGCAGAGTTCATGAACTATGCTTGACTTACATACCTTACCCCAAGTTTCTTCAATAATACACCACTACCTTACTGTACCGAGGTAAAAAATTTGGGTTTGCACATTAGAAATAACATGTCTTGGGATTTGCATGTGTCTGAAAGCAGCAAAAAAATATTTGCATCTTTGCATGCTCTTAAACGCATGCAAAAGTTTCTGCCATACTCTGCTAAAGTTACTCTTGTTAATTCATTGTTGCTCCCCATCTTAGATTATGCGGATGTATGCTATCCCGACCTCACTATGGAACTTTTTAATAAGCTTGACCGTCTTCTCAACTTATGCATTCGTTACATATTCGGACTGCGTAAGTATGATCACATTTCCAAATTCCGCACTGAACTCAATTGGCTTAATATCAGGTTCCGTAGAGATTCCCATATTTTGACGTTTCTTTATGGTATTCTCCATAACCCTAGTTCCCCATCTTATCTTAAAGAACGTTTTGTGCCCCTTTCGTCCCTCGACCGCAATCAGCGTCCTAGCAAGGCTTGGCTTCTTCGCACACCTGAGCATAGTTCATGCATGTATACAAATTCTTTTACCGTGAGTGCAATACGCTTATGGAACCGTTTGCCGCTACACATCCGTGAAGCTTCATCTGTGTCAGTCTTCAAGACTAAGATAAAGCAACACTTTCTTGATCTGCAGAACGATCCATGATAAATTAAATCTTTTGTTTATAATGATTTGAGTTGTTCGATCAATTCTCCTCAATAAAGCTATCGACGAGTCTTTGAGTACTTTATGTATGTAAACTTGCAAGTAGTATATGTATTTTATCACATTATGTTGTTAGTTCTTAATATTGTATATGTTTATTAGGATGTAGTGTAATATTATAATTTATTGAGTATTTTAGTGACAAATAATATATCTATTTAAAATTGTATCTATACTATTCTGACATCATGGCACTACCCCCAACAACTTCCCCATTGCCAAAGGTTAGCTGGTAGAAAATACTAAATAGTATTAAGCTCGCCTGTGTACAAAAATTTTATAGTGTGCAATAAAGAATTTTATTATTATTATTATTATTATGCTTTCAAGAATGGTAATCTGATATTCCCTTGCAAGTGTTTAGGTTTGAAAATTTTACTACTTTTGTTTATGGTCGTGTTTTCTAAGAATCGTTGGCCAGGTCCATGTACTATGTTTTTAAGAGTTGTAAGCTGATATTTCCTTGCAGGTGTTTAGTTTTGTAAATTTTACTACTTTTATGTGTATGATCGTGTGTTCTAAGAATTGTTGGCAGAGTTCATGAACTATGCTTTCAAGAATGGTAATCTGATATTCCCTTGCAAGTGTTTAGGTTTGAAAATTTTACTACTTTTGTTTATGGTCGTGTTTTCTAAGAATCGTTGGCCAGGTCCATGTACTATGTTTTTAAGAGTTGTAAGCTGATATTTCCTTGCAGGTTTTTAGTTTTGTAAATTTTACTACTTTTATGTGTATGATCGTGTGTTCTAAGAATTGTTGGCAGAGTTCATGAACTATGCTTTCAAGAATGGTAATCTGATATTCCCTTGCAAGTGTTTAGGTTTGAAAATTTTACTACTTTTGTTTATGGTCGTGTTTTCTAAGAATCGTTGGCCAGGTCCATGTACTATGTTTTTAAGAGTTGTAAGCTGATATTTCCTTGCAGGTGTTTAGTTTTGTAAATTTTACTACTTTTATGTGTATGATCGTGTGTTCTAAGAATTGTTGGCAGAGTTCATGAACTATGCTTTCAAGAATGGTAATCTGATATTCCCTTGCAAGTGTTTAGGTTTGAAAATTTTACTACTTTTGTTTATGGTCATGTTTTCTAAGAATCGTTGGCCAGGTCCATGTACTATGTTTTTAAGAGTTGTAAGCTGATATTTCCTTGCAGGTGTTTAGTTTTGTAAATTTTACTACTTTTATGTGTATGATCGTGTGTTCTAAGAATTGTTGGCAGAGTTCATGAACTATGCTTTCAAGAATGGTAATCTGATATTCCCTTGCAAGTGTTTAGGTTTGAAAATTTTACTACTTTTGTTTATGGTCGTGTTTTCTAAGAATCGTTGGCCAGGTCCATGTACTATGGTTTTAAGAGTTGTAAGCTGATATTTCCTTGCAGGTGTTTAGTTTTGTAAATTTTACTACTTTTATGTGTATGATCGTGTGTTCTAAGAATTGTTGGCAGAGTTCATGAACTATGCTTTCAAGAATGGTAATCTGATATTCCCTTGCAAGTGTTTAGGTTTGAAAATTTTACTACTTTTGTTTATGGTCGTGTTTTCTAAGAATCGTTGGCCAGGTCCATGTACTATGTTTTTAAGAGTTGTAAGCTGATATTTCCTTGCAGGTGTTTAGTTTTGTAAATTTTACTACTTTTATGTGTATGATCGTGTGTTCTAAGAATTGTTGGCAGAGTTCATGAACTATGCTTTCAAGAATGGTAATCTGATATTCCCTTGCAAGTGTTTAGGTTTGAAAATTTTACTACTTTTGTTTATGGTCATGTTTTCTAAGAATCGTTGGCCAGGTCCATGTACTATGTTTTTAAGAGTTGTAAGCTGATATTTCCTTGCAGGTGTTTAGTTTTGTAAATTTTACTACTTTTATGTGTATGATCGTGTGTTCTAAGAATTGTTGGCAGAGTTCATGAACTATGCTTTCAAGAATGGTAATCTGATATTCCCTTGCAAGTGTTTAGGTTTGAAAATTTTACTACTTTTGTTTATGGTCGTGTTTTCTAAGAATCGTTGGCCAGGTCCATGTACTATGGTTTTAAGAGTTGTAAGCTGATATTTCCTTGCAGGTGTTTAGTTTTGTAAATTTTACTACTTTTATGTGTATGATCGTGTGTTCTAAGAATTGTTGGCAGAGTTCATGAACTATGCTTTCAAGAATGGTAATCTGATATTCCCTTGCAAGTGTTTAGGTTTGAAAATTTTACTACTTTTGTTTATGGTCGTGTTTTCTAAGAATCGTTGGCCAGGTCCATGTACTATGTTTTTAAGAGTTGTAAGCTGATATTTCCTTGCAGGTGTTTAGTTTTGTAAATTTTACTACTTTTATGTGTATGATCGTGTGTTCTAAGAATTGTTGGCAGAGTTCATGAACTATGCTTTCAAGAATGGTAATCTGATATTCCCTTGCAAGTGTTTAGGTTTGAAAATTTTACTACTTTTGTTTATGGTCGTGTTTTCTAAGAATCGTTGGCCAGGTCCATGTACTATGGTTTTAAGAGTTGTAAGCTGATATTTCCTTGCAGGTGTTTAGTTTTGTAAATTTTACTACTTTTATGTGTATTATCGTGTGTTCTAAGAATTGTTGGCAGAGTTCATGAACTATGCTTTCAAGAATGGTAATCTGATATTCCCTTGCAAGTGTTTAGGTTTGAAAATTTTACTACTTTTGTTTATGGTCGTGTTTTCTAAGAATCGTTGGCCAGGTCCATGTACTATGTTTTTAAGAGTTGTAAGCTGATATTTCCTTGCAGGTGTTTAGTTTTGTAAATTTTACTACTTTTATGTGTATGATCGTGTGTTCTAAGAATTGTTGGCAGAGTTCATGAACTATGCTTTCAAGAATGGTAATCTGATATTCCCTTGCAAGTGTTTGGGTTTGAAAATTTTACTACTTTTGTTTATGTTCGTGTTTTCTAAGAATCGTTGGCCAGGTCCATAAACTAGCTATCAAGAATGATAAGCTGATAATATTTCCTTGTGGAACGGCTATTCCGGCATTATTGCGCATTCGCAATATCAGTCATTCGATATTTGTTTAAAGTTTGATAAATGCCATGCGATGGAAATTAGATGAGCGATGCGATGAAATTAGATAGAGTGACTTAACCATATCAAATAGAAGCTATAGGATATAAGGAACGCTTAATATAAGTTTTCAATCCATAAAATCAATATATATAATCACCCGCAATCTGCCTTCGCTATTTTTTGCACTTGCCTAGGATTGAGGGCCAGTTGTTTAGTTTTGTAAATTTTACTACTTATATGGTCGTGTTTTTTTAAAAATTGTCGTGTAGATCCGTGAATAACATTACATTTATTTATTTGTCCTCATGTTTGGCTCGGTTGTTTTATATACTCTACTCATTTCAAGATATGAAAAATTTGCTGTATGAACCAGTTACAAACTTTGGAAGTCGCTGCCTGTGATAAGCATAAATAAATACGTGTTCAAGCCGTGAGATTCGTTTTTTTCGGAGAATTCCTGTTTAGGGTTCCGCATCCAAGGGCGAGACGGAGCCCTACTAATGTCACTCTGCTCCCAGTACGTCTGTCCATCTGTCGTCTGTCCATCTGTCCCTCAAAACCAAATATTTTCATGGGGGGTCCCATACATGAAATAGAAGACGAAAAGAAGTTTTTTTCTTACCCTATGTGGAGTGTTATTATCTAACTCAATAAAAAGAGTAATTTTTTTATATCTTAATTCAGAAAGAAATAGGGGACCATCAAAGTTGTCAGTTTTAAACTAATTTTGTTATAATTTTATTATATTTTGTTATTATGAGGTCTATCTCAAAAACTAAACTAGTTAATTTAGAATTTACTCTATAATATTTTTAACACAGGTTCCGAGTAACGCACCCGAATACTCGACCAACTTAATTTTGCAGCATTATTTCATACATTTTGGAGGAACAACTAGTAAGTTTGTAATTTCTTTTTAAATTATTTAAGTTTCAAATGATACGGAACCTTCAGACCGCGAGTCCTACTCACACTTGAATGTTTTTTAAATGATTTTTCTATCTTGTAACTCACTTCATTAGTCGTTTTAGGATTCATATTTGAGATCCTTTGAATTTTTTTAATTTTTAGATTTATAGAAAAAAAAACCGGCCAAGTGCGTGTCGGGCCACGCGCAATGTAGGATTCCGTAGTTACCCGGTACATATAAGTTGGTCTTCTAATACAGAGCGCGCCAAACTTCTGGTCCCATACATTATAGGGGGCCAAAAGTTTGGCGCGACCTGTACTCGTAAACCTGTAAAGCCTACTTAGCTGTGATAGTTTTCCTTTTAAATTCATTAGAATATACTATTTTTGTAAATTTTTTCACATTTCTATAAACAACCGTTTAGACGGCAGGGGGTGGGGACGCTCCACTCTAACTAAAATTTTCATTTTAAAGCTTAATATTTCGCCAACGGATCCCTAAATCGAAAAATTGTTTTGACACACCCACAATGTTTTTAAACGGCCTATCCAACGATACCCCACTCTATGGGATAGACGAGAAAAACAAATCATCCCCAGTTTACGTGTATGAGAGAAACCCTAAAAAAATATGTTTCTATATTTTATTTTACCATTTTGTCGGCGTGATTATTATTTAGGTATAACCATGCCAAATTACAGCTTTCTAGTACTCATAATCTCTGCGCTAAGCCGCGGACAGACGGACATGGCGAAACTATAAGGGTTCCTTGTCGGACTACGACACCCTAAAAACCGGCCAAGAGCGAGTCAGACTCGCATACCTAGGGTTACGTAATTCGACACTTTTGCGAACAGTCAGGAAGAAGGTGTTTAAAATCTTGCACTTAACTAAAACAAGAATTCATTGTACCACAAAAGTGAGACTCAAATATTTTTATACCGTACTCGAAGTAAAACTCGTGGAGGAAAAATTCAATTTTCAAAATTCATTTTGGTTCCGTGAATTTCTCACCCGCTATATTTTTCCTGTAATCTTTACGTAATCCTATTTTTTGGTTCATTAGTTTCGGAAATAAGGGGGGGGACATGCATTTTTTGTGGTATATTTATATATGTAACGTATTAGTATTTAGTATATGGTTAGCTATTATTATCATATAGTAGGTATATATATTATTGTATACATTAAATATACCTTTAATGTAGTTTATGTACGTGTATTAACTTATAAAGTATATATACCCAGATCCTAATTTAATATATTGTATTTTCCTCTTTTAAATTTAACCATTTTACTTATTTAATATATTCTAACGTGCGATAAGTGTATTTATGTACCTACATTGCAAAAATGAAGTATTTCATTTCTTGGTTTTTCAAAGATTACTCGAAATCGGTGCCAGTAAATAGTAAAAGCATACATTTTTTAAATCGGCTCTTTAATATCTAGAATTTGATACCCATATTGTATTCTTATAAAATATTAATATTTGTTGTTTTGTTTTTTTTAATATTTCTCATTTGTTATCAACTTTTTTTAATCGCTAGAGTTTTCCTGTAAAAGTTCCAACAGTTTCGGAAATAAGGGGGGGGGGACATGCATTTTTTGTGGTTTTTTAAAGATTTCTCGGAATCGGTGACAGTAAATATCATAAAAGTATATATTTTAATAATCAGCTTTTTAATTTGTACAATTTGATACACATATTATATTTTAAGGATTAATTTTTTATTTTTCTCTCTTTTGTACGGGAAATATTTTAAACAATTTCAAATTATTCATTTTTTTACACCGTATTATGTAGGCAAGTAAATGCTATTTTTGTGGCAAATTTTAAATCTTTATCTCTAACGGTGCTAAAGTTATGAGGCTGTGACATACGTACGGACGCACGGACAACGGAGTCTCCCCATAAAGGTTCCTTTTACCTTTTAGGCACTACGGAACCCTAATTAAGATGACATTAAAGCTAAACAAAACATATTATTACGAAACGATTTCGTATCATTTCGATAAAATAACCGAGCCAAACATGAGGACAATATGTAAGATAGAACATTTCCAAAAGTCACTTATCCACAAAACTTTTCAGCGGATAAATAGCTAAGAAATAGAGTAAAGTGGTCTCGTGGCATCTTCGGAGGCGTCACCGAGCCCGGCTGGAATAGTGATGCGACTGAACAATCAGATTGATGAATATTTATCTCGTTTGCTTTGAAGTACAGACCATCTATATTATTTTCTTTAATATTATTTGCCGCTTAGCTACTTTTATTTCTGTGAGGACTCCGAAGAGATAGGTGAAGCTGCTAAATATCAAAAAAGCGCTTTTCTGTGGACGCGTACATGCAAGAAGCCAGGAACCAAAGAGTCTAAAGGCAACAGCCGTCCCTTCTCTATTAGACGAACATTCGACTTCAATTTCAATTTGTTTATTGATATAAATATACCCATATATCTTATTCACTACACCGCCAAATTGCAAGGTATCTTGTCATAGTAGCGGAGTAGCATGTGTTTGAATTGCACGGAAATCTTCATGAATTTCGCTTCTTGAAATATTCCTCTTATTCAATTTATTCTCTTTGTTTAGTAAAGCTGAAATCTTGTGCTGGGAAACGTGTAAATTCTAAAAGACAATATCAGTTTGTATGATTCTTAAACAAACATTACCGTGGATGTTAACCCGTATGCTCAACAAAGAACACACGTGTCGTTTGATTAACAGTTCTGTGTTTTGTATTTGTTCCGAGATTTTAGTAAGAGCTTAAAGGGTTGACGGATCAACATTTTTTTTTATTTATTAGCTTGATACCATGATCTGAACTGTGATGTTATTTTAGCAATAATGATAAAAATGTTTTAGTAGTAAGAAGACCGCGTAGGCGTCAAGGCTCTGGGATGCTTTGGGCCCGTGGGTTCCGGAGGCGCGAAAACTACATAGGGAACTTTCATCGCGCCTGGTCCGACGACGTCTCGGGTGATCAGAGGGCTTACCTTGGCAGAGTATAGTCTGGCCATCGAAGGGGATAATGTAGCCATCATTCTGGGCACCCTACCGAGAGGCAGCTAGGTGGACCAAGTTTTTTATTTATAGGTAGGTAAATTTATTTTTAATAGGATTATTATTTAAGTTTTTAGTATTTTAAAAGATTATGATTGTGTTAATTTTCATGTTAAACTGTGTACATTTCATAAAAAAATAAAAAAGAAGACCGCAATTTAAATTTCGTAAATACTCTCTAGGCATTTTCTGAGATCTCTTTGCAATTAAATTATAAAACCCTCAAATATATTATGTTCTTACTTACGTTTTATTCCACGTAGATTTATTAGGGAAATTTTTTCGGCATAATAAAATGTGGTACCCTGTAAAGAGAGATGACCAAGTTTGAACCCAGTAAAACTAGAAAGATAAACTTGCTGCAGTAAGCAGTATTATACGGCGTAGGCTTCTTTATCAGGTGGATAATTTTTTCTAAGTGCGTGTTTATTAGAATAATTAAACTTTTATTTATGTGTTTCTTATGTGTTTGTATTCAAATAATTTACAATCAATCAATGCAGCACTCAAATAAACTGCTAAGTGTTATTAACGAGTAATTTCGCGTGCAAAAGGAGATACACCTAGTTTATGAACGCAAGAGTCTAACTTCGACATTCATCCCAATCGCCTTCAAACGCACCGCGATTGGCTAGAAATGACATCACACATCATGTTTAGCCAATCACGACACCTTTGATAGCTATTGCGATAGATATTGAAGTTAGAAAATAAAAAGGCTGGTCTGAATCGCAGTGGCGTTCAAAATTCAACTAGCTAATACTGACAATTTTGACATTTTTATACGCATGCAAAAGAGATGGCACTAGAACATGGAAGTGAAACACTTGTAAAGAACGCGCCACTTGGTTATGGATTAGAGTTCCGTTTTATGGAACATGTTACGTTCAGTTAACGTAGTAAAAGTATATAGAGAATATGTATGTCCTTTAAATAAGTAATATATTGCGTTTTTTGTATTTTATTTACTTAGTAGCATTTAATGATGACCATGGGCAACAGTTTTATATTATAGTTTTGTAATTATTTCCAATAAAAAAATACAACATTTTGATGAAATGAAACGCAAATGCAAAACGCGTCACCCTTGGCTAACTGCCTTTTGTGACAAAGTGAGTACATTTCATCATAAAATATTAAGTTCAAAATTAATAAATGTAAAATAAAACCCTCAAATATCTTGTAATAGGTTGTATTAATCAAAAATAATGAAAAAACCGGCCACTCGCCATACACCGCAAGCAAGAGCAGCATCATGTGACGTCACTTGATGCGCGCTAAAATGGCAGCCGTTTGAATTGTAGAAGATTATTATGAATATTTCATAACTATGAAATATGGATAATTTAGTTGTAAATTCTTATTCATAGCCCTAAATTGATCACATATTAACGATTAGTGCATAAAAAATGTACATGCATATTCTTTATTATTCCATATGTTTATTTAAAATGAAAGTAAGTAATTATTATAATATTCTAGTTTACAACGAAAAAAATGGGTGGGGCATTGCCTCGTTCTTAGTCCGGGTCACATGGGTAAAACTAGATTAGTTTCTCAGTTTTCAAGTAAAAATCAACAAATTTTTTGGATTCATTCCCTACTCAGAAGATATGGATTCGAAAAAAATAAAAGAACGATTTGACAAACGCGCCTTCGTACATCCCTAAAAGTGACAGAGTCGCGGGCGCCCGGCGATAAATCACCGGCTCTCAAACTGAGACTGCATTTTATCTGTCACTTGTCGAGGACGACGACGCGGCGACAAATTGATGGTAAGGAACCCGTCGCGAAACTGAGCTGCAAAAACTTTACTATCACTGCTTAAGCGATTAGTTCCATGTAGGTATTTGTTTGTGTGAAAAGAACGGTGGGTCAAGGAACTCAATTTAATATGTAAAAAATATCGTACATCGATGTTTCTAATAAGTTCAGTTAAATTTTTGTAGGTTTATATTTCTTCTGTTTTAGAATTCTCTAAATCATGTCATATCAAATTATCAATTACGTTCCTAAGAACGTAACAAAAAACTGGGAGATACGAATAAAATTATGTAATATAATTAAATCAACATTCAGCAACCGACTGATAATATTTCCAAAAAAAAAAACGAGAAACAAAAAAACACGGATCAGCATACAAAATTTACAGTAAATTTTCAAAATTGGTAACGATATGTGATCTTTTTCATTCCTACAATTATGTTTCTTTAAAAAAGTTGTTCGATATGATCAGTGGATAATTTGGTTTCATTTAAAGTATATTTTTCCTGTAAACAAATTTCCTATACTAGCCCATTGTGTAAGTTGTATGTTATACGCCAGGGGCGTGAATCATAAACTCAAAGGTATAAATATCAACGATTACGTCTACTGCTGTCCCATAAAATATTAACACCTACTCTGTGTAGGGACTCCAGTCGTATTGCTGAAATTTCTTAACCTTTTCAATTCTCATTTCACTAAAATAATAAATCACAAGCTAGATCGAGGCTCGGATCCAACTTTCAGATTAACTTTATTAGTTTGGACGGAATACTGTTTTGCACTAAAAAAACAGCCTTCACTTTGCAATTTTTTTGATGCAGCGAATTTTTATCTATCACTTTTTGGGCTTTGTTATCGTCTTGGATATCGTCAGAATTCTTCATTTTATATTATTAAATAAAGAATTATAAAAATCTAAAATTTTCTTGGAAAAGGCCTCATTTATAACATGTTTTTTTTTCAGTACCCTGTTTGTAGTATGTGAGTTCTACTGTTTTAAAATCTCAAAAGAAGCTGAGCAGTTAACATTTGGCGAGAGACAGAGGTGCTTGCAAAAATCTTACAAACCAGAAAAGATACATTAGAAACAAATGTAAAGACAAGAATTTGAAAAAAAAAACCTCTCGCCATGATTCGAACCTGCGACCTCTTGTTTCCCAGACAAGCGCGCTAAGAATTGCGCCACCGAGGTACCGTTGAATTTTTCCACCATACTTGTTTACCGAATATTTTTGTAACTATTTGATCTAACTAGGTTGTAATGTGCATACTGAACGCTCACGAGGGCGTTATGTAATTTCTCGCCTTGTTCTTAAGAAACAGATGGCGCTGTCGTCGCTACAATATGTGTTGCTTCAGACAGTTAAGAAATTCACAGTTCTTATTAACTACTCTACTCGCAATAAAAACATAATCTTAATATAATAATTGTTATAAATATCATGTGAATCAGACAAGAGGGTTGTGTTACACCGGCATATCGAAAAGAACTATGTCAAGAATAAAATCCGAATCAAAATCACATGATTAAATCCTTTCAAAACACATTCCTCAAGTATTCGTAGTGTTATATAAGTTCATTTGATTTTGATTGTGATGAATAAAATGTTACTATAAAAGGTAATGAAAATTTAACTCTCATTTTGCTGCATACCGATATCGACTACCTGGTATGTGATGTCACATCACTAGAAGATTGCCATGTCGACTTGTCGCCAACAGTACATAGTATCCTTCTCACAAGAAATTACCAAAATCAAGTAATCTCCAGTGATGTCAATCTTACTCTGTTCCTGTTAATACGTACTATTGTGGGAAATTGTGCTGACCTTATCTTGGCCCCTATCATATATAGTTAGTATAAAACATATTGTAATAAAGACGAAAATTTGTCAATGGAACTTTCCCCAAAGGTACATACTGTTGGTTAGCTTCAGGCGAGATGCCTTCACCATGTTGACCGTAAGCTAGAATTTGCCTTTGTAACTAGGATTTCCGTTTACGTTACAGCTCGTGTTATATGTTACATATATACTTATGTACGCAGGCACGTAGCCAGGGGAGAGGCTTGAGGGGCTGAAGCCCACCCGAAAATCCAAATCTGAAATCGATTGAAATCCCAATTGGATCCCAATAAAGTCATCAAAGTTATGGCAGCGAAAAAAAAACAGAAAACTGCTTTTGTTAAGGAATTCCTGTGAATATAACATTTATAATTTAGCAGAACAGTTTTATTTAATCAAATTCCAGCAACAAGCTCCCTCCGAAACAGAATTATGGGTACGTGCCTGTACTTATGTACGGGTATATAAGCTATTAAACTATTGTATAGGTATTTAGTAGGTAAGGGAGTGAGACCCCTTTCTTACTTACTTCACCTTTACTCCACCTGCAAGAAATAATATTACGTTAAACTATCGATTAAACAGGCTACTCGACAAAGACTCACACAAAACGTATTTGATTTAAAAACAAGTCACGCACAATGTGTAAGTTCGCGTTTTGTTACTGCAATTGTAATATACGAGTACCTAGTTAAAAAATCATGCGTGTTTTCCAAAAACGATAGACCGATAAAATAATAAAAATAAGTGTTTCTATTATTTTTGGACACCCAAAAACTTAAATACCATGTGCAAGTATACTGTGTCTCAAACTCTATGGACGTTGATATACGTTCACTGCCCCTTTATGCTACGGCGTAGCAAGCTGCTGTGATTCTGATATGCAAACGTCTAAATAGAACAAAAAATAAAGAAAAGTCTCAGAACTCTTAAAACAAAAAAAAAATGTAAAACGAAAGCACGAGAAAAGTTAAAAGTTCCAGTTCGCCTAATGATCAAACTTTCAGTGATAAAATATTCACTGAGTTAGATTTTCATATTTTAAGTATCTAAGAGTACTAAGTTGTTTTTACGCTTGACTCGATGATGTGATGCCATTCTCGTTAAAAAGAAATTTTATGTGTTCAAGTGTCGCCGAGCGACCGCGGAATCTTTGAACCTTTTTCTTATCTGTAGGGTGAAAGCCCTTGGAGGACAACAATTTCTCTGTTGGTGTGTCTGTTAATATAGGGGTACCCTTATTAAATTTTTTTTTTGGTACTTTGTAACTGTGTGGGTTAAAGATTTTGAAGTAGTTAGTGTCAAATATGCTACTTAAAACTTACGTCCTTTGTGGCGTGTGGCAACGTCATCTAAAAATAATGTTGTCACTCCATGTCTTTACATGGCTGTCGTAAAAAGGATTAAAAAAAGGTATGTCAACAATCTATGTCTCTGTAGTACTGAGGGTCATAAGGTTATCGGATCTTGGTCTCTTCTGCAGAAACAACGTAGGCAGCTTTTACTGGTGGTAGGCTTTGGCCGTGGCTTGTCACCATCCTCATGACGAAACCATGCCGCCAAGCGACTGGTCGTGTTCGGGCATGACGTTATGAGTACCCTTACCGGGGAAGTGGTGATTTCGGTAGGTTTTTGCGTAAGTCTCTGAAAAGACTGCTGATTAGGACTTGTCAATCCCTGATTTTCGCTCTCGCTCTAACTAAGTTCAACAAATTTTTTATCTTATCGATTCATGCTGTATGTTGTCACTTCTTGATGGAACATTTTAACAGTAATTGAAAAATATCAAAAGTACTTGTACGTTGTCCCACTAATATTAACTGGTTAAGAACGGTCACGCAACTTTTTTTTTGCAGAACATTTTGCAGGCCATCTTAACACAGAAGACCACACATTCGACCCCGATAGAGTAATAAAGATTTTACAAAAAAGGACGAAAGTTAATCCTCCTCTCCACTGAAGAATTTGTTTTTGAAATAACTGATTCCTTAAAAACATTTTTTTTTAATAATCCTGTGATATACAATAATTATTAATGTTATAACATTTGACTTTATATCTTCTCATCTGACATTCTGCATTGCTTCTAATAATGTTTAGTCGTTATTTTTATTTCATGATTTCATATGTATAATTTTATTTGAATAGCGACGTCATAGTAAGTAGTCTTCTAATTTTTTTACAGTTTGTTTGCAAATACGAAACGTTTACTAGACATTCTACCATCTTGTCTTTTTTTTAATTTTCTGTTTTTTTGGTCATCGAACAGTAAACACTATAAAATTAACGTATATAATGTATTTAATGTTTTTCTAATTGTTTTCGTCTGATAAATCGATAAAACCAGTAGCGTGATCGTTCTTACAAATATACATGTATATTAGTGGAACAAAGTACAAGTAGTTTAAAAAAATACATATTATTTTATCTTGTCCTCTGGTCTACATTAACTTCTATGATACTTCAAGCTAGCAAAGGGCATTTAAAAATGGTGAGCCAAAACATTGAAAAGTATCTACCTATGGTATCTGCTACCTTGACGCACACTTTCTCCTTGAAAACGTTTCAAAACGTAACTAGGTAGCTCTGTCCAATTGTGCGTTTTGTTTGTGGAAAGTACTCTGCAAACCTTTGTGCGATATACCTTCCAAGGAAGTACGCCTCCTTTGCAGTTAATGTTATCAGCCTGCGTCTCTTTCCCGTTTTATATAATTTTGTTTCCCTTTAACTACTTTTAACTTCGGACAGTCAGGAGGAATATTTGCTTAAATTTATACAGCCTCTTAGGTGGAAAGAATGAAAGAGGAGTATTAAACATAGAAAATGTGGTCAGTTAATTTTGTATGATGCAAATACAATACAAAATAATTAATAAATAAAAGAGGAGTATTTTAATTATAAAAGTATTATGAATCTTTGGAAAATTATGATGTTTTGGTTATTTGTACCCGTAACATGCAAAGTAGGTGGTAGGGCTGATGCTGGGTGTGACTGTGAAGATACCACCACCACCATCTTACAAACGTAGCAGGTATCAGGTGGCCCACCATACCTGGGACTGGGACCGATAGATGCGGTATATACATCCCCAATTACCGGCCCTTATATTAAACAGACTGGTGACTGGTAGGGGCGTCACTAGTGCGAGATTTTCGTAACAGGGTTCACCAAGCCCTTGCCTAGCGTGTGTGAGTATGGCTATTTTCTCCCAGAAGGACCGCCAGCAGTGTCTTAAATCTTGGAAAGGCCGTGTACCCGAACCATGGGCTGATGGATGGATGTATAGGTATTAATACTAAAAGAGCAATCCTTTGTCTTGTATTTGAAGTACCTAGCTAAAGCAATTATAGCTTAGTAGGACTCTGATAATCAATCAAACGGTCTGTTTTTAATTCCTGCAATCTGACTTTTTTGAAAATGTTCTTAAAATGGATGTACCCAAAGTGAGGCGCCTCCGCTGCTTTAGGTTAATTATGCTAAGAGGTAATAGTGAATAAAAAGTCGATAGGTGAAGCCATATAAAAGCGGTAGCACAATGGTTAGGACGCCGGACCCTCCATTTTGAGACCAAGGTTGAAACCCTGCTCTGTCAAGTTGTACAAATGAGTTTTTCGGAATTAATGTGCATAGTATTTGTATCACTTAGCGTTGAAGGAACACACCGTCATATAAACGAAAAGCCCGAAGTACAGGGTTAAAGCTCAATCCTTATCACGTGGGGACGAAAAAATCATCGATGAAAAGAGAGTTTATGCGTGTCAACTGTTCTGTTGGCAGTCCGCACTCGAAAACACCTTTGACACCCCCCCGTTAGCCCGTTTGATAATTGAAATCGCACAGTGTTGGCTTTATGAACACAATTGGTTTGTTTTGTTGTTGATAATCAAAAACGTACGATTTCCATTGTCGAACGGGCCAATTTGTTTAGCCGAATAGCCATATGACAATCGAATAATTTGAATTTGTACACAATTATTGCACCTCAAATAGACAACACCGTAAAGTATGAAATAAGAAATTTACGAACAACTTCCAATAAAAAGTTTAAAACAGGTGCGACGCGAGGACGAGCGAAGCGAGGAGGAGCGTGCTAGGTTCCCTGTGTTTATAAATTCAAGAGCCGACCGAATCGGAGCGGAGCGAGGCGACCCCTTCAGCAGATATACATTTCGTTATAATGATCACTTACAGTAAATAGACATATTTTTTAAACATGAATCCGAGCCACTATCCGGTCTGCGACCATTGTTTTAGCGGTAATACAATTAAAAGGATCTAAGATAAAAAGGGAATAATAATATACAAAAGATGCTATGCAGAAAATTATTGAATAACGAGCTACATCTGTGCAAACATCTTTCACTTGCTCGCTCAAAGATAAAGTTTTTGAATTAATTTGCCAAATAACAACGGGACACGGGATTCGTACTTCGAGACAATACTGCCTTCTTCCAACTTCGCTTGTTAAATGTTAATTGTTCCTAAACGGAATACACAATTAATTCTTTAAAACTTTCGTTTTGTTCTGCTGTCGTTGAATCGCGCATATTAATAGACTATTGTTTTCAAACGCGTACGTACCTACAGTGATTCAAAGATATTAATACTATAATTTTGACAAAAATATAATTGTATGAGTAAAATTAAGTTTCCAGTAAATGTAATATAGAGATAAAGGGCTTAGGGCAATTCTACTCATAGAAGTTCCGCTCTTATAGGTTTTAAGAAAATTTATACTACTCGAAAAATACCTTCTTATTTTGTTGAAAACGATGCAGAATATACGTAATTTTGTAGTACTATGTGGGTGGAATAGGTGTATGAAAATCCATTGTTAACGTGATGAGCGGGTAGAAAAAGCATATGAAAATCGATTAATATCCTGCTGTTTACTTTTTATGTATTTTGACAAAATACAAAAAGTTATTATGTGCAAGTTTGCAAAATAATACCAGCCACTAACATTTTCTTCACATTATTAAAAAAAAAACAAATCGCACGCAAATTTCTGTCTTGGGTTTTATCTGAATTTTCCATTTGTAAATACCTACTCAGAATTTTGTCTAATAGTGATAGTAAAGATTTGATGACGCCGCCGAAATTTGAAGAATTTTTAGGGTTTCCTAGAACCAAAATGGTACAAAAGGAACCTTTATGGTGAGACTCCGTTGTCCGTCCGTCCGTATGTCACAGCCTCAGCCACTTTAGCATCGTTAAAGATAAAGACTTGAAATTTGCCACAAAAATAGCTTTCACTTGCCTCCATAATACGCTATATAAATTCTTGAAAATTTTAAATTGTTTAAAATATTTCCAATACAAAAGAGAGAAAAATAAAATCTTCAAAATACAATATGGAGTTTTAAATGTAGATAAAGAGCTAATTATAAAAATATATACTTTAACTATATTTACTGGCACCGATTTCGAGAAATCTTTGAAAAACCGCAAAAATGCATGCCCCCCCCCCCTTATTTCCGAAACGGGTGGACCGTAAAAATTTAAAAAATCATGGTAATTTGGGATTACGTAAAGATTACAGGAAAAATATATCGGATAAGAAATTTTCTTTTGTCTCTCTTTTGTGGTGCAATCAATTCTTTTTTTAGTTATCATAAACAGTTTTATTGGGCAAGATTTTAAATACCTTCTTCCTGACTGTTCCCAAAACTCTCGAATTACAGTCTGACTCGCACTTGACCGGTTTTCTATTTTTTGTTTTCGTCTTAGGTGTAGTATAAATAAAGCACATATATCATTTCGTATTATGTGCGAAGCAATTGGCCCCTTTCTTCCCTCGGTAAAACAGTACTTTAAATATACATTTAAGTATGGCACCGGATATCTGTATTCTATACAATGCATACCTAGGTAATATATAGAATACCTGGGGCGTCCAGGCATTGTATGAAATATTATTAATATTATTGTCCGTTACATACTTTATCTAGGCAATGTTTACAATTCCCAGGGATTACTAATGATTACTAATAATAAAGTTGTTGAAAAGTCGTGTCTGTACATGCCAAAAACGCAAATTTTTGTCAGTCTGTATGTCTGTCTGTATGTATGTTCCGTTTTAATTCGAGAACCACTCAACGTATTTGGATGCCATTTTTTTATTATCATCGTAGTGACCCTGGTCAACACGTCTACGAGTATAAGGAGTGTTCATAAAACAACGACCAAGCCGAAAACGGGGAAATATTGAAAAACGCGAGCGGAGCCGCACGCAAAGGCTAGTTTTTATGAAAGTAAATGTATATGCTCGAGACTAGAGAAAAATTCTCATCAAAAGTTTCTAGTTGTAAAGGAATACTGAGATAATAAGAAAGAGAGATTACTTAAAGAAAATTCAAAAATTAAAAACCCTGAAAAGGCCTGATATAACATTAACTAGAGCATATTCCGTTGCATTATTTTTCTTAATAGTTTAAATTTTATTTTATTGTTTATGAAGTATTTTTACAATATTAGGATCCACTTAGTTCATTAATGTAGGGCTTTACCGCAACCTCTTCACTTGGAATATGCAATAAACATTACCTCAATTACACGCCGTAATATATTGTTTGTCTTCAATCAAAATATACAAAAAAAAACTTTACAAAATAGTGACAAAATTAAAATTAAATTAGAAAAAATAGACATTCATAGAAAATATTTATTATTTGAAGACAAAAAGGCTTAAGTTTCGGCATGTTGGACATGCAAACAGCTGCCGATTTTCGAACTTAACCTAAAAGGGACGAAGAACACAATAAATCATTTTAATAATAAACCAACATAAATCTGAAATTGAAAATAAACAATATTAAAAAGATGTAATTATAATAAATAGATGTTAATTAACAATAGTAATGGATGGAATAAAACACTAATGAATTAAAGGGATCCCACTATCCTTGGACTGCTTCAAAAGCAACCACCTACGACAATTGCTTGCGGAATGTTAGTAATATTCTAACGTCGCAAATAGGCGGTGGTATGACGTTCCAGCATTTACAGGCAGCAATCTTGAAGCGGCCCTTAGTTCTGGCTAGGGAGTGCTCAGAGAACAAAATTACAGGTCTACGTGCATCTTTGGACCAATTTAATTTTTCATACAAGTAACTTTAGTTTTAAGTAAATTGTACAAAAATCATGCTAATTTTAACGCCCTAGTATTTATCATCGTTAATAATCCCTTAGCCAGAATGTGTGGAGTAATATGAGCCCTTTTAGGTATATAATAACAAAAACACATACATGCATTCTGGACACGTTGAATGGATTTGACAGTTTTTTGAAAGAGACAGGGCCCATAAACAATATCACAATGGCTGAGATGGGAGAGAACTAGACTATTACAAAGCTGTAGCCTTACTTTGACGCTGAGAAATGGTCTTATTTTATAAAGTGACTTTAGTGCTCCGAAACACTTACCTATTTTCTGTTGGACGGGCTTCTCAAAATGTAAGTTCTCATCAATCGATAATCTTAGATTTCTGATGCTTACTTTTACGGGTATTCTCAAACCTTCTAACAAGACTGTTGAATTAAGGGCCTTTAGTAACTTAACCTGATGATCAGTGCCACAAATAATAGCCATACTTTTCTTAGGATTAATAACCAAGCTGTGTTTTTTAGACAAAGAACTAGCTGATTCCAAGTCGAGATGTAATTTCGTGAATATTATTACATATTATAGGAATAGGTACATACAGCTGTGTATCATCAGCATATAAGTGGTTTCGTGAATTATTAAATATTTCTGCTATACTAGAAGTATAAATGAAACAAAGTATTGGTCCCAATATTGACCCTTGGATCACACCACAACTGACAGGAAGAGGTTCTGAAACTACAGCTTCAACTTTATTATTTAAACAGTGAACGACTTGGCTTCGATTAAAGAAATAAGATGTTAACCATTTACACACGGAATCGGAGCAACCGATAGCTTTTAATTTTGACAGGAGAGTGGGAATACACATAATACACAATCAAAGGCTCGACTGAAGTCCAACAGTACCAAGAGAGACCCTTGGCATTCATCTGCTGCAGTCAACATGTCATCAATAACATACGACAGAGGTGAAGTTGTACTATGGCCCTTACGAAATCCAGACTGAAGCTTTGGTAGCAAGTCATTTACTTCCAAAAAATTATTTATTTGCATTTGAACGCATTTCTCCACAATTTTTGAAACCGCTGGTAAAATACTGATGGGTCTTAGGTCGTCATGATCCTCTACTTTTGTCTTTTTAGGAATAGGTCTAATTATTGCACACTTCCAAGACTGGGAGAATACACCCTGGGCCATGGACCTATTGATTATGCTAGTTAACGCAATGCTGGAGTAAAGTAGGGTCATCAGAATCATTTTCATAGAGATAAGTAGAATTAGGAAAAACTGAATTATTTAACCCATTGTGAGATTTACTGGTAAATAAAATGGCTATTATGCTTATTCGGATCAGCAAGGTGATCAGGAATGGCTTGCACTGAAGCTAGTTTTATTACTCGGTTAATTACTTCAACTTATTTCAGTTTGATTACCAGCAGCCCCCCTTTGAGCTAGCGTGATGTTACATAATGTAAGAACCATTTCAGATAAGTGCTTGGCCCTATGAAAAAAATAAACTTTGAAATTGATCTTTTTATTTTGGAGAAAAGAAAGAAAGAAAACACATTTATTGCCAAAATATGTAACCATAAATTACCTCGTATGCGTATGAAAATTAAAAAGACAATCTTATGAAGTAGACTTAAAAATAACAAATTTAAAATAAAAAAGTCATTGCCTTTGGTCTTTCAACGGTTTTTGTTTTAATATGATGAGTCAACTACTTATCTGATCAATGTAAAGCTTGGACACGTGTTTTTTCAGACCTTTGTCGTTACGTTGTCAGGTCGGTTACCTAATTGGACATTGAACATTTCACTCAGATTGTATTTTTGAAAGTGATGCCTTTTTGAGTAATTAATTAGTTTTTTGTTTAAGCGGCTTGAGTTTTATGTCTGAAATTACTGCTATAACAAAAAAACATGATTCATTTTCCGATGTCAGGTGAAAAAACTCCTACATCAAAAACTTTTTCGTAAAATCCAGACAAACCTCGAAAAGTCACTGATTTTGCGTGCCGGCAGCGCGCGAAGCGAGCGTTCTAATGTAGACTTTCTGACAACATGCACATTCATGACATATATGTGCACCAGGGGTAAGGCCTTAAATATTAATCTTTTTTGGCAGTAGGTAGCACGCTCAGCTGTGCTTAAAAAAACCGGCCAAGTGCAAGTCAGACCCGCGCACGAAGAGTTCCGTACCATTATCTATAAAAACGGCAAAAAAAATCACGTGTGTCATATGGGAGCCCCCTTTTATATTCATTTTATTATGTTTTTTTGTATTTGTTGTTATAGCAGCAACAGAAATACACCATCTGTGAAAATGTCAACTGTCTAACTATCACGGTTCATGATATACAGCCTGGTGACAGACGGATAGACAGACGGACAGCGGAGTCTTAGTAATAGGGTCCCGTTGGTTACCCTTTGGATACTGAACCCTAAAAACTAACAGCGCTGTTTTTCAGCGTACACATCGGAAACAAAAAAATGAAAGTTTGTATTATATTATGGTATAGAAGGCGCATAAATTAGAACGAAAATCATATAAGTCTAATTATTATCGTGTTAAGCACAGCTTAGCACAGCTCAGTACAGCTTAGCACAGCGAGATAAATGGCCTCGCGTTTTAAAAAACGCATAAACTCTCTTTTTGTTTGGGGTAATTTTTTAATATAAACTTTGTAGATATATAATGTCATTAAAGTATGTCTCCCAGGTTTTGTTCTAATTAATATTGATCTATGACATAAAACAAAAATAAAACATATCTTCACGACATGAATCCCTGGCGGGGTGTTAAAGGTTATACAAGTCACAGTCCACACTTGGTTCACCCGCTTTTCATTGACGATTATTTCGTCCCATGCGTGATGGGTGGTGAGTTCTATCGCCCTAATTCGTGTGCAAATGGAACGTGCCTTTCAAAATACACAAACCGACACAAATTAATGTGCACCACGGGGATTGAAACCCTGAGCTTTGTGATAGCAGACAAACGCTCTGTGATCACAGTTTTTGTTGAAATGTTTTTTTTGACTTGAAAAGCTGTCTTCTAAGTAATTAACAATTGTCTTTAGGCCTTTCGTTATATAAGCAATGAATACATCAATAAAAAGATAAGACGAATTCAATTTTCGAAAAGGGATTCATGAGATATCATTTGTTACAGCTGGAAATAGAACGGCCCCGATAACAGTCCCTGACTTGTTCCAAACCATTAACTTTTTTAATTCAATGCCGGGGCATAAAGTGGTCGTGATGACACTAGACTGAAATTCAATCGAGATCTTTGCTTTTTATGATAATCGTTTTTAGCGAAAATGGCGTACGTTCAAAAGCACGAGTAAAATAAATGGAGTTATGCTAATGAAGCAAATGCCGATTATGTATAGCTTAAATTGTAAGGCCAAGTTCATATCGGGATGTATTCTTACCCCAATAACTACTTTGCAATGAAATTAAATTTAGGTGTCTCAATCAAAGTCTACTCAAAATTAAATAACCTACTAGTAAAAGTAACTAAGTACAGAAAACCTTTTTTATTTTGTTTACTGTCCCTCTGGTAGTAGGACTGCCAGTCAACAAAAAATTATTTACAAAGCAGCTTTTAAAAAAATGTCTGTGATGAAACGGACGTATTCTCGTTTACTTTACCGATACTCTCAATATTATTTCCAATTTCTGTCGTTAAAACTTGGAAATATGCACAATTTTGTCTCCGAGAATCAATTATAAAATTAATTGAATAAACCCAACAGAAATACCTTTTTCAAACTCATTTTACCAAATTACGTTTATAAAAGTGGAAGACGGTGTAATTTGCCATCCTTTCAGGGAGCCGCTCGTCTACAGGATTATGCCTCATAATATGCTCGTTGTGTTAGCTTGCTTAAGTTTAATTTCTGACAAGGAACGAATGCCCGCCCGCCTTACACCGCCCGCCTACAAACTCTGCTCGACAAACGAACCGAGGAAAATAATGATCCCATGAAATCCCAGATCAGAAATTAAGAACACTTTTGTTTTAGTAAACCGACCGGAATAATAGCTGAAGTTTAGCGTTGTTATGCCGACAAATGCTTTGATGAGCATCATCAAGAGTTTGGAGGCTGTGACTTAACGGATAATGTTCTGAGACGCACTCAACTCTCGGATGAAAAACTCTCGAATATTTTGCCTTTCCGGCGCTATTGAGTGGAGAGAACATAATGGCGTATGTATATGCACGCTCTGATTCCGCTGAATTAGGATTAGTATGTTTTTCTTTGTAAAAGAGGGTAACGATCTCCTAGTTCCTTTTACGGGTTACATTTTGTCGGGCTCTGAATAGAGGGCTAGTCTCTTTGAACGTATTGAAAGAGAAAATACTTATCGCGCCATCGACCGTAAATAGCTGAGTGGGTGTTGAATTCCTCTACACATGCTAAGAAAACACCTCTCTACTTACTTAACGTCGGAAAGAAAAAACAAGATAACTCATAGTCAGGCAGATAAAAGAGCAATCTTTTATGTTTATCTTCAATATCACGTTTATAACAAATATTTTTGTAAGTTACGGTTAAAAATATTATCCCGTCAATCATTTCAATTGTTACGATAAATTTTATACATTTGTTTTATTTAACGTTCTAAAATAAACTTTATTTTCGAAGGTTAATACTACCATCCTAAAAAAAATTAAATAATCTTATCGAAAGCTAGACCTGTGCCTTTGCATAGGTAAACAAGTGATTCTATTTCGTTATGAAAATAGGTTGGGGAAAAAGTTTCTTCACATTTTATATGAAAATTCAAAACATTTTTTAATAAAGTTTATTTACATTTAACTAAAGTTTTTGTTCGATAACTTTCTGCCATCTTGTAGGTAGAGACACGATCCCATTGCTATAGAAATTCTGGGGCTTCTGATCAAAAAACCGCGACAAGGGGTTTTAGCAGTCCTCTCGTGATGTTAACCTGACACTGCCTAAAGAATTCTGAAGAGACCGAAGCAAGTGGAAATCTAAAGGTGCAAG